>CM023487.1:8293597-8829536 GCA_013339685.2 Hyalomma asiaticum
CCAAGGCTATAGACATATTTTCCCAGGCTATAGACTTTCCATTTTCCAGAAAAATGCGACCCCCGTCCAATCGAACGAAACTGGCCGATATACAGCGATATCGTATTTTGCTCGATTTTCATTATTTTCCCAAGACTATAGACTTGCCTATTTTCGAGAAAAATGCGACCCCCGTTCAAATCGAACGAAACTGGCCGATATACAGCGATATCGTATTTTGCTCGATTTTCATTATTTTCCCAAGGCTATAGGACTTGCCATTTTCGAGAAAAATGCGACCCCGTCCAAATCGAACGAAACTGGCCGATATACAGCGGATATCTGTATTTTGCTCGATTTTCATTATTTTCCCAAGCTATAGACTTGCTATTTTCCGAGAAATATGCGACCCCGTTCAAATCGAACGAAACTGGCCGATATACAGCGATATCGTATTTTTTGCTCGATTTTCATTATTTTCCCAAGGCTATAGACTTGCTATTTTCGAGAAATATGCGACCCCGTTCAAATCGAACAAAACTGGCCGATATACAGCGATATCGTATTTTGCTCGATTTTCATTATTTTCCCAAGGCTATTTCGAGAAATATGCTATTTTCGAGAAATATGCGACCCCGTTCCAATCGAACGAAACTGGCCGATATACAGCGGTATCGTATTTTGCTCGATTTTCATTATTTTCCCAAGACTATAGACTTGCCATTTTTGAGAAAAATGCGACCCCGTTCAAATCGAACGAAACTGGCCGATATACAGCGATATCGTATTTTGCTCGATTTTCATTATTTTCCAAGGCTATAGACTTGCTCATTTTCGAGAATATGCGACCCCGTTCAAATCGAACGAAACTGGCCGATATACAGCGATATCGTATTTTGCTCGATTTTCATTATTTTCCCAAGGCTATAGACTTGCCATTTTCGAGAAAAATGCGACCCCGTTCAAATCGAACGAAACTGGCCGATATACAGCGATATCGTATTTTGCTCGATTTTCATTATTTTCCCAAGGCTATAGACTTGCCATTTTCGAGAAATATGCGACCCCGTTCAAATCGAACGAAACTGGCCGATATACAGCGATATCGTATTTTGCTCGATTTTCATTATTTTCCCAAGGCTATAGACTTGCTATTTTCGAGAAATATGCGACCCCGTTCAAATCGAACGAAACTGGCCGATATACAGCGATATCGTATTTTGCTCGATTTTCATTATTTTCCCAAGGCTATAGACTTGCCATTTTCGAGAAAAATGCGACCCCGTTCAAATCGAACGAAACTGGCCGATATACAGCGGTATCGTATTTTGCTCGATTTTCATTATTTTCCCAAGGACTATAGACTTGCCATTTTCGAGAAAAATGCGACCCCGTTCAAATCGAACGAAACTGGCCGATATACAGCGATATCGTAATTTGCTCGATTTTCATTATTTTCCCAAGGCTATAGACTCGCCATTTTCGAGAAAAATGCGACCCCGTTCAAATCGAACGAAACTGGCCGATATACAGCGATATCGTATTTTGCTCGATTTTCATTATTTTCCAAGGCTATAGACTTGCCATTTTTGAGAAAAATGCGACCCCCTTCAAATCGAACGAAACTGGCCGATATACAGCGATATCGTATTTTGCTCGATTTTCATTATTTTCCCAAGGCTATAGACTTGCCATTTTTGAGAAAAATGCGACCCCGTTCAAATCGAACGAAACTGGCCGATATACAGCGATATCGTATTTTGCTCGATTTTCATTATTTTCCCAAGACTATAGACTTGCCATTTTTGAGAAAAATGCGACCCCGTTCAAATCGAACGAAACTGGCCGATATACAGCGGTATCGTATTTTGCTCGATTTTCATTATTTTCCCAAGACTATAGACTTGCCATTTTTGAGAAAATGCGACCCCGTTCAAATCGAACGAAACTGGCCGATATACAGCGGATATCGTATTTTGCTCGATTTTCATTATTTTCCCAAGGACTATAGACTTGCCATTTTTGAGAAAATGCGACCCCGTTCCAATCGAACGAAACTGGCCGATATACAGCGATATCGTATTTTGCTCGATTTTCATTATTTTCCCAAGGCTATAGACTTGCCATTTTTGAGAAAAATGCGACCCCGTTCAAATCGAACGAAACTGGCCGATATACAGCGGTATCGTATTTTGCTCGATTTTCATTGGCACGTGGCACGCTGCATACTGGCAAGCTGGCGTGCCACGGGATACTGGGAGGCGCGGGTTACTGGTATGCAAACCGCCTTCGGGCAAAAAAAAAAGAAAAAAAGACGTGGTGCTTTCCTGCCATACATGCGAAATAATATATAAACATCAAAAAAAGCGAGAGGACGCATTATAACAAAAAGAAACATTGTTAAAAAGAAAGATAAAAAAACTTTCGCGACCAGCATTCGAACGCGACATCTGGCGATCACCAACCCAGCTCGCTACCTCTGCGACACGCCAGAACATCGCGTCCAAAGGGTAAACAGGTTAGTCCGCGGTGTGACCTGCCGACAGACTTTCATCGTTTTCTGTGGTACACGCAAGACGGACGCGCTTTTGATGCACAATTGAACTTTACACGTTTATCAGAGAAAGCAAGACGGCGATCACGCATGACATTCAAATAATGGTGACAGCAGTTAGTATATTATACAATAAATATCTTATACTGAAAAAAAAAACAAAAAAAAAACAGAACACAAATAGACCGACGGACAGGGACTATCGGCTGTTGTGGCCAAGCTCGATAGCCTTTCCTTCCTCTTACGAACAGTCGACATGTATTTAGATGCTTTTTATCAAGAGTATTATGCCTCTCGATAATCGAACGTGTACGTCAAGAGGCACTTAGAAGTTTTCTCGCTCAAACGACGATATTTTACTACAGCGGCAGTGCCAGTGCCTTACATATGCAGGTTCGTCGAAGCTCACAAATGTTGATCACTTCGCAAAAAGCAAGCGCAGTGCAATGGGAAACATCTCATCTTCTATAGTTCGGTAAAACTTACTGATCGACAAATTTGTGTCATTGCATCTGAGTCAGAGAAGAGTGCTCTGACTCAGATGCAATGAAAAAAAGATGTGCAACCACCGTTATGATGCATAGACGCGCAAATTTCCATTTCAGAGCGCTTCAAGCTCACCTGCTGGATCTTGCGGGCATGGAGCAATGGGTGCTGCGTCTGTATACGTCCTATTCGCTTTGTCACAGAAACCTCAGAAATGCAGTGAACTTTTATTGAAAAAAAAAAGTGAACAATGCGTCAGCTTAACGGCGACTCTTCTCTCTGTACAGGCATTCACGAATGATATGGCGAATGATTATCGTGAACGCTTTTGAAACGAGGCACTTACACAAGTCTACACAAAAGCGAAGCAATTAAGCAATATCTTAGTTGACACACAGTTATACTTCTAACAGTTAGTGAAAGCAGAAAGGTGACCCTTTTTCACTAAGTCTAACAATTCATATGACGTTGTAACAAATGAAATAACGACATGCATAGCGATATTACTACAGATACCTGAGGCCCGACAAAAATATAATACTTCTTCATTAGATTTTAAAAGGTGTCGAAATTCTTGTATATCTATATATGTTTCTCTTTCACGAAAGCGAAGAGTCCTGCTGCGTCTCGGCCGCGGAAGTTTCAATTGTCGCCTCAGTACGCTTGCCCTCGCTTTGAGAAACGGTGATGCTCTCGTTGAATTCGGCGCTGTAAAGCTGCGACGTGCCGTGGTAAGGCGTGTCAGAAGGACCGGGAGTATGGAACCTGCGCACAGCAAGAGAATTATATATATATATATATATATATATATATATATATATATATATATATATATATATATATATATATATATATATATATATATATATATATGGGTTGCCGGTGAACGCTTCCCCAACGCGAGCAGTCGGTATTTCTCAATCAAGAAACTCGCTAGGAGACGCTGCCGGCGCCAACGTTGTCTTTCGCGGGTGAGGGCGCGTTCTCTTTCTTTGCGAGCTGGTAGCGTTCCTCTAAGGAAGAGCATTTCCATAGCCAACGCGCGCCTTTCGCGAAAATGCCAGAGGCCCGTGTACTGTGCGTTGTCAGTGCACGTTAAAGAACCCCAGGTGGTCTAAATTTCCGGAGCCCTCCACTACGGCCTTTCTCTCCTCTCTATCTCTTTCACTCCCTTTCCCCCACCCCCACGGACGCTTAGCCGTGCTCCCTATATGGGCTGCAGAAATTAGCGTCCTTTCCTAACCTAACCACAATCAATCAATCAATCAATCAAGGTTTACCCTCTCACCTACTCATTTTCCGCCTTCTTCCTTTTATATAAGTCCTCCTCGCCTTCACTTCCCTTTCGGATCCCCTCAATTGCTAAATTTAAGTTGCACAGTTAAATGCAATGCCACCCTCTCTCCTGCTGCTTTCCTTACCCCAACATCACGCCTCCTAGCCCTCACTTCCCACCACCTTGCTATACTTTAGATACGCGTCGGCGAAGCTAAAAGCGGCTTGGCACATACCCCTTCTTTTTTGCTTGTTTGTTTGCCGCGTAGCATTAACAGCGGGCAGAGGTCATGAGGGCAATAAGTGTGACGAAACGCCTCCGCCTTTATTTAGAAGTGGGCTAAGCGCACGACAGAAGAAAGAAGAGCGCAAAGCGGGCATACGAAGTGCAGGCGAACTTATTCCATGGCTCATTCCATTTCATATTCCAGGCTCATTTCCCTTCTTCAAATTGCAAGCAGCGCAAATCTGAAGGACACGGAACGCAGAGAGACAGGACAGGACGGGCGCTGCGTCTCTCTGCGTCCGTATCCTTTTGGTTTGCGCTGCGTAAGTTTGTAATTTGAAGAATGCAAGACCAACTAGCCCCGCAACGTGTTCTGCTAAGTGATTTCTGTTGACGTGTCACGGACCAATGCGCGGCTTAAACAGCTATACGCTGTTAGAAGGACTTTCCGTATAACGCCGCATTTCCAGCATTCTTTTTGCGTCGACACAGCGTTCGGGGCAGATCGCGACTCGCGTAGATGACAACTGTGCACAGGCTGCGTTGACTAACCTCTATATAACAAACGAGAATGCGTTTACCGTTGGTTTTAAGAAAGTATGTTGCGGAACGCAGACACCAAATAAGTACACCTCAAAGGGCCGGCTTTGCACAGGTGGGCAAACGTACCAGCCTACCCACCTTCATCCGACGATGCGTCGAGTTTTCCAGCTTTTTTCCGAACTTGACGCCAACGATTTGATCATCGTTTGTTTTTGACCGCCCGCCTGATCAGGTAGGCAGCGATGTACGTGATGAAGTCAACAAAAGAAGAAAAAAAGGCAAGCTGGCCCGCATGCAAAAGCGTAGGGATCCGCTAAAAAATTCAAAAAATTCCTTCTGGGGAAAACTAATCGACCTGCAACCGCCTCGCTCTACGTATAGCGTTGCTCTACCAAAAAGAACATATTCAAAATGTTATTTAGGTCAGTTAAGATCGTAAAAGGACATTGTGCCTTGCATGGAACTTAGGCAAGACTGACGGCTCCTCCAGTGTTTGGAGCACCCCGCCAACCCCCACGCGTAGAATACTTCCGAAGCGAGCGACGTACATGACGTGCGGTAGGTCGTAAGTGGTGTCTTCCAGGGAGGTGTCGAAGTTTCCGCCGCTTATCTCGTTGCTACGCATCATGATGACGGTCGCGGTAGCTACCATGACAGACGCCAGTAGGATGACACAGACGAGCGCCGCCATGAGCCTCTTGTGTGAACGAATGGCGTTGCTAGGTGGAGGCTGTGCGCAGAAGTGGGGAAAAAAAAATTCACAGCATATCCACGGAGTGAATGATGATGAGTGGGCGAAGCTCCGGATGTTCATCGTAGATCGTGCTGAGTTCCGGATTAATTTAGTTAA
The DNA here is from genome assembly GCA_013339685.2 of Hyalomma asiaticum. Taxonomy (NCBI): domain Eukaryota; kingdom Metazoa; phylum Arthropoda; class Arachnida; order Ixodida; family Ixodidae; genus Hyalomma; species Hyalomma asiaticum. The sequence goes on from CM023487.1 coordinate 8,299,511, forward strand.
CGCGCACGCTACGAATCCTTATGGTTCAACTACGCGCAAGTGAAATTGAAATCTCCCACCGGCACCGACGGGTGGGGGGGGGGGGGGGGTAGGTTTAGGGAGTTGTAACCCCTCCCTTAGGCCGACCTAACCCCCCTTCCATTCCGTAACTGCTGCTATGTCCTAGAAGAATGTGGCGCTAATGTCTCTGCAAAACACCGAAAATAATAACAAAAGTAATCATCGTCATTGAAGTTACTATTATTTGGCATTTTATTTACTTTTTTATACACGCAACAACTGTGTAATCGCATGTCCGGCCCTCCGTCAAAAATTCCGGCCCTCCGCCCTCCGTCAAGAAACACAGGGGGAACGCTGCTCCGCACTTCGTGCAACTTTCACTGAGGAGGAACTGGCTTGGACTTTTTCTTCAAAGCGGCTAGCGTTCTGCCGAAACATTTAAGCTGGCCCTCTGAGAAAGCTTCCGATATCTTAAAGAGACATTAAGCGAAAACCGATTTTTCTCGTATTAACAAATTACTTTTTCACATTACCAAAGGGACCAATCTCGCGCGGAGAAGGCGCTCCGAAAGCTAGAAAACGTGCAAAAGAAAAACGTAGGCAGTGACGCCGCTGGTATGTTCCCGCACTAATACCCGTGACGTCACACATCTTATACGCCGTCAACTAAGGCCCGCATAATTATTTACGACTAAAATAGACACACACTGCGTTCTAGGGAAGCCAAACACTTAACACGGCGTGTTTCAGACAATTTGACTGCAAGCCAATGTGGCGAAAGTATACGAACAATGGGTTAATTCGTGACGTTATCCGTTCAAAGTTTCGGCGCGGAATTCAAACTTGATACCTTGACCTTTGTTTTTTTTTTTCTTCTAATGTTGAACGTAAAACGACAAAGCCAGCCACATTAGAATTCCCGAAGAATAAATTACTAATCTGGACCGCCAGTTTTTCTCGCGTTAATGTTCTTTTGAGAGAGCTACATTTCGCGTTAGACAACTCATCGAGTCAACGGCGTGGTACACCATGAGCACGTACCTCGGGCAGGTCTTGCGTCCTGAGCGGTTCCATGTAGTAGTACCCTTCCTCGTCGATCGCGTATCGGGGCAGGTCATAGCGGTACAGCTTCGGATCCCGCTCCTTGACTGGAAACGGATAGTCGCTGCGTGACATCGGCTGCTGGGGCTTGTGTCCCCTCTGTTTGAGCGTTGAATACCACATAATCATAGAATAAACATAAATCATTTATTTATTTATTTATTTATTTATTTATTTATTTATTTATTTAGTAACGCAGCACCTACAGCAGCCGTGGCCATTGCAGTGTTCACGCTCACCTCGAGTGGCTAGTGTGGCCACGACAGTCCTATTGCCTGTTGATTTCACCGGTTCGATGTACCTGTACTATATTTCTTCGACACTTTTCAATATACCTGAATGATGTGTAGTAGATGTGCTCTATCATGTCTTTATTATTATTATTATTATTATTATTATTATTATTATTATTATTATTATTATTATTATTATTATTATTGTTGTTGTTGTTGTTGTTGTTGTTGTTGTTGTTGTTGTTGTTGTTGTTGTTGTTGTTGTTGTTGTTGTTGTTGCGCCTTCTTGAGTGTAATGTGTGAAATTCTTTCAACTTGTGCTGTGTTCGTAAATGACAACAAAATGTGAACCTACTCCAACTCCTTTCTTGGAATGCGCCGACAGTGTGAGTAATATAAATAAATAAAATACGTCCTTTGTATTCAATGGACACAACAGTCACTGACCAAGTCAAAAGAGATCACTGACCTTTTGAAACCTATACAGTTTCCTGGGGTGCCGAAGAACACGTGAAAAAATAATTATGACAAAAAAGAAAGAAACTTAAAATCCCAACACCTCACAACTTCGAAGCTATGAAACAGACCCCCCCCCCCCACACACACACACACAAAATTAAAAAAGAAAGAAAGGAAGGGAAAAGAAGAAAAGACCTTTTTTTCATGGTATAACTTCGTATGTTTTACGGCGGTAAAGAGAACATCCCTGGGATATCGTCCCCGTTAAACGTCCTTGGGTAGTGCCAAGGACGTCTATATGTCGTCTGGGCATTGAACAGCGAGTACTGCTAGTGGAGCTTGCAATTTCATAACCAAGGAAAGGTCACGTAATCTGTGCCAAGGATGTTTCATGTCCAACACATCCTGCAGCACTTTCACTGAACTAAAAAAAAAAAATTGAAAGTTCGACGGCACCATTTCCGCTGCGCTGATTGCCCTTTACAGATAAACCAACCGAACTGACGAAACTAATTTACCAGTGAATCGGTAAGTGCAAACTCAGAATAGTAAACGGCGAGGTAACCACTTACCCGTCGATTCTTCTTCTTCATCTTCTTGTTTTTTCGAGATGCGTCGTATGTACCTATATATAGTTTAAGAGGACACCGAAGTGAGAAAATCATTTCAACGTATTAGTGAAGTACCTTTTCAATAACTAAAACATCACTCCTTCATGAAAACACTTGCTGACATATGGAAAACGGGCTGAAATAAAACACACGTGGTGATGCCGCTTTGAGGTTCTCCCACTATATTAGGAAAATTCCACAGGAGATCGAACATGCTTGTACGCGCGACATCTTTGTTTTGCCTCGGTTTTTTTTTTTTTTTATGTCATGGAGTCCATTTCAAACTGCCCGGCACAGGTAACTTTATTCCCGAGAACTACTCCCACCGCGGCGAAACAATATTTGAAGGTGGCAACGCAGGCATCCTGGTATTGCTTACCGTACAACAATATTTTCCGATTTCAAGGCCGAATTCAAAGCAAGCTACGAAAGTTGTGTCGAAAAACTTTTCCGGTCATTTTGCTACACTTCACCGCCAGTTACTTCCATGTATTTTATCAGGCAGTACACTACAAGAGAATGTAGGAAAAGCTGAAACATGGCCAAATGAGACAGGTTTTGTAAATTTGATGCACCATGACACGCTCCCTATTGCAGGAGGACTCTCAATAAATCTTCTGGGGTTTTACCTACCAAAACCACGCTATGATTACGAGACGCTGTAGAGGAACGCTCTGGAAATTTCAACCACCTGGGGTTTTCTTAACGCCCTGACATCGTGCACAGTACACAGGCTTCAACATTTGGCCTTCATCTAATTGCAGCTGCCGCGGCCGGGGTTCGACCCTGCGACCTTCGGATCAGCAGCCGACTGCCATCGACACTAGACCGCCGTGGCAGGCCGAAATGTAAGCGTTTAAAATGTGCTAAACATGGTCCAGTTGGGAAAAAAAGAATATTAGCTATGATGTGTCAGGGTGCGTTTGCTATTCCACAGAGAAAGAAAAGCCTGGAATAGATTATTATATTGGCAGCATCCCCGCAAAACGATGACTTTCAGTCAAGAATTGAAAAAAAGAACAAAACAGGGCCAATTCAGCGAGTCTTTTTCAAAGAAATACAATCACATTCAGAAATGAAAAAAAAAATAATGAGCACCAGTTTTGATTTTCGTAAGTATTTTGTGGAAGTTCTCTTAGGCCAGACAAAATATGGGTGCGATTTTATGCGCCATCATTTTCATCTCGCACAAAATATAAGGGGCCAAAGTGGCCTATATGTTGAGCGTGCTCACAAAGCAGTCTGGTCGTTGTGTATCAGTTTGCGTTGCATCTAAAGCGACAGTTCCAATTCATGCAGCAGAGTAACTTTACCAGTCGGAATGCGCTTCGAGGACGCAGACGAAGAAGACCATACAGCGCAACTTTCAACTTGTTTATTCGAAAATAGAGTCGGCATCGTTTTGGCCTTGTAGTAAATTACGAACCTAACGCAGATCGCTGATATCGGTCTACTAATTATAGGAGGACCTCAGCTATCGGCAAGGTACATTTGTACAATGACATAAGGCGGCGCGGATCGGGTGATGGGGCGCCACGAAGAAGACATGGACGACAAGCTCGTGCTTGTCATCCACTTCTCTCTCTCTCTCTCTTTTTTTTTTCGGTGGCGTCCCGTCACGCGGTGTGCGCTGATGTGTCATGAATAAGGCCCCTTAATTTATGCGGTGGAAATTTTGAAATTCCACAAAACCCAGATCGAGGAATCCGCAAAATTCCGTGGCAACACTGAACAGGCATAAGATAGACGACCCCCCCCCCCCCCCCCCCCGATAGTAAATTTATTAAACAGTTTCAAGCTCCAAAAAAACCTGCACTATTTAAACTTTTAGGGAGCTGTTGTGGCAGAGCTCCAGATGATGCTTATGGTCCTTTCGGGACACATGACCATAACTGAATGGTCTCTCCATGCCAACACAGTTTGTGTGTGTTGATAGGTATTTAAGGGTATTAGAAAGTTTTGTGCTATTATGCATAGTAACGCTCACGCATAGTCTTGTTCATTCCAAACATTAAATTTTGCTTGGTATCATTATTGAGAGGCTCCGTTTACCTTCATGTCACAAAATGTGACATGCAGTAAGGGAGCACTCTTCATTCTACACAGGCAGAGAGGTGTAAGAAGCTGCTGTACATTCAGTAAAATTTGCTCCTTCCAAGAGCTAATAACATAAAAGAAGGGAATCTAACGACTAGTCTTTTTTGGTTCTAGGCAAAGTTACAGTGAATTGTAATTAGTATAATTGAATTAGCATATAGTAGTAGGATATATACAGTAGTAGGAGTTTTAAAAGTAGCGGTCAGAAACTTATGTAATTCACTCCAACGCATTAAGACAATTTAATCAGGGTACAGGTAATATGCTCACTTCGCCATGAAGTGTGTCTTCGCGGCACTGCAATTTTTCCCTGGAAAGGCTGTTTTACGGCATAAATAGGCCTATTGCAGTGCAACCACCTTTGCAGGCGAGTTACATGCTAAAGATGCCTTGTTCGCTTTGAATACTTTACAATTTTGTCCATTAAGTTCATCTCGAACAGAATTGGAATACTGTAATACTCATTCATATATTCACCCAAGCTTAGTATCAATGATATTCCGCTGAGAAAATCGTGCTTACTCCAAATAATCTGAATATTCGACGCTCTTGCTGGGAAAACCCAAATTTGAATGTTTGGAAACAAATACACATTTTTCGAATAATTTGTGCTTTAAATAAGGAAAGTATTCTACTCATATGCAAAGTTTCAGATATTGGCACATTTCCTAGTTATTTTACATCCGGAAGATAGCTGCGTTGACTCTTCTTTGCATGCCTGGAACTTGTGCCAGTGAGTGGGAGAGATGGCATTCCTCCGTTGTTTCCAAAAGTGGTTCTTGTATTTTCTCGCATTCCCGCGAAAAAATACGAATTCCGCGATTTTTCACGGAATCACCCTAAGCTAGGGGCCTTAGTCATAATGGTCATCCATGCAACCTAGCGTTTCAACAAACTCACAAAAACTGTTTCAGGGTCACTCTAAGGCCTATGTCATTGCTTATGGGTAAAAAATATATCTCGAGTTAAAAAAAAAAAGAAGGCCAGAAAACACCAAGCATTTCAGATAATTTTACTGATCTGAAGAAATTACTAGTTTATGAAGTCATGTTATCTCTGTTTCAGCACAAATGCAAGAACAAAGCAGTGACATTCATCTTTTCTGATATTGAATAAAAAGATGGCAGTGTTAATAGAGCACTTGAGCATTGATCTGTCAGTCTAAACTGCTGCACACTGAATTTCATGTCCCTGGACTTCTGCTAGTTCAAGCACAAAAGAAGTAAGCGCAGACTACTTGAAAGGGAAATGGTTGCGCACAAGCAGGACAAGGATGCAGGAAAAGGTACAGACATGCGCTTGTCCACTTTGTGTGCACCCTTTTCCTGTGCAAGTGTGAATTAACTCGCCCAGAAAAACATGAGAGCGGTTGGTCAGATACATCACTAACCTCCATGCACTACCAGTTAGGCAGGGGGATATTGGACCCACATCCACCTAAACTGAAACAAGGCCAAGCAGTCGTCTGGCGACAACTGCAGGCAGACACGTTCCCCAGTCCAGTTCAATTGCGGTACCTTTTCCCTGCGCAGTACCAGAGTGATATGCGCAAGTCATGCAAGGTTAGAGCAACGCTCTCATACATGCTGTGGAAGTGCCCTATTATAGCAGCTAAGATGGCAGTAGCTCCGGGAGCTTCTTGCGTCGACATGGGCTGCTGCTCTGCGCAGCTCCAACGTCAAAACACGAGTGAGCCATCCAGCAGGCCCGAGAGGCAGTGACGAGGCAAGGCCTCAAAGTCTTCTCATGGGAGACTTGTGACAGGGTCGCTAAACTTTGCCAGATTATACAAGTTCTTTCCATCCATCTAGCAAAAATCTATACTGAGCGCACACTTCTCTTGTACTTGACCCACTATGGTGTTATATAATGTTCTCCATTTTTTCAACTTGCATTAACAAAGCAGTCATTTTCAAAGCATGCTTGCCTCACACACTGAAGTTCTGTGTTCGAATCTCATCACAACCAAAATTTACCCACATTTATTTTCAGCCAATGCACATTTCTTTTCAGGTCCTTGCAGTGCCAAGCATTGCAATCTTCATACATTTCTTTGTGCTAGGATGATCAAAATTCAAAACGCTGCCAGAACGTCGCCCATATATGCGAGAATGTCGGTGGGCAACATTGACTACATGTTGCTACAATGACCTGCCGTTTGCAAGCAAATAACACCAAAGATAACATCACAGTAAGATACAAGCAATGTTGTACGTTGCAGCAACGTATGCACTGTATTTTGACCACTTTGTATAAACATTACGAAGTGCTTTCAGGCAAAGAACATAGCCTGCAGTCAAGCAATGTTTTAATGTTATTCACATTTGATTCATGACCTGTGTCAAGCTACAAAAATGTCAGATTCCATTTGTACATAGATTCAGCGACAAGTGTGTATAATGTGAACCCCATTTCCATCTCATTTTGAAGTGTTCAGAGCATACCAATATACATATTTTTACTTTGTGCAAACGATGGCTACAATAAAGTTGTGACAGTTGAGTCAAAGTAGAATTGTCATGTGTAGATAAACTGCCAATTCCATTCACCAGAAAGAGGGGAAAATATGCTTGAGGATGAATGTTACAGGTCAATTTCTTGCTCCGATTTCACCAACAACACATTTTCTGCAACACAATTCCCAAACTCTACTGCGTTGAAGCTGTGGCAGCCAGTGGCCTTTTGGCTTGGAATTGCATGAAATTTTGTGCGGCTGGGCAATTAGAATTAACCACAGGGCGTTTCAGGTTCGAATTAGCCAGAGTTTTCCCTCATTCTAAAGTACATGTCACTTTGCCGGGACCAATGGACCATTTCGAATTATGAGACTTTGGATTAACAAGCTTTGACTGTATATACAAAATGTTTACTCATCAAACCTGCAAGGCAAGTGAAGTGGCCTCTTCAAAGGAACCAGTTCTTCACACGTAACTGATCTTTCCCATTCTCAGTAACATGCATACGTAGGAAGCTTGTCCACAGGTCCCTTCTACAGGGATGCGGGCCCAGCAGTCAATTTCATCGAATGCAATTGTTTGCTGGTTCTAAGTGCCAGCTTCTTCCCACTTTTTTTCATTAGTGTTGCAATTTCAGATCATTGTCTTTATCTCGCTACGTATGATTATGGCCAATCCCCAAAAATAGTGAGAATAGCCAACCACTCGCTACACATGAACGCAGGCATTTTTGTTGACATAAGGGCATAATGGCCTAAGTTTTGAAATCCAAGCGCTTGTAGTGCTTGTGGTCAAGTGTTGCAAACGCTAGTGTCTAGGTTCGGTGATCTTGAATAGCAGCCTTGCATCCAAGCTGCATCACTTTCCATTACCTGCACTACTACTGCTAAACACACCCATAAGTGCTCTATTACAGATGGCCCTCTTTTCAAGTGGCATAAGATCAGTGACTTAGCAAGCCAAGCACAATCCACAACAAACACTTTGTGCAAACAAACCCTCCCTTTATTGAAACACAAGTCAACAAAGGCATTTCATAAAGAACAGAAAAAAAAAAGTCAGGAAAAACTAAATTACATGAAATAAATGCACCAATGCTAGCCTGACTTACAAAATGCTATCCATCTGAAAGCTGTTCAATATATGTACTTTTGTATTGCTCATGGAATAGTGCAAAATCACCACTGTAGGGCCAATACAGGTGAAACAGCTGCTGCACACACTCTTTTGTGACATAATGGTATTATGTGCTTAAACTGACGTTGTACAACACTCCAATTGCAGTGCAAACTTCTGCTCAATCACTGCAAGTTTTTGGAAACAAAGCATGAAAAAGAAGCAAGGAACTCTGCTGCATCAGAGAACGAATTCACTTGTGCAAGGGTATATTATGGTACATATGCAAGCTATCACAGGAAAACAGTCATGAAAAGAAAAACAGAACTCCGCAATGGAGAAATCAAGGCAGTACATAGCACCAAGACAAACTGTTTCCAGCATATTTCCAACCTTGCTGACTTCAAGATCTGATGCCAATAATACTAATTATTCAGGTAAAAATGCTAACACCACAGACTTGCCCCTTACAACCAAGGAAGTTTACTTGTTACGTACATTCACATAATGACAGGCTTGCACGAAATGCGTTCACAGGAACACTTTCTGAATGAATGAAATGCCATTGCAAACTGAATTTAACACTAACATCTCTCACAACCTGCCAACACACTTGTTCTGTCACTGGAAGGAAATTGCCCCATTTAACTTCCACTGGCAAGTGCACCCACGTAAAAAGAAAAGAAAGAAAAAGAAAAAGGAGACAGGAGCTAGAATTTCCAAGATTCTAGTCCCTAATTTTAGGGTAAAATGAAATTTCAAGGTGTATTCTTTACCGGACGAGATTTTGCTCGCGTAAGCACCACTACTTTTGAGCAAAATGCTGATAATTCACAGTTGCGGCCACAGCTTTTGACAAAAGTGGCCTTACGAGAGCATCAAACCAATAAGGAAAGCAGTTCTCTTATGAAGTCATGCCATCATTCACAACACTTAAAACTCAAGTTCGGCAACAGTGGGGAAAACGTATCAATCACTGCAATTCTGGTACATTCTTTTTTGCTAAGACGATACATTTGTGACATGGTTTTGCAGATGAAGCTCAGTTGAATTCCATTTGCCATGGGGAAAAAAAAGGAAGAAAATGAAAAAAACTGTGCTTGAGAACCAGGTTTTGGGTGGTCAGATGGTCACACACTTGCTTCTGAATTGCAGAATGCTTCACAAGAAGCTGCCTCTAATAATACAGGTTCTTTGTTTGAATAATTCAAAACAGTTGTGCAATAAAAAAACACACTGTTGAATACATCAAGCACACAGGTAGTGGTCACTCCTGTAGCCCCTGTAAGTGACACAACAACCTCGTCCACACTTACAGGAGAATACTCCTGCGTGGCGAGACCACTGTTACTCGCGTGGCTTTATCCCAATGAATGATGAAGATTAGAAAGTACAGCATGCTCTGATAAACATTCTTGGGCAGGGAAAGGGAATTCGGAGGCCAGCTCGCCGTTTGAAATTGTCAGGGGCAAGGCGGCTTTAGGATAAACCAGATGTGAGGTGCGATGCAGAGGTGAAATGTTTTCAGTCTTCTTCTAGGATGATGCAAGCTTACTCAATCTTTGAGACAAAGAAGCGAAGGTATGAGCCTTGATGGTGCAGCAAAATTTGGCAGTGCTGTCAAGTCTCTCCGTAGGTTTTGATGGGTCCCTCAGTGACACGTGCTCTATACGTAGGTCTTGCGTCAATTTCAGCACAGATACTTGTAGGAACAAGAGAGAAAAAAAAAAAGACATCCAGAAAAGAAAAGAAGGAAACGCCAAACACAAGAAACTTATCTTGCTTTCTCAAAAAACTTAAGAAATGCTCAAAGAAAAGCTGCTGGTGAACGGAGCAGGGGTCGCAATCACACGTTTACTTTTCCCCCATTCCTCCGTTCTTTCCGTCTTCCAAGAAAAAAAATGAAAAGAAACAAAAACTGCAGCACGAAAAACACCCCGACAGAGATGGTCGCAAGTCACGAGTGGTACAGGATGTCATAATGTCCTGGCCTGTAAAGCAGGTGGATACGGGGCTCACGGTCTTCGGGGAAGTCATGGGTGTTCACCTTGCCACCGATGCCGCGGTCCATGTACTGGACGCGCACACCGACACCCAGGTTGCGCGTCAGCGAGATGATGTGGATGTGGTCACTCTCCTTGTACATGGGCTCAACTTCCTGCGAGGAAGATTTGTGGCACATGAGCATTAAAGGGAACAGAGGGGTTTTGTGAACTGCTTTAAACTTCACCTACATGGCCTATCGCGCAATTGAACCTGGATATGTCAAATGTGAAGATTACAAAAAGAGTGAAAATAATTTGATATCTAGTCCACATCCTCTAACAAAGATAAGTCTACCTGATGAAATGTTGGCTCTGTCAAGATTCCCTAATTATATTTTTGTATAATTTGAGGCCTCCATGTTTGCCTGAACTTCTGTTCTTGATTTAATTTATATTTGCAGTTATTTAAATTATACTGCGCTTGCACTGTTTTCAAGCTGTGCTATCTGGTATTCCATTAGTCAAATAAGACCCTTGCTGCAGCAGCCGTCCACTACTTTCATTTCCATCCAGGGTTTGCAATTCTCAGCGCAAGCTTCGCCCTGCAGCATCGGCAAGTGGCGAGGGTGTCGTGGTAGGGGTGACTGTATCGCCTCTTGAACTTACGGTTTTGCATTGCTTTAAACATTTTTAGCTCTGTGAACATCTCACCAATCTGCAAAACTCTTGCGGTAAAACGTGCCCTATTGAGGACTTCACAACTCTGGTGGTTCCCTTTTTTTTTTTTTTACCATATTCAGATATTGCAGCTTTCTAATGGCAATACAGTGCTGTAGCACGCAGGGCAGTTCAATCTGGTCAGGAACTCGGCAATACCCTTAAATAACCAAACTGAAACCTACACATGTAGACGCTTTGTGCAGTGTACGTGATGATGTCCCTGCCATCACAAATGTGGAGCTGGTGCAAGAAAAATTTAAGTGGCGATGTCACCTCATGATGTACAGAGCCATCCCAGCTTTCCTAAACATGACAGCAACCATTTTAGTGCTGAAGTATCACCATTTTGCTTTTGACCACCCGGCAGCTTGGCCAGGCAGCAATGTAGGTGATTACGGTCGGCCGGCCCACATTCAAAAGCCTGAGAATCGGCTAAAAATTTATAAATTAACTTTCAGAAGAACTGATTACCTCGCAACCACCTGGCTACCCATATATTATGACAGTACCAAGGAGAACATATAGAGAAAATTTCATTGACATCCGCGGATATCGAAAGATCGCTGGAGCTGCCCTTTAATGAACCTCAAGCGTATAACCAAAATTTGTCATGCAGCCGGATAACGGGCCCTTTAAGTACGCGAGGGTGTCTGCATTTTGTTGCCGCCAAAATTTTTATTCGTCAACATCAAAATGAGCGGAAAGTAATTTTCCTACAATGAACTAAAAAAAAAGAAAAGCAATAAGACATGCCTGTTTGCAGAACTCCTGAACGGTCCGCTGTCCATCAATGAAGCTCTCGAAGAATGACGCTTCCTTCTGGAGCTGCCCGGACGTCAGCAGCCTGCATTCACACAGCAAGCTCCTGTTGGGACAAGGTCCATGCCTAATCCTCGCATGTGCCATACAACCTATTTACATTTCTTTGGCTCTCCATAGATAAAAGCATCTGCCCCGCACAGTCTTCTCTCAAGACAAACCTTTGCAATGAAATTCACAGCTGGCAGTTCTGCACAGTGGGTATGGAATCCTTTGCAAGACATCCACACGACCAGAGGCAATGCAGAAAGACCATAAATATTCTAGAAAATAAGAAAGGTGCTACAGCAACCTCGCCGTTTATGCGGCTTGCCAGTGGAACCGGAGTGCACAGAAACGGTGACCCATATAGTACACGGCTATCATTCAATTTTTTTGGATGTGTACACGATGTCAAAAATATAGCGATCCCAAACAGTCATTCAGGTGGTGCACATGCCATCCACGCCCTTTCTTCCATTGTCAGTGTTATCCACAGTCGCCCTCTACCCTCTACCCGTGGCCAGTACCAAAAAGGGAGTCGGCACTCATCAGGTCTAGCCTGCGGGGTCACGGTCTGCGCCACACGGGAAGTTTGCCCTTGGAAACGCGGGGATCCAGGTGCAGAAGAGATTTCACTCACAAGCTGAACTAAGAGCAGTGAACATGAAACGAGATTTTACTCATGGCCAAGTGCTAAGCTGCAGCATCTATCGTGAAAAAACATCACAAGCTTGGAAGCCCGTGTGTCAGTGGTAAAGGAAGAAACTCGCATCACAAAGTCGTAAAGGTCTGAAATCTACAGCAGGTTGCACTCACAATTTCCACAGCCTATAACAATGCAACTGTCCTAAACTTCAGATGAACAGCAGTAAAGTGAACTTCATGTGAACAAGGGCGTGCATTCAGTGTGGAGTGCACACACCCAACGTACAGCAAAAGCAAATTCTTCTCCATAGACGTGGCAGTGGATTTGTTCCCTCAGAGTGCATGCATCCCCACGACGTCTTGCTGCCGCAGCCTTTTTTTTTACCTGCCACCACTCCTTGCTTGTTTGTTCCACACTTCTTCCTCCTTCATGGCAATTCATTGCACTCTCCTCACGTGGTACACTCAATCTGTGAAGCCTGCTTGGTACCTTGATGATCCATGGGATTTCCCAGCAGTCATGCAATAACCGATCCTTAATCTCTGAGGAATGCACAATAAGCAACAGGCGCACACATGGAGCTCCATGGGAGGCTACATGGCGGCAAAAAAAAATACAGTCGAATCTCGATAATTCGAACTCGAAGGGGCCCGAAAATTTGTTCGAATTAAAAGAAGTTCGAATTAATGAAAGCTAATTGAACGGAGGGCTCACCTGCAGTGGTGCATATGCATTGAGCTAACACACGAGCGGAAGTTTCAGAAGACACATTTATTCACAAATCACAAGACAACCGTCATTAACTGAAGTAATCGGTGATGCGCGTCTGCACACGTTTGCCTTGCAGCGAGTCAATCACCTTCGCACGCAGTTTGCAAATCATTTCTACTTCAGCTTCAGCATTCTCCTGGCAAGAGAAGTAGCGCGCGGCTACGTCCAGCGCCGACAATGCTTCAGTATCGCTAGGCGGAGGGAGGGGCACTTCACTGCTGTCATCAGAATCATCGCCGCTGAGGGCGGAAGGGTCCTCAGATGTCGCCACTTGAGGGCACGCAGATTCAATTATTTCTGCGTCAGTGATGACGCCAGAAGTGTGAACACTGCTGTCCACCTGCACGTAACTTTCGAATGTCACGCCGTCCGGTAGAACACTGCTCAAGTTGTCAGGAACGCTGACGAAATCGTCAGAAGAAATCTGCATCGCCTCTTCATCAACATTCGCCACGGCATTGGCCACGGGTTCAACAAAACCACACTTCCTAAAACAATTTGCAATGGTCTCCTGCTTGATCGAGTTCCACGCATTAGTAAGGATGTGTGCTGCACCGAGGAGATCGATGGAATAGGTTTTCTCGCTGTTGAGACACAACAGCATCCTTTCCAGGATATGCCGGCGGTACAAAGTTTTTAAGTTCTGGATCACGCCCATGTCCATGGGCTGGAGCAGTGCCGTCGTATTCTTGGGCAGGAAGGCCAAACGAATTGCACGTAGGCCTTCAATATTGCAGTGCGATGTGCAATTGTCCACGAAAAGGAGGATCTTCCGGCCTTTTGCAGCGAATTTTCTGTCCAGTACACGGACCCAATCGGAAAAAATATTCATGGTCATCCATGCCTTCTTATTTGCAACGTAATCAACGGGAAGGGTCTTCACACCTTTGAAGCACCGAGGCTTAGCCGCTCTGCCAATTACGAGCAACCGGCAACGCTCCGTGCCCGTCGCGTTCGCGCACACCATCACCGTTAGCCTCTCCTTACTTTTCTTTCCGCCAGCACAATCGTCGCCCTGAAAAGTGATGGTTTTACTGGGCAGCAATTTATAATAGAGCGCCGTCTCATCGGCGTTAAAGACGTCGTCGAGCGAGTAGGCGGCAAGGAGATCCTTCAGATCCCCAGAGAGCCATTCCTCGCATTTGGCTCTGTCAACATCCGCCTTCTCGCCGCAAACAGTCTTGAAAGTAAGCCCGTGGCGTTCCTTAAAGCGTGACAGCCACCCGTCCGATGCCGAGAATTCTTCAAGAGCCATCTTAGTAGCGAACTCCCTCGCCTTGGCGGCAATTATCGGCCCACTGAGTGGGAGGTTCTGGCTGCGAACCTGCTTAATCCACATCACGAGAGCGTCCTCCAGCTGGGGATGTGCCGATGTCCGCAGCCTCTTCCTCGACGGTTTCATTTGCTGGTTTTCATAGCCAGCGATGATAGACTCTTTGTTCTTGATATACGTTGACAGCGTGCTCTTGGTGATGTCATACTTCTTGGCGATTTCCGTCTTGGAAAGGACGCCGTTCTCAACTTCGCGCAGGATTTCCACCTTCGTTTTAAGGTCCTTTGGTGGGCGATAAGTGCCCCGGCTCGCCATGACGCTTGCAAAACGAACGCACACCTTCCGAAGCCTAGTCAACAAGTCGCACCTCACACCAAAGAACGACGACAACGACTGCGTCTCTGTTCTTGCTACCCTCTGCGCCGCAGCCGCAGCGTGGCCAGCACGTGACGAAAAAGGAGGAGAGAGAGAGATTCTTTATTTGAAAAGAAGAGAAAAGCACAGGATAGTAACTGTCTCTCGTCGAGGAGGACACCTCAACCGTCCTCCGCTTGACACACGCGGAGAGACGCAGATCGGCATTTGAGAGAGAGCAAACACTCTGCCACAGCTTTCTTTTTTTTTTTCTTTCTTCGCGCGCGGCGTTGAAAGGAAAAGGGTCTCTACGTGGCCGAGACGGAGAAGGGGAAAGCGTGGCACACGGCGAGTTGCAAATCGGCATTTGAGAGAGAGCAAACACTCCGCCACAGCTTCTTTTTCTTTTTTCCTTCGCGCGCGGCGTTGGAAGGAGAAGGGTCTCTACGTGGCGGAGACGGGAAAGAGAGAAGCGTGGCACACGGCGAGTTGCAGAGAGAGCGAACATTCCGCCGCAGCTTTTTCTTTTCTTTTTCTTTCTTCGCGCGCGGCGTTGGGGTCTCTAGCAATGCTGGTCGGAGGCGCCGCCGCGGGATTTGGCGTGGTGCTGAGTGCATTTTCGGAGCGCGGTATGTTCGAATTAACCGTCGCAAGTGCTTGCGCGTTCGAATTACCGGGCGTTTTCGCCCATTGGAATACACATAGCTTTGACGGGACCACAGCGTCAGTTCTAATTAACCGGAAGTTCGAATTAAGCGTGTTTGAATTAATGAGATTCGACTGTACCGCATTATAGCCAGTTCCGCATCACAAGTAGTCGCAATATAAGTGGTCTGATGCATCCCAGTTCGACTTATCGAGAGTCTACCGTGCTCCTTAGCCTGAAGCTCATGGTCTCTTTGGCACGCGACTAAGTGCCCAGGCTTGGTAATGTTCACTCCAACAAGCACCTCCTGAAAACGCACCTCATGTACACTACAATGTAGTCCGACAGGCCCTGGTCGTTGAAGACCTTCAGCAGGTCATCCAAGGTGAGGTTGTTCTCGATCCTCTTGAGAACATCCATAAACTGCAAATGTGTCAAGAAGAAAGGCAAAAGGCCAGTGTCAACAAGAAAAGAAGAAACCTACACCTATTCTTCAAGCTACTCGTGAAGTAACTAAACTGGTCCTACTTGCACAATCTGCGCAGCTGTATTTACAACACTAAAGACAGATGCACAACATGAAATTGTTTCTGCCACTAAATAAATGTATTCAGGGCTAGGTCTACCTCCAGCTGCTTCTTTGTTTCATTTTCATATTTCTTTTATAAATTTTCATGCCAAAACAGGATATAACAAAAAGCCTTTTTCCAACGAAAATTTTCTAGCATTTGTCAATTTCGTTATATCCAGGTTTAACAGCATTTCACTGTAACTTGACCATTTAAATAGTGGACATCGCCCAGGCTGTAACAAATACTCCTGCACTACAACACTCAAGCTACACCAGCCTTTCTATATAATTTTCTGTGGCACTGCTGAATGGCAAGAAAAAGAAAGCTGGATAATGTGCCGAGACAAAACATGTCAACAGTGGCTTTGGAGCTGGTTAGCAGGATTTAGGCACGCCTTTTCCACTGTACTGATGTGTTCCTGTGAAAGGAACGACAAAACAGGAATATGTTTGTCAATACCTGGTGCATGCTTTTTATTTCTTGCTACCCAGGGTTCCAGTAGCTTTGCACAAATCTCTGAATGACCGCCATTAAGGTTTTTAGAACGTTAACAATCATACTGGTACTGATTGATTGATTTGTGGGGTTTAACGTCCCAAAACCAGCTCTGATTATGAGAGACGCCGTAGTGGAGGTCTCCGGAAATTTCGACCACCTGGGGTTCTTTAACGTGCACTGACATCGCACAGCACACAGGCCTCAACATTTCGCCTCCATCGAAATGCAGCCGCCGCGGCCGGGATTCGATCCCGCGACAATCATACTGGTACTTGTTATTGTAGTGTGCATGTTCAGTTAATGACACACCTGTGCTTGAGAAAGACTGCTATGACCTGCAAAACCTAGTGGCGCCCTCCCACACTTAGCATGCTTCACTAAATAATGCTGCTATACTGTGGCAACAGCAATGTCAACCTTGCCTGCGCTGCAGTGTGATGTTATCACGAGTTCCTCCACGAGGTATAGATAGCACACTGAAAAACGTAAAGGCCACACATAATGCAGTGGCCTCCCCTCGATTAGACAGTTTTAGCGGACTGTTTCTTGCCTCCCGCTCCGATCAGCCAGCCGGCGGCAGTGGTAGTGTGCATGTGCGGGACACTCGGATGGGACCGTGGGAGCGAACCGTCACCTCTGCTCCGGCATAGACGAGACTGAGTGAAGTGCATGACCGTAGCAAATGTAAACAACCAAGATGGCTAGCTCCAGTGCCACGAGTCCGATGTGCTTCGCAGACACTATTGCTCTTCGACCTGTTCGCAAGCTCCAACTGTGCATTAGGATTCATGAGGACCTGTGCCTCTTGAGGGGAGCAACTGCTGCCAACCTCTTCAAAAGCACACACTGTGGGAGCACGTTTTGCAACAGGAGCTGCCTTCTGATACTCGCCTAGGAGTACGTACCACGGTGCACCAGTAAACTTTAGGTACCTAGCATCGGTGTCACACAGGCACTTTTAATCGCGTTCAACAATTATTCATATTAGCCTCTTTCCAGACTATGTGTTACCACACAGCCACATTCGCAATTAAACACGATCAGGACCAAGATGATCGTGATCTGCACATTGCAATCAGGCTCCCAGACAGTGAATTGACTGACGTCAGCGTTAAACCCGATCCGAATTAGTATGGACCGGATGAATCACAATCAAGAAATGCAACCCGGTTGGGTGCTGATTGCAATTAAGAATGCCCATGTGACTGCGGCATTAAGGCACTGTCAGCGTTGTTGCAGACGGCTTGTCGCGACTGCCTGGTGACAAGAAAGGCAAGTGCTCAGGCAGAGAAAAGAATTAAAACTTTGGAGCATATCAGATGATGTCAAAGTACCACAACAAACAATCCACACAAAATGGGATTTCCTATGCTCATGCAAAACAAGTACCACGGTTTATTCTGATAGTCAATGCAGTCTCGTGTTTCATTCCCAGACAGCGCAGATGCCCAAAGATTTGCTCTCCGCTTAACCGAGAACAGTTCAGCTAATACGTGTTCGGCTTGTTGCTGCTCTGGTACACGGCGTCAGATCGGAATGACAGCAGACCGTAGGATCGGTCCGCTAAAACTGTCTATTTAGATCAACGCACTGTTGGGTTTGCTCAAGGACACTGAATTATTAGAACAGCTGTACCTCATTTTTTTTTTTTTTTCATGGAAGGGTTCTATAAGGATTCGTGAGAGGGCTTTATGGGCAGGGGATTTATGGATATGCCTGTACAATCAGGAAGCCAGAAATCGGGGAACATGGCAAGTACGCTTTTGGTTTAATGTACAGCCCAACTTTCAAAGTTAAGGGGGGATTTGGGAATTGGAATGCTCAATTTGGTCAAAATTTTCCATTATTCGATTTATTTTTTTATGATCCCTGAACATTCTTTTATGTTGTGGTCGAACATTATAATGAAATATGCGATAGTAGTAGAAAAAATTATATTTTAGCTATGCGTTGTCGTCCAAAACCATAAGAAAATGGGGCTTCCGAAGGTGCCGCCATCTTGGCATCATCGTAGAAAGGAAGAGATCGAACCTGAGGATAGCCACACCACAGTGTTTCTCCAACAAGAAATAAAACCAGCAAGAGCGAGCAAAAAGTTAGCTGCTCAAAGTTAATACAGTAGAACATCGTTATAACGAACCCAGATATAATGAACTATCGGATATAACAAATTAATCGCAATTCCCCTTGAAATTGCTATAGATGAAATCGTATTGGTTATAACAAACTAATGGTTATAACGAAGTAATTACCACTCCCCTTTCAACTTCGTTATAACGAGGTTTTACTGTATTTAACAGTTTTCATGAAATAAACTTCGAGCTCCGTTTTCTCAGCCTCCATTTTTTGAGCAGTTGCTTGAGCAGTCAGTTATCCCAGTGCCTTTTCATAACTAATGAAGCTAAATTCATTCTGCTTTTTTTTTTTTCACTTCGATACTGAGGCGCTGATGAGCACCGTAGAGCTATTCGTTTCTACCTGCACATCGCACAAACCTTTATAACTGTATTTTTGTAAAACTTGTTAGTAAGAAAATATGTCAAGTACATTTAAAAATTTTTTTCTGTGCTCATTTGGACCTTAAAGGGGTCGTGAAACGTTTTCTGAACATTTTGTACTAGGTGCGTATTCGGGATCCTGACCCTCCAATCAACAATATGCATTGTTCCGTTGCACCATGTGTGTTGATTTAGAGCAATAAAAAACGCGGTTTCGTTTTCACTGCGCGCATTCCCCTCAACTCTGCAGATGACGTCATCTTAGTAGCCGTCATACCTCCGAGATTTGCGCGCCCTCGGAGGCCATGGGAAAACAAACCGTGCTGCCGCTTTTCTTCCGAATGGTGGCACCGCACAGTTTCCAAGTAATTTCTTCCTTTCTAGCTTTCAAGTAAATCGATTCCTTTAGAGCAAACGCGAGTTCACTGTACCTTTGAACTTAAAAATATCTTAACTCAACATCACCAAATAGTATCACGCCGGCCGGTAGCGTCGCATAGTCGTTTCAGGAGCGCAAGAAAGCTGAGATTTAAAACATGCGTTGTTAAATGTGCACTGAATATTTCGCCGAAATATTTCGGAATCGGCTTGTCGAATGCGTATTTAAACAGTGAAAATTACAAACCGGCACCTCCAAATTCTTTTCACGACCCCTTTAAAAAAATCAACAAACAGCTTTATGCCACACAGTGGGCCTTGGTGTATATGCTTAAGTAAAAATGGTACTGAAGTTTTGCCTGAATGACCAATTAATTAGGAGGTGACCATAAGGGTTTCTAAAGTGATGTAACTCAAAAACTATAATAGGCTGCTTAAAACCGATTTCATTTAAGATATCAACATAACAAACTACATCAGTCTGGCAAATTTCATCAGTTTATACCCACAAATAACAAAGATAGTTTTCATTACCCTGTACCCCCTTAAAACGGAATGTAGCACCTTTAATTGTGTCCTCCATTGAGTTTCATGGCAAGAAAATGAGAAACCGAACAAGAAAACGACGTCACTACATCCAGCATTTCCACAACAGGACTTGTCAAAGACAGGTCACAGTGTGGGCACGCTAGCACCAGGATGATTCTACATTTGATGATTTCACATGATTTCAAGCCTAGATTTTTGCCGAACCTTCTTTGAGCAATAATTTCAGGTGTTTTATGTCCCAAAACCACGACCTGATTATGAGAGATGCCGCAGTGGAGGGCTCTGGAAATTTCGACCACCAGGGGTTCTTTAACGTGCTCAGAATTACATGGGCCTCAACAATGCAGCGTTTATGGTCGGGATTCACCGCAACCTTTCGATCAGCAGCAGAGCGCCATAACCCCTAAACCACAGTGGCAGGGCACCAAGCCTTCTTTTCCTGTGTATTCAGTAGCCGTTGCAGCATCTTCTGTGCATTAATATTTCTGCACCATATAGAAAAGCACTGCCTTCCAGCACAGAAAGTGCGATCTGAGGCCACAGGCATGAAAAATGGATGCCATGCAATTCAATTTCTGTTTTGAATGCAACTATGATGTGCTCCTTAGAAAATAAGTTTCTCAGGCAAAAAAAAAATAAAAAATCAATACGAAAAAGAAAAAGAACAAGAAAGATCAGTTCTTCAGATTATAGAGAATATAATTTCTTTCTAACCCTTTCTTTCTAACACACTATACATAGGGCAGTGTTTTCCACAAACAGTGAAACACACACACACAAGCAAAACAATGCAACAGGCACAAACACTAAACGAAGTTCTCTAACATGAACCCAAAGCATGGCAGACGAGTGCTTTACTTTTGACATCCTTCGGAATACATCCATCGGAGCTGGGAATCCAAGCCACGATACCGTGCTAGGAGTCACAATGGCACAGCCAAAATGCCAGGCCAAAGCCTGTGGAGTTAAAAAACCACCCACAGACCAATGATCCCGCATCATGTCACTTACGGTGTCATGGAAGTCCTCGATGGTGAAGCGCTGAAAGCCAAGAGAGACCAGGGCCTCCTTGCTGTTTTCGGCAACCTCCTTGAACCTGCAAGAAACAAGCATGTCAAGAACGCCTCATGCTCCTTTGTCATAGCATCATGTGGTCCTGCTAATATTAAAATCACGTTATAAAGTTTTGTGCAGCAAAACCAGAATACAGCCCTACAATGCAGTGGAGCAGGGGTGAAGATGGGGGAGAGGGAAATAGCCAGTTATCCTGATGAATTAGGTTTGTACACTGGGGTTGTAATACGGCTGGACCCCTTTATAAGAGACTGGTACAATAGACGAATGGGCATACCAGACAAGTTCACCTACATGGTTCGACATCCTATCTACTCCATTAGTTTGACTTTTTTTTTAACAGACACACTGCAGAGGGCCATTAGTTATAGTGGACAAAATATTCTTAAATTTAGGTCAACAGTCATGCTTGCAACAGATATTTCAACTCTAAGTGTGGCATTGCTGGCTTCTAACTGCAGTTAATTCATTGTGGAAATCAAAAGAGAAATGATAACCAAGTACTGTTAGGAAGTTGCATTAGATAAAACATCAATTCTTTTCTGAGGAACTCAGTCCACCAAACAAATCACCTCAACAATGAGGCAAACGGTTCAAAATAAACCTTTTACAACAGGCTCTAGCCTTCTTTTGTAGTTAGTTTAGTCGTAGTGTGCCCCTATCGAAATAAGGGTCGATCAGAAAATGAAAATGGCCCTCTGCTTACAGGAGATCCCTCATATAAGGGACAAAAACTGCACTCTGGTGCATGCCTCTTACAAGGGGCACCGTACGTACACTAGGAAACTTATCCAAGAAAAGGGAGTTCCATTCACAACTAGACTACCACTAGCACTGCTTCTAGAAGTGACTTGCACTACTAAGCGCAAAAGGAAGAAAAGGTGTATTCATACACATTTTGCTTCCTGGACCAATGCAAAACCCGAAGCAACGAGTCGGATAACATACCTTGTGTACTCCTCCTTGTCGTTCAGCAGACTCTCCAGGTACGCAAAGCTGAATGCACGGAAAAAACAGTTGCCATCTGGCCGCGTCTTGCGGATGTACTGGTACTTGCTGCGGAGGTCCTGTGCAGCCAGCCAAGAGACAAAAGCTTAAACATAGGACACACCTACATCTTGTGTAAGAATTATTTTCTCCCTTTTATAGCTGTCAACAACATAAATACAGCGAACAGCCTCAACTTTTCAAGAGTGACATATGCGACTGTGGAACCTTTCTGTGAAATCCATTAAATTTATCCATAAAGTGCAGTGACGCAATTAACATCACCGAGAGCAGAGACAGAGAGGTCAATTCATCAAGCAAATTCAAAAGCCTACTATTCAAGCTAGTGTCCAGAGTCAAAGACCGTATAAAAAAAAAGTGTAAATGACCGCACCAGATTGAGTTCCCCCAATTAAGGTGAACTTAGTACTATACAGCCAAACCATTATAAAATGAATATGGATATAATGAATTACTGCTCATAACTAAGCAAACACCACTATTGCCTTTAAACAGGATTATGAATGTATGCCTACAGCTAACTATTGGGTATAATGAAACAATTTCTCTGTCAGAGGGGCTTTTACAGAAGTCGACGGGAGGCACTGCCAAACACTTTCATGATTCCAGGTCGAGTTGAATGCGAGCGCATTCTAGAAAATAGATTAAAGTTTAGAGTGCAACTTTGGTCATTGCTTTGACTTAGCTTTCAGAAAAAGAAAAATATACTGCCCAATGAGAATGGCTTACTTTGACTTTCTGTTGGTAGACCTCGTCGTCTCGGGCATACTCTTTCTCAAGGATTGCCAAATCTTGCTTTGTGTCCACAAGAGGTATGCGCTCAGCAATCTGGGAAATGCCGCCAGGCATTGAATGAACAAGCATTAACACCATAGTACACAATGAGCCATTGTCATTGCGAATGTATAGCGCATGGAATGATGGTACCAAAGCAATGTTTCGTTATTACTGCATACACACACACACACACACACAATGCAAAAAACAAGGACACTGAGCAGCAACAACCAGTAGCACCAGCTATGTGATGGCTGCAGCTTGTCGCTTTAAATCCACACCACTGCTTACATTATGGCAGGGTCAGTTGTAACATCACAGTAGCCATTACCATGAAGCAGACTGATTTGTGGGGTTTAACGTCCCAAAACCAGTTCTGATTATGAGAGATGCCGTAGTGGAGGTCTCCAGAAATTTTGACCACCTGGGGTTCAACGTGCACTGACATCACACAGCACGCGGGCCTCAACATTTCGCCTCCATTGAAATGCAGCCGCCGCGGCCGATATTCGGTCCTGCGACCTTTGGATCTGCAGCAAGTGCCATAACCACTAGACCACCGTGGTAGGGCTATCATGAAACAGCTCCACAACCTTGCTTTAACACATCAATCATCTTTGTTATTTATAACCACTGACAATTTTCTAAGCAAAGTGAACAACCCTGCTGGTTACAATACTGCTAATACCACTTGAAAACAGGACTATAACAACATGGTTAAAGAATGATGGAGTTCCCCCTTTATGGTGCTGTCTGCTGTCCTTCAAAGAGTTCCAGCTTTTTATCACAACAGAAGCACGCATCCATAGTGTACAAGCTTACAGTGGTTTCACTGGGAAGTTAGCAGAAATTTTTAAAACTGAATTTTTCTCTCTTTGTGGTCAGTATGTGTAGACACACCAGCAACACTGGCTAGTGTTTCTGCAATATTAATTTTAAAATTAAAGTTACTCTCTGTCGTGAAGGAACACTACCAGACAGATGTGTGTCAAATACAACAGCAAGTAATAAGCTTTTTCTTTTAAGGAGGATAATTAAACATGCATGTGTATTTCTAAGTTTTTCGTTACACTTGGGGACACACTCATGACGGAGAATGGTGCCACGATTATTTCTTCACGACTTTCAGGGCCAAGTTAAAAATTTGCTTCCTTTTTTATGGGTTACAAGCGAGCTTGTTTCCATCAATGTAAGGAACGATGTCATTTTTACCCCAACCGAATAAACTGTCAGAGCGGCAGACAGTTTCTCTAAGTATACAAGCGGTGCTGCATTCTGAGTCAAAGCGCACCTGCCAAACTCGCAGCAAGCACAGTAGTGTTTGCTGTGAGTTAAACTGATGTAGTACATAATGTAGTACATACATTGAGTTCTATGATTGTGCACCTAAGTGAAGCATCCATCAAAGTCAACGTAAGTTTTGCGTCTTGATCTCAGAATGAATTCACTTAGCACTAGATTAAGTACTTTCGATTGCACAGTTGCAACGACAGTTTTGCTGAAAATGTCACTTTCTCCTGCCACGTCGTCCTGAGAACTGCTCCGTAACAAACACGAAGGGGACTCCTCACTTGCCTGCAACATGCTTTCTTTTAGTTTCTTTTTTTATTTGTCACACAAATCTGTGATACGATTGCTACACTAACAATCTCCACTAAAACTGTGCCGCTTTTCTCTGTTTATACCAATGTCACACAATGTACTGTTGATCACGATTAAGCCCAATCAAGATCGAATTTATAAACTGAATGGCTCCCTACCGCACCTTAGGTAAATGAGCCAATCAAGAGCAAGAAATCTGATCTGGATGAGGCCCTATCATGATCAAGAGTAACCGTGAAACACCAGTATTACATCCCACCAGCTCAAAAGTGCAGCCCCAACAGATTCCGTTCTCACAGCTGCATGTGTTTCAGACAGCTAGCTTTTGCTGTTGTTTCTGTCCAGTCAAGTGTGTGCCGAACATGCCACTCAAATTACCATAAAAGCTGCATTAAAATTTTTGTAAGAACTTGCTAATGATGATTATACTTGGATGAGGCACAGTACAAGAGCTAGAGAAAGAGGGCTTAAGGATACCAAGAGGAGATATGAATACGAACAGAATACGAACAGGAATGTCCTAAACACACCTCGTTTTTAGGCATGCTTCCACAAACGTCCATGCAACAGAACCATACCAGTAAACTTACAAGTAAGCGCTGCTTCTGACGTATTACGAAGTCAGATGTTAGGATTCCAATTAGCCACTTTGCCGAGGAAACTCCGTTCATTTTAACATGCCACTGATAACGACCCCACAATACGGCAAGACCACAAAGTTGACACCACAGACCACGGTGGTGAGTTACGGCTTTCGTGCACGGGTACGGGGAAAATCTAACTGGGCGCCAGTTTCATATTAATCAGCACATACGCTCACGCTAACTGCATATCCTTCTGGCGTTTATGAACCTACGCAGCGTAGGACGACCCAACGCAAATACCACCTATCGCACCCGGCAAAATCAGCCGGCATGACGACGCGCCGATATGCAAAACAATGCGGAAGTTATTCGAAGGCGTAATTGAAAATCAAAATGACAACCAACTTACCTCGCGTTCAATCTCTTTCTCCTGCGCCAATATGGCTTCATCGTGATTGATGTCTGAAACGGAGAAAGTAGAGAGAAAAAAAAATAAATAACGCAAGTTGTCAAAATTGAGTTGCGCGACCGCCTTGGAAAAGATCACCGCTTTTTTTCCCGCACCACCACCGCAAACACGAACACTTGGTGCTAAACGAGTCGACGTTATTTTATTCGCAAGGCAACGACAAACACCCAGGCAGAATGAAACAATGCACCGGACAGAAACGAAGCTACTGTCGCTTCGCAGAGAGAAAAGAAAACATCGAATCCCCTCCCTCCCCCATCCAAACCATGAAATGGAAACGCGAAGATTCAGGCTTAGGAAGCCGATACAATGGACGACCAATCACTCAGAACTGCATTCGGCGTTGATCTGGCGCTGAGGGCATTTAAACGCGGGAACGATACGCTGAGAATGGCAGTAATAGGCGGTTCCAACGTACCCGATATCGCGTTATTCGAGGGTGATTTTGGGGCGTCCTGCCGCACATCGTCAGCCATGTTTACGTTTGAAGGATTCATTTTCGAGTGGCGACATCTGCGGAGCTCCGGCTGCCGGCTGGTGTCAGTCGTCGTTTCGTGGGTTTCATTTCGGGTTTCCGCGCCAGTTTACCTTTAAAAAAAAGAAAAGAAGCGCTGCGGGATCGGTTAAACGACAGGGCCACGGAACGCGTACGAGTCTTTCACTGCACTGTGCTCGATTGCGTGAGGGCTCAGCGAAGGTATTTTTCTATAATTTATAATAATGTCAGTATGAATTCAAACGGTCTCTTTGCGCTCGCCAAGGAACGCGTGCCATAGAATCTACACGCCATTACGGGAAACAATTAACCGTGCGGCCAGTTTAACACAAACGCTGCATGCGTGCGGTAGTTCATGTCGAAGCTCCGGTGATTTCCTACAGAGGAACACTTACAGATCTCAAAGGCTACACAAATGCGTCAGAAACTCTTGGGTAAGAGATTTGTAAAGTAATAATGTAAAGGGGGGATGCAATTTTTTAATTAAGCTTCTATTAATATATTTGCTTCGCTTTTCTTTACCTCATGGTTGCGTGTATTATAAACTTTTGTACCTCGCTATAGCAAGCCTCCAAGATTAAAACGCGCGAGCGCTCTGTGTTGCACTTTTTCACCGCCACCGTTTCATGTAGCGCTTCTGAACAAGATACTTCATGGTAAGTAATCTAGGTTTCGCTGTTAGCACTAGACAAATGACAAACAGAAATCTCCAATCTCCGTAAACAAGACCCGCGTGGTCGGACAAATGCGGTACTTCGCAGAGGCTTTGCTTGCTTTGGTGAAAAATACGTGCGAACTTTCGCGGTGACAGCTTTCGATGTTGACGCCGATTCGTGCCTGCCTTCCTCGTATTCGTGACAAATCGGTCGTTACAGGCGTGCAGCAAAATGCAACCTCGCTTTCGAATGCGGCGTTGCGTGACCGCAACAACGGCGTCGAGGAAACGGAAAACGCGCGCCGCTTCAACCCCATCGGAGTGCAAATGTTGTCGCCGGCGCTGCACAGGCAAGTCTTCGGTGACGTCTGCGACAAGCCCGACCGCAAAGCAGTCGAGAGGAGCGTGCGACACTTGAAAGAGCAAAAGCTGTGGGGCCACACGACGACACCGCTACCCGACGTAGACTTCGAGCTCCCGCCCTTGCTGGGCTCTGACATCGAAAAGCACTTCTTGGAGCTCGGCCGTCGGTATTCCAAAGACTACAGGCTAGCCGCGGAAAAACTGAGCTCGACTCCGCTGCCCCGCCAGCCACAGCGCTGGAGCTTCGCGCCTGGTTGGACGAAGTACGCCAACGACGGCAGAGAAGCAATCGGCGTAGACTATCCCGAAGAGACGTCGCTCGTCTTCGATGTCGAGGTGTGCATGAGGGAAGGACACTTCCCGACGCTCGCGACGGCTGCTTCGGCCGACTGCTGGTACTCCTGGTGCAGTCCGCAGTTGGTCGGCGAGCGGTTCAGGTGGAAAGAGCGCGTCAGGTTGAGCGACTTGATACCTCTGGAGAGGACCACCGGCCCGTACGGGTCGCCGGCGCGTATAATCGTTGGCCACAACGTCGGGTTTGACCGGTCCTTCATCAGGGAGCAGTACATGATCGAAGGAAGTCGCCTGCGGTTTCTGGACACTCTGTCTCTACATATGTGCGTGTCGGGCTTGACAAGCTTCCAGCGCGCTCTTTCTATGGCCAGTAAGTCGGAGACGACAGCACGAGGTCCTCCTGTCGAATTGTGGCAGGACCTGAGCTCCCTCAACAACCTCGCCGACGTCTACAAGCTCTACTCCGGAGGCAGCACACTCAAAAAGGAGTCCAGGGACACCTTCGTGAATGGGACCCTGCAGGACATTGCCGGAGACTTCCAGGAGCTGATGACCTACTGCGCTAATGACGTGATTGCCACCCATCTGGTACTAGGAAAACTTCTCCCGCTGTACTTCGAGCGCTTCCCGCACCCTGTGTCTTTTGCCGGCATGTTGGAGATGTCGACGGCGTACCTTCCGGTGAACCGAAACTGGGAGCGCTACCTCAAGGAGGCGGACTCTATCTACGAGGACTACCAGCAGGAGCTGAAGCAGATGCTGACGAGTATCGCCAATGGTGCTTGCCGTCTGTTGCACGGTGAAGCTTACAAGAAAGACCCTTGGCTATGGGATCTTGACTGGACAATTCAGAGCATCAGAATCAAGAAGGCACCCGTTGCTTGCAAGGCCTCTAGAAAGGGCACAAAAGAGGCCCAAGTATCTTTGGAAAAGCCGTCAGCTCATGCAAACAAGGAAGAGGGAGACTCTGCAGCTAGCTGCAAGACGGCAGTTTCACCACATTCGGCTAACAGGATGCAAAAACTTTCAGAAGGACCCCCGGAGTCATGCCAAAGAATGGCATCAGTTGTGGACGATGACCAAAGCAGCCCAGTTGCTACTGAAAAGGAATTGCTTATGCAAGTCCAGCACATATTTGATACATCAAAACTGTTGTATAAGGTGCAACCATTTATGCCTGGCTATCCTGCCTGGTACCGTGACTTCTGCACAAAGCCTCCTGCAAAACCTGAGGACAATCCAGAGTGGGCCCCTGGGCCCTACCTCATAAGCACCCAAATGCGTTCTGTGCCAAAGTTGCTTAGGCTGAAGTGGGATGGCTATCCTGTCCATTACGATGAGAAACATGGTTGGGGCTACTTGGTCCCAAAGGGTGAGAGTGATGGGTCGATAAGCATTTCTGCTGCCACTGAGGAAGAAGCAGGAGGAGACGAAAAGAAGCCAAAGTTTCCTCTTGCAGAATTTTTGAAAGTCTGTGGATACCAGAAGTGCTCTGCAGATAATAAAGACACTGATGCAATGTGGGAAAGCCTAAATAAGATTCCAGAAGAAGGGGCAAGAGAACTGTGGCGGAAAGTCCTGGGAGAGAAAATAGATTCTCCACGACTAGAAGAAAATGCTCATACAGACATCGGCATTGAAGGGTGCAGCTTCTTTAGACTCCCACACAAGGACGGTCCCCATAGGAGAGTTGGAAACCCACTTGCCAAAGACTTTCTGCCCAAGGTTTCTGATGGAACCCTGCAGTCTAGCGACAACCCAGAAGCCAACCAGGTGTTGTCGCTGAGCAAGATGATTTCGTATTGGAAAAATGCCCGTGACCGCATCATGGGTCAGATGGTGGTGTGGTTTGACAGAGATGATGTGCAAAAAACACCCAAAGCTGACGAGTGTGCTGACAATGGCGTTATCCTGCCGCGAATCATCCCCGCAGGTACGGTGACACGAAGAGGTGTTGAGACGACCTGGCTGACAGCTAGCAATGCCTACAAAGACCGCGTGGGTAGTGAGCTCAAGTGCATGATTCAAGCTCCTAAGGGATACCACATTGTAGGTGCTGACGTAGACTCTCAGGAGCTGTGGATTGCTTCCATATTTGCTGATGCTTACTTCGCGGGCATGCATGGTTGTACTGCCTTTGGGTGGATGACCTTGCAGGGGAACAAGGCATCTGGTACTGACATGCACAGCCGCATCGCTCATTCTGTCGGTATTAGTCGAGACCAGGCCAAAGTCATCAATTATGCTCGCATCTATGGTGCAGGTTTACCATTCGCACAACGCCTTTTCATGCAATTCAATCACAGACTCAGCTCTGAGGAGGCCGCTTCCAAGGCGAAGATGATGTATGCCCAGACGAAAGGTGTAAGGGTGCACGGCAGTGAAAATGTCGGCGGACAAAACGTACGCATTCAAAGTGCCCGTAAGGTTTGGTCTGGAGGAAGTGAATCACACATGTTCAACAAACTCGAAGAGATAGCCAACTCGAAAGTTCCCAAGACTCCAGTTCTGGGCTGTTGCATCAGCCGTGCCTTGGAGCCGGCTGCTGTAAACACGAATTTTTTCAATAGCCGCATTAACTGGGTCGTTCAGAGCTCAGCAGTAGACTACCTTCACCTCATGCTTGTCACCATGAGGTGGCTCATGGAGGACTTTGCGATTCGTGGTCGCTTTGCTGTCAGCATCCATGATGAGGTGCGCTTCCTAGTTGCATCAGAGGACAGGTACAGAGCTGCCCTCGCACTGCAGGTAACCAATCTGCTCACGCGCTCCTTCTTTGCTTGGAGATTGGGAATGCGAGACCTTCCACAGAGCGTGGCTTTCTTCAGCAGTGTTGAAGTTGACACGGTGCTTCGAAAAGAGGTGGACATGGATTGTGTGACACCGTCGAATCCTCAGGGATTGAAAGAAGGCTATGGCATACCTCCTGGCGAAGCACTGGACATTTATGCTGTGCTCAAAAAGACAAGAGGTGGCTGCCTGTCCCGTGACACTGAGTCAGCCTGATAATCTTTGTTGGTTAATGACTGTGACCTATATTTTTAAAATTTTCATTTCTCAAAGCCGTGTCCATTCCTTCAGACTCTCGCCAAGGATAATACCAAAGCTGCAAGCAAAGATAAAATAATTATTGTTGCAACTTCAGCATTTCTTGTGTGAATAATTTACATTACTTGTAGCCAGGCCATAACTCAATAGCATGGTGCCGCTCTACAAGACTTGCGCCGCATCCAATGAAAATCTGCGTTTCTGTATCTGTATGTTTAGGGCTATTTGTTTACAGACTTATTTTTTTTTATAATAAGGGGGTAAAAAATTGGGTGCTATTTTTCAAGCTGCAAATCAGGGGGAAGTCAGGTTTCCTATGGAACCTGGTGAAGTTCACAAATGCACTAAGTAATGTATTGCATTCATTTTTCTTGCAAATGCTCTAAAATTAGGCATTTATTAAGAATTGAATAAGCCATAACAACACTGATAACTTTTCGAAAATCAAGCATTACTCAAAAGGCACTGGTTCTCAGTCTTGCACATATCTTTGTTAACATACATTGTTAGCAAGGTGTTGTACTAACCTAGTTGGTACATTGTCAAAATGAAAAAAAAAAGGAAAAGAAGCAAAGAAGGTACAGGGAAACACAAGACACACTGACAAGAAAAACGATGAGATAAGACACATCTGTCTGCGAACATTTTGCTCATTATCTACGACATCTCTGATCTTGCAACATGCCTCGACTGAGAGAAGGCTTTCTTAATATTGCAGCTTTGATTGGCTCCGTGCTGCGGCATAAAAAAAGTACGGTTGATATGGGACTCTTTAATTCAGGGAGCAATCACTTCGAACACATTGCGCTGAAACATTTTTATGGTGTAAACAACGGGGTAAAATCTCCGGACTGCACATTATGTTGACTGCACCCAGGTATTATGGTATGCATGAATGACTAAATTGTGTGGTACTATTAGTCTAAACACTTGCACTCTTGCAATTCATACAAACTCTGTGTCTCTGCATATGTTCTGAAGTCACAATTTTAAATGTGAGTTGTTAACGAGCTTTGTGCTACTGTCATGTGGTGCTGGGCTTTCAGCCATTCTCAATGTAATGTTAGAATCCCAAACATGTTGTGCTAAAAGCAGGCTGCCGCATAAAAGTCACAACATGCACACTATTCCTGTGGTGAAAACAGCGCCATGGTTGTAGCACGGTCTGACAGAGATTTATTAAAGCAGCAACACGAACAATACATAGGGTTTTGAAACGTGTTGAAACACTCTATTTGGACATGACCAAACGCGTGTTCACTATGGCACAGAGTCAAATGGGCAATTTTCTGTGCATTTAGTTTCACTGTATATTTTGCTATGATTAGTAAACCAAATTCTCAATTATAAATGTCAGGTCGAAATTTCCAATGAGAAAGTTACGTGCATGTTCCTGCCATGAAGTACGGCTGTAAAATGAAAACAAGATATGAATGCCGTCAAACAGGCTGCAGTAATCGTCCCGCTACCATTGTAGTAGTATGGTATTGTATTCAGCATGCTATCGTAACCTGCACGCGGCGAACACATTGCTCGCATAGACTGCGTGGCTGTCGCAGGCATCATCCCCGCATTGCTGCATACGTGAGAACGGTAGAAGGAAGGTAGAGTGTAGTAAACAGTCTAGGACATGGTCCAGAAATGTCCGAGCGGTTGCTTCGCTCAGATGCCGCCACAAATCTGTGCGCTGATAAGAGCCGCGCGTCATTTGTACTGTGCGTGGCACTCTGGAGTTTGAACCATCTCTGGACCTTCAGGATTTTCCAAGTGAACATGTCTACGGCTAGGATCTCGGAGGATTTTCGTCTCCATCGAAGCCGCGTCGCCGCGTCACGGATACGTGATGCCCGTAGGCGTTGTTCTCTAGCTGCGCGGCCACCTGCGCTGCCTGCGCCGCCTGCGCTATGCTCTGCATGCCTGCAACCATGCAGCTTTGAAAAGAGCGCGCATTTCGTTCAGTCTTTTAACGGTTAGGTTGGGCACTACATGGTACCACAGAAAGGCAGCGCGAATATGACGAGCGGCGATGGGAACAGCAACATTACTATATAGTACAAGGACGTCATGCTCAGCATGGTCAGGATCACGCGCTCAGGATGCGTTCGTGAACAAACTACGAATTAGGCAAAGACACTTGGACCCACTTCAGCCAGCGCCTCCTCTAAAAAAGGAATACAAAAAGCGCTGTTTCAGCAATGCCAAAAATTTTATTGAAATGACATAGGTATGTTGCATCTCCCGAAACGTCTGGGCCTGTGGCGCAACGGATAACGCGTCTGACTACGGATCAGAAGATTCCAGGTTCGAATCCTGGCAGGCTCGCATACTCTTTTTGAGGCGGGGCATTTTTTTTTAATTTATTGATGTTCACTTCTATTAATAACGAGTACGTCTGTTCATTCAGTTTATCTTATCTTGGGTATGGGACGTTTACTTAAAGCGTCTCGTGTCAGTTTTGTTCGGTTTCAATTTTGTTGACGGTCACTCCTTTTCTTTTTCGTGTTTTTTTTTTTCACGATACTGTGGAATCATGTTGAATTTCAATTTACCGTTTGGCGGGAACCTCTAGTAATTACACTGTCGACTTCGTACACAGTAGGACAATAAATTCTGTATATTTCAGCAAAGCACTGCGTTTTTGAAATGGTGCTCTTTGCCGGCCGCTCACACACTGATTTCGCTGCCCCCGTAAGAAGGTGGGTTAGGATACACGACAGCGTCGCACTGGCTGACCTACATGCTCCAAGTAAACAAAGCTCTAACCAAGCAAATGAATGCATCTTAAGTTAATCCTTGCATCCAAACTTCCCGCGCTAACGAGACTGGCGCCATCTGTCGCTGAGAGGATGATGGTAAGTTGGTGAAGTGACATGCCTGTAGTATCGAAAAGATGGCGCCAGTCTCGTTAGCGTGGGAAGTTTGGATGCAACAGGCATAGAGATAATATGCTGTGCAACAGGCATGTCACTTCGACAATTTACCTTCATCCTCTCAGCGTCAGATGGCGCGTCAATTCTTTAAAAATATTAGAAAAATGCCTCTTGAGCGTATTGAGTGCGCGCGCGCTTGTTGTGTGTGTGTGTGTGTGTGTGTGTGTGTGTGTGTGTGTGTGTGTGTGTGTGTGTGTGTGTGTGTGTGTGTGTGTGTGTGTGTGTGTGTGTGTGTGTGTGTGTGTGAAAATGAACATCACAGTTTCACCTTAGTTTCAGCTTTGAGTCCCGCGCGCCGTAACTTTGAGGACATTGGCTCAGTCAAATAGTCTGAAACACGTCAAGTCTCTTGATTCTATAGAACGCAGTGTATATACCTTGTACCACCCATAAATAGTTACGTAGGATCAGTAGACGCTGTTAAAAATGTATGACGTCATATATATATATATATAAAAAGAGGCAATGGTTCATTTCTAAATAGACACGAAACAAATGGCGATGGTTTCCTATGAGCCATTACGACGTTACCCCCTCCCCTGTCTGCACTTGGTTACTAATAATCTTTGTTGTGTTCGAGCATTATTTATTTATTTATTTATTTATTTATTTATTTATTTCTAAGTACCTTAAAGGCTCAGCGAGGCTCGAGCATTGGGTAAGGGGAGCATTCTACATGTACATATCGGGGCATAAACAATTAAAAGAAACGGTTCCACCAGTGTAATGAAGAGAAAAAGCACGAGAAATACGGCACGGTGCGTAACGTAAATATATATTCTCAGCATGCAACAGTTTGCATGCTGAGAGAACAAGAGTAGTCTTTAGAAAGGGCTGGCTGCGATGCATCTCCCCGTGCATTACAGGTCATGTGATTCTGTTCCTTTCTCAAAAAAACACTTCCATTATCTTCAGACATTCACAGCAGTAATTAGGGTAATATCAGAATCATACAGTATCAAGACTATGGGCAGGCGAAGGGGGGATGGGGGGGGGGCGGGGGTTAGTGCGTGCATAAGTGAACCGCTAATTGTTCATGAGTATAGATTTCTCTTTAAATAAGTCTCGCTGATTGCATGGTCGAAGCGCACCGTGCACATGTGCTTTGCGCATGTCAGGCCTTTTGACGACTGTTCCTACATGTCTATGTTTTTCCTGAATAAATTCAGTTGCTGTGTTATCCTTCCTTCTTTGGTTCGTAATAGCCAAACCAACTCGTTCAACTTGCTGTCTTACGAAACTTACTCAATCTTTTCTTGAATATTAGATGAACAGCTTGACACTTGATTGCAAAAGGCTCAATCGTTCCTGCACCTTTGGTCTATGATCGAAGACCTATTTTTCGAGGTGGTGCTGTCCTTGATCACTTTCGTTATAAAGAACACTGATGCAACGAATAATCAATTATAACGAAATACCCACATTGGCTGGTCACGTTTCATTCCAGTTACATTTATTCCTTTTATAAGGAAACCAAAAACGAGAGAGACGTCTCAATATCGTTAGCGAAATATTTGGTTCTCGCGAGGCCGAAAACTCGAAAGGTAGCACCAAAAACAAAATAACGACTGAAACATATTTCACAACCACATAATTCTATAGGAAAAGTTGCGGAAATTTTTGTGATCCAAAGCAAAAACAAATAATAATAATAAGTACATTTACTAGTTCCGCCATCAACAGATAAATGGTGAGGACGCCGAGGACACCGCCAGGAAGGTTAGGAACTATAAGCTGAAAGTCGCGACGACCAGATCTGCTCTGGTCGTTTTGATTAGTGTTTGCTTTGTATATATTCTGTTACATGCCCTTATCCTTATACTGTTTTATGCTTTGCGTTATATTACTGTTTGCCTAAATAGTTGATTCGCTGTTTTTTTTTTCTTGTTTCATATCTTACTTTGTACTCTACATATTTGCTGTTAAGTAATGCTTTTTTTTTTCTAGCAGTATAATGAGGTCCCGCTACAGTGTCTACACTATGGGACCTTTTTCTGTATCCAAATTGTCCATTTCTGTATGTGCATCAAGACTGAATAAAGTTCAAGCTTCTTCTTCTTCTTCTTCTTATTCTTGAATAGCGCGTTTTTCTTTTATATATATCTAGGAATTTTGCGCGAGTCAGATCGCTGGTTCATTAGAGGCGAATTTTCATCTGCACAGTGGCAACTAATGTTGAATATAACGAGCTAATTTATAGTCCCCTTGCTACTTCGTTATAATGATTTTCGACTGTATATTTGTGTGCAATGATGAACGCTAATGGGAACTATGACAGGGGGGCGCAGAAACACGGAAAGCGCTGCTCGGAACCCATGATACCATGTCTCCTAAGGCACCGGCACATTACATTGTTTCTTGTTCAGCGCCTCGCATTCAGTCTTCGAACGGGGATGGTTACAGAAATCAGAAATGAAATCTGAGAAAAAAAAATAGATCACACGAAAGACATCAAGCTCAGAGTTATATGAGATAGATGTGATGTCAGAGCATAGGTCTACAGACATCAGAGAGACATTTGTTCAGCGGTGTAATTAATGAAAATTAACTAAATGATGCGCACCGCATAGCATACGCGGATATGAGCAAGATGCGCCTATGAGCCAAGCGCAAAAAAGAAAGAAAGAAAGAAAGAGAAAAAGAAAGAAAGGGAAAAATAAATAAATAAATAAGTTAAGATTACATGTTCGCGAAAGGTGACGAAAAGTTTATTAACGAATGCCCAAAGTCAAACCAAGCCAATGCCATTGTCTAGCCGGCAGGAATCCTTGGGTGGAATCATCTTAGCAGTATGTAGTGAAGGGGCGCGAGAGGATATAAATGCGCACTAAAAAACAAAAAAAGAACAAGAAAAGAAAAGAACAAGAAAAAGGGGGGAGGGCAACTGACGCAGGCGCGAACAAAAGAATCACGTCGCGTGTCGATATAAGAACAAAGTCAAATGATGACGAGCCAAACGAAAGGCGTCGTTTCAGTGAATGAAAAAAAAAAGAATAAAAAACGGAGCAGACGGGACAAAACGACGCGTCGAAA
This sequence comes from Hyalomma asiaticum, assembly GCA_013339685.2. Lineage (NCBI taxonomy): Eukaryota > Metazoa > Arthropoda > Arachnida > Ixodida > Ixodidae > Hyalomma > Hyalomma asiaticum. Next base: position 8,335,608 of record CM023487.1, read on the forward strand.
GGCGAATGAATAGCGTACGGCGCAAGTAAAGGAAAGAACACGCGAGAAAGCAGTTTCCAGCAGTGGAGGGATAACGGGACAGGCTTCGGGGGAGTCAAGGGACAGAAAGGAATGAGGGATGGCGGTCTTGAGGCATTATTACCGTCTCGTGTTACGCCGTAATCACTGCAAAGTGGGACGATGCAATGGACGATGACGCCGAGAAAGGGAAAGAAAAAAATAATAGCATAGAAATGACTGCTTCGGCGGCGACGCGGTCCTCGAGTCGACAGCAGGTGGTGTCGGATTACGTTAGGTCCCTGGGCATCCCCCCCCCAACCCTAGCAGTTTTTCGTTGATGCGATGCCCTCTTCCCCATTTTGTCCATTACTTATTTCATTCTACCGTGCTTTTCTGTCTTTCGCGGCAGCTTCATTCATCTTTCGCCTTTCCTTTCCGATTCTATGCCTCATCAAATCTGGTGCTTTTTCTTAGATCTTTTTCATTGACGAGTTTGTCGCGTTTACTTGCACAGGACCACCCACAGGAGGCGCTGCCTTCTGTGTAGTGATGTCTTCAGCTGAACTTCATGCCGTCAACATTACAAAAAAGAAAAAAGAAACTTTTCTGTCATTTTTATTAACTCCGTACTCTTAAACAGAGTTACAATAGTTTGCTGGCTTTCATGACAGAATAGGCAAGTGAATGCTGATTAATTAGCTGGCTTTACTGTACGTGAAGGCTTTAGAATAGTCTCTCAATACCTGAGGGACTGTGGCTTTAGTAAACAGAAGGCGCTGAAACGATGAACGACTCTACGGCAGAGTATACAGGAAGGAGCTATACGTACGCTTTACAGACAGACAGACAGACAGACAGACAGACAGACAGACAGACAGATAGATAGATAGATAGATAGATAGATAGATAGATAGATAGATAGATAGATAGATAGATAGATAGATAGATAGATAGATAGATAGATAGATAGATAGATAGATAGAGATGTTAAGATGGAGCGCAGCCACCGCCACTGCGGTCTAGTTATGGCATTCGCTGCAGATCCCAAAGGTCGCGGGATCAAATCCCGACCGCGGGGGCTGCATTTCGATGGAAGCGAAATGTTGAGGCCCGAGTGCCGTGCGATGTCAGTGCACGTTAAAGAACCCCGGTTGGTCGAATTTGCCGGAGCTCTCCACTGCGGCGTCTCTAACAATCACAGCGCGGTTCTGAGACATAAAACCCCCGAAATCAATCAACCTTCAGTGCTGTTGGCGCCGAAATGCCGACCTCTTCCAAAGAAGGGGCGTTCGTCACAGGGCTCATTGTTATCACCATTGTAGTCAGCGCTTCTGCATTGAAAGAAAGTGGTAAAGATGAGAAAAATACGAATTTGATAGGAAGTAGTGGTATGTTCGACTTACAAATAAAAAGGATTCAACGAGAATTAATTCCGTTTTATATTTATTGCGTGCTTCGAGAAGGCGCGGACATTTATCACAGGACGCATTGCAGCAAAACCACCTTGTTAGTGCAGAGCTCATGTGACATTTCAGCCAGATAGAAAGACAACTCGGAGACAACTACTAACGCAGTTGTCAACGCTTATTGAATCTTTTCAGCCGATACGTGACACCTTGGGAATTCTGACGCAGGACGGAAAAAAAAAAAGAAAAAATGTTTGCGACCGACAGCTCGCAAATACTACCACGACGGCTTGCACTTCACAGCGTCACGACATATCAATTTTTTGCCACTCGCTATACACGGCAACATATGACTTTTACTATCCTGTCAAATGCCTTTGACAAGATATACCAGAATAAAATATCTTCCTTGTTTGTGCAAGAATCTGATGCAAGGGACGCCAGAACATGCTATAGTATATAGCCTGCATTGCCCGAGCGCAGCGCCAAAGGGTAAGGAAATCGCATCTTATCAGGGAAATGGGAGATTGCGCTGTGCATAGTGTTTCTATTTCTTTTTATCAAAGTGTGAACCTAAATTGAAAGATGACACGGCTCTCTGAAAGGATGTATGTTTCTTTGTTTGCCGAAAGAACCGACGTCTGCCTCTGATGTATAGCTAGCGCGACATTTTTCATCCGTCCATCCATTTCACTATACTGTAGAGATGTAGGTATTAAATATATACCTGGTGGTGGTATAGATATTTAAAAAGAGAGGTGCACGGGAGTATAGGCGGTGTAATGCAAGCTCGTGTATATTTACGTGCAATGTATAGCGGTTGTGTTGTGTGCGAGACCATATTCAGAAATGCAAAGTACATTGCACAATTTCTTGTCCTCATAGCTTATCTATCTATCTATCTATCTATCTATCTATCTATCTATCTATCTATCTATCTATCTATCTATCTATCTATCTATCTATCTATCTATCTATCTATCTATCTATCTATCTATCTATCTATCTATCTATCTGTTTGACCAAGGAAGATGCGCTGTAGCACGTGTGGTTGCCTTTTTGATTATTTTTTCCAGGGAGGAAAAAGAGTAGCAAAGTAGAAATAAGGAAAAACAAGGGCTGACACAGCTTCCATGGTACACGTGGCCATAATGGCGCGTATTCGAAACTGTTTTCCGTTTTAAATTAACAAATAAAAACACAACAGAATAGAAGCACTGAACGCACCAACAGATGGCCGTGTGTGGCCGGATCTAGTGGCACAACGTCAAGTATCATTCAGCAGTAAGGGCATGGCAAAATAATACGTAGAAAGAAATAAAGAAAGAAAGAACAGGATCAGAGCAACTGAACTGTTTTAGAGCTAGCGCCTCCTAAAGCAGTCATTCCCTAAAGGACAGCTCTTCTCTTTTTTTAATGCTCTTGTGTACTATCATTTTCATAAATTAATGCATGTTACAGAGGCTGCGGGCGCCTGGATCTCCCGCTGAGTACACAGCGGGTTATGGGCAGAAATGAAAAAAAAAAAAAAACAAGTGAAGAAAGAACAATAATATACACACGGCGATGCATTCTGAAAACCCAGCCATATGTCGCGTTCCGGACGCTTGTACGCGCAACCCACCAGTCATTTGTCACGTCAGCCGTGTCGCCTGACGTCTTCATGCACACCCTAGATAGGAAGTGTGTACTACGTTTGCTTGTTTCAGTTTGGTGATCCACTGGTCCGTTTTAATGGATGGTTCTCAAGAGAGCCCATCGAGCTGCTGAGCTTATAGTCCAGTGTGTGCAATTTTTGCGAGCGATTATGTCGAGGGAGTCAGCAAACAAACGCGAAGTGCTCTCTCTCTCTGCTGTGTGTGTGTGTGTGTGTGAATCCACTGGATACAGACATCTCGAGTTATGAGAGAATAATGCGAACATTTCTGTGAGCTCACTACATACTCGAGAAGTCGTAGGTTCGATTACGGGCACCATGGGCAGCATGTATATCGGCGCAGAGAAGTGAAAAAGAATAAAAGAATAAAAGGAAAAAGCATAAATAAATGTAGGCATATGTTTCTTGAAGAGCCTACCAAACGTATTACAGTGCCCCCCTCCTATAGCATCACCATGGGGAGCACATCATAACGGCATCATTCGTGTTCGTGTTTCTTTTCCTCTTCTTTCTAGCACTTAAAAAAAAAAAAACCGAATTCGTAGGAACTCACTCTTTAGAAATAAAATATCATTTGTACCCCTTGCACAGATATACACATGAAATAAACTTCTAGATAATCGCCATGTGACTCGTCGTATATGTGTAGCCTCTAACCGAAACGCTTAAAACGACTTTTTCGCTCTTTTCTCAACGCTTATTCCGACAAGTGCGTTATATCCGTCTTAAAATTTTCCTTTATAATGGAACGTCGCTGGCCTATATAAATTGCCACGAAATAAAAAGTCAACGGCCGTGTTTTGACACGCGATACCTCGACCGAGACGAGATGGGCAGAACGGGACCCAAACCAAGGGACCGCACAGGGGATATAAGGAGCGTACACGAATCGGGCCAGACTACGGTCCCTAATCGGCGCGATATAATTTGAGTTCACCGCCGGAAACCCCCTTGTCCAAACAGACGGGCGAGTCCCAGACCACTCAGGGGAGAAGGAGGGGTGGGGGCGCAGGGGGGACTCTTATGAGCAGAGATTATAGTTCGGGGGACTGGAGTGTCCCCCTGGGAGTATAAGGGGGAGTGAGCAGTTTGTGGCGTACGTCATCTCCAAGCCTTCCCTTCCATCCCACTTGCTGTGACGTCAACGACTGAGTTCATACGCAAACGTCGACAGCCACGGCTACATTAAAGACGGTAAGTTGGAGCATATTTAAGGAGTGTTTTAGGATCTGAGACGTTTTTGGTTTATCTTGAGAATGGCTTGTTGGGAGAGTTGGTACATAGTCATTTGGTACGATAAGCCAGTTGCAAAAGAAATCAGGAAAAACAACTGAGGTATAAAGCAGACATATAGGGACTGGAAGAACGTTGGATCAGCACTCTTCCTGTCCCTTTGCCTATTTTATGCCGCTATTTTTTTTTCCTGCTTTCTTTGCTACTGGCTTATTGTACCCAATTACCGTGGTGTACTTATATCCGCATTGCTTAATTACGTACACCTGCATGACAGCGGCAGTGGATAGCAGCAGCATACTATGGCGGCGACGGTGATGTTATCTCCCAGTTATTAATCGCTGCAGTGAAAGGATCGTTCTGTGTCGGACGCCATGAGGTAAAACGTCGTTTTCGACTAAGGCTTGTTTATAGTGCCTATAGCTTGTTGAACCACTGCTCCTTCGTTTCCTTTTTTCACTTACTCCCATGACTGCGGTGCAGACAAAGCCACGTGCGCAGCGGTATACGTGTGCCGATCCCCGGAACTGTGCAGGGCGTGGAATAGCTGATCGTACGCGAAATAAAATGCGAGTTAAGTCAACCGAGTGAGAGAGAGAGAATAACTTTATTGGAGCCCAGTGCACGCTGCACGACTAGGACTTAGTCTTGAAGGTGAGAACTGAAGCGTGTCAAGGGCACGGCAAGGAGACAAAAGTTAACTTGACATTAATCAAATGTGAATAAAGTCAATGAAATGTTAAAGTGATTCAAAGGTGCCTTGAGTGAGCCAAAGGCGTAGTGCACCTATTAAACAGCGTATCGCTGGGTTCTGACCAAAACAAGAAAAAAAAAAAAGCCTGTCTATCCATTCCCGTCGACAGACCAGCTTCCCTGGTCGTCCTTGTTCACAGAGTGGAAGGACACCGCCTTCTTTCTTTCTTTCTTTCTTTCTTTCTTTCTTTCTTTCTTTCTTTCTTTCTTTCTTTCTTTCTTTCTTTCCTTCTTTCTTTCTTTCTTTCTTTCTTTGTCTTGGTTGTAGTTCTCGATATTTCATTGACGATCGCACTGCCATCGAGTGCCGCAGGATGTTTTAAGTGCGCCGCGTATACGGTTCAGCAAAGCTTCGAGTGTCATTCCAGAGAAATGCGTCTCATACCGTCTTCACAGGAACTATCTCCCCCTCTCTCTCTCTCTCTCTCTCTCTCTCTCACATGCGCGCTCACAAACACACACACACACAGAAGGAAAAGAGAAACGGAACGCATACACTCGCGCAAGCCCACACGAACGACACACACACACGCACACGCAAGCGCAAGCTCGATTCGTCTTTCCAACGTGCACACTCCCACGTCCTTATTCCCGACAGGCACTTGTCGCCCATCCTCATATATTTTTCGTCACATTCCGAAGTCGCGTTGTCCTGTCGTCGCGCGTCTGAACCGGCTTGAGAGCTACGAGGTGGGGATATAGCTGACGAGGCGGGAATCGCCTCTTCAACTGACTAGACATGGTGAGAGTCGTTGTGGGGATCACGTGTGCGCGAGACCATTCATGTGGAAGGCAAGTGGCTTGCGTCACGCAGTTCAGCACGCGTTCAAGTGGCAGTGTCTGTCAAGGATGAAAAGTAATAACGATGACGCTTATGGCTGAAATTAAATATTATTTCAAGGGCAGGCCCGTAGCCATGGATTTTTTTTTTCGGGGGGTGCCCACTTGCTGATGGGGTTGACTATTAATAAAAAAGATCTAGTTTCGTTATTTATTGTTGGTGAAAATCGCAATATGTACATTAAGTGACTTTTGAAATGCAACATTAACAAGCTTAAACTTATGTCATTAGCACTACACTATTGTTATAAACACTACCGCCCAACGAAAACTTCGGGAGGGGCCCGGGCTGGCGTTTACTCCTAATTAATCGCCACTGAATGCTCGTTAATGCTGGCTCACGGGCCAACTGTTGGTAGTGTTCCTATAGGAGGGTAAATGAAGGTGATCAAAAGTAATTAAAGGCAACATTAGTGTGTTCCCTTAGCAATTACCGCCACCATTCAATTACTGTTATTTCTTTGTTCATCTCTGTTTGTCACAGTCCTTCAGCAACTTCCCTTGCAGAGCTATTATAAATGTCGCCGGGTTATAGCCATATTGCTTGAACAGCGTACGTCCACTTGTTGCTGAAGGTGGTGTAGGTAACAACGCATCCAAAACGATGGCGTTCTCTGGTTGCATCGACAAGTAAGCTGGTTGCGGCATCAGCATGGTGGACGCAAACACATCGCGTCGCATGGCGCCACTATTCTATAGGCACTGTAGCGCCACCCACACCACCCACACTCCCTTTAGTACTAATCGTCGCCGCAAGCGCGCGTGGCGCTGAGAGCACTGCGGCATTTTGGGAATCGCGCGACGCATTCTGTCAGCGGCCGATTTGGTGCCTGGCGGATTATCGGTCGGCGGCGCTTTTGCGAAACACGGGGGCGACCGGATTGGGGAGGATTAACGACCTCGGCGGGGGACGCCGCTAAGCGGTCCGTTAAAGGACTGCGCGCTCCCGGACACGCGAAATGTGTGTCCAATGGCTTGGAAGCGCGCGTATTATCTTTACTCTTCACTCTATCTTCGTGTAGTTCCCTACAGCATTACGAGGTGATTCTAAAAAAGTTGTGCCATTGTGAGTTGCGAGATTATGGCTCGCACCGTCCAAACCATACTCATAGACGTAAACAATACATAACAATATACGCGCATGGGCGTACGTGGTTATGCAGGAAGAAGCTTCTATGCCAGCAGTACGTGGACAAGTGTTCATCACTGCATTTTCTTCCACTTGCCAGCAACGTCAGTAGCTTTCGCAGTGCTGCACGGATTTGCCGAGGTAGAAGGAAATGAAGCGTATAGGCTTGGCAGGAGTGAGGGCTGACGGCAACGGCTTTGGTATAAGTGCTTCGCTCATGCACGGTATACATGGGTCAGACGCTTACGTGAGGCGTGAACAGTAAGCTCGTCCCGAGGTCCGGGATGATGTGCTCCCCCTCCCCCCCTCCCCCCCCCTTTTTTTTTTCTTATATCCTTTGCTTAGCTTTTGGGGCTTTTGGGAGTGGGTGCCCCTACACACTGAAAAGGGTGTGTGAGTCTGTCGTAGGAGTGAATTGCTCCTCGGTGATGTTTTTAGGACTATGGTTGCGACATGCTTTAAAGCTTCCGCTAACCACAACAATACAGTCATATTTTTCGATGAAGTCGAAGGAGACAAACCAATAAACAGAACAGTGCTCTGTCCTGTCTTCCGCTGTCTCGCCCATGTCTCTCTCGCGTTAATTAAACGTAGGTTTGAAGTGAGGCTAGCTAAATAGATACAGGGCTTCCGGTTGGTCCATGTCGTTATGCTGAAAAGTGTGAAACGGTTGATGTAAATTGTATAAATAAATTAAAGATGTGCCAAGTAGGGAGTTCTCCTTCTCCCTCGTGGTACGTTTTGCTGCAAAACACAAATGTTTCACTGCAATGTAGTGTGTTGGTTCTGCCGCAGAACACATCTGTTCAACGGTGCAGCCGACTGTAAAGCCACAACCGCCAATGCACTTCTTTCCGCGAGCTTTTCAAAATTTGCCCTTTCAAATGCGTTACCCTTGGAGGAGTAGCCTGTTAACTTTGGACCCTCATGTTCCTTGTTGGCGCCATCTGGTTGCGTACACACTCGTGAGAGAGGAGACACAGCCACTTGCAGCGCCTTGTAAGTGCAACAGACTGGCAGGTCAGGACGCTGCACTACAAATGAACAATTCATTTCTGGTACAGCTTGCATATTTATGGAAATAGTCCATCAATACGAAATCAGATATCTGCTAAAAGGAACGGCCGAGGAACAAACAACAAAACCCCTCCAAAACCACGTTCGCCAGCGCGTCATCCACTACCAAACAAACATTCACTTCGTATCTAATTATAAAAGAAAAGTTTATGTTCGTTTTTAGAAGGCAGAACTGAAGGAGCACTAACACCCGTTAAATCAACCTTGTCATTTTGATTGATTGATTGATTGATTTTACGTCCAAAAACCATAATATGATTATGAGAGACGCCGTAGTGGAGGGCTCCGGAAATTTCGACCGCAATGGGTTCTCTAGCGTGCACTGACATCGCACAGCACGCGGGCAAGAAGTATCTACAAATGTTGACGTAGGCCTCAACATTTCACGTCTCCATCGAAATGCAGCCGCCGCGGCCGGGATAGTCCTTGTCAGTTACCCAAGCGTTAATGACTTCACGTGCTGCTTCGCTTCACAGTGACCTGCTTAACAGCTGAGCTATAGCTTCGGTAGTCACTATCAAGCACTGCAAACCTGAATAATTCTTTTCGTCGAGCACTTACGCAACGCACACACAAACAAAAGGTGTTTCTAACTTACCGTTGCTTCATGAGGCTTCAACAGTCCACACTTCGTTACAATACAGGCGACCCATTCTGGATATTGTGAGACCACTTTCGATTTCAGTGGCGAGTTGACCTAGTCAATTCTTATTGACCAAGGACACTCGCCAAATCACTCAACATTCCTAACAGAAATTTATACATCCACCTCCCCACCGGCGTATGTGGCCAGATTTGACTTCGCCCGTTGTGTCTCCAGTACAACCGCGCCTGTTTTCACGCCTCTGTACAGCCACATGGCAGGTACTCATCCAGCCTCGTAGCGTTATAAGTGCTGATGTATCTCCTCACTGGCGCTCTATGTATATACCTTACTCTTTCGCCAAGAAACACCACAACATAATCATCGTCTTCATCATAACCATCATCACCACCAACGTCTTAATAATAAACTTTTACACAGTGCTCTTGATTTGCGTATACCTTGACTGGAAATTTATTTTGTTTACCCAGCACAGTAACCATATCGCCGTCAAAATAGGCACCATTGGTACTTCGGTACTTTGAAATATGCGGGGATGGGTTGCACCACAGCACGTTGATGTCAAAACAATCTCGAAACGTTTCTGTCTGCAACAGAACTTAGGCCAAGGTGCTGTATATACTATACTATACCACACCATATCTGAAAGGTCTCCTGCACACACACACACACACACACACACACACACACACACACACACACACACACACACACACACACACACACACACACACACACACACACACACACACACACACACACACACACACACACACACACACACACACACACACACACACACGATGTAGCACTCGCACAGCACAGTGCCAATGGCCTTTTTATACGCCATACGGTTTGCGGGACAGGGTCCCATTATAGTATAGTGCAAGAGCCCGGGACAGTCGGGAAATAAAAGTGATGTCAAAGGTGCAGTGCTTTGAACCGAGCTGAAAGAAACACAAACGTAAAAAGAGCCCCCTCTCTCGTCCCCCCCTTTTTTTGTTACTTTTTTCTGCGAGCTTGTTTCTTCGGGAGGATGTATAGTCAACGACATCTTTATATGTAGTCTTCGCCGCGTTTGCCCATTCAAGGAGCAGCAGCATAATGCCGAATGGGACATTGAGGGCGCACATTGAAAAAGAGCAATGAAGGGGGGGGTAAAGCAGTGGTTTGTTGAAGAGACCGCAAAAAGGCATGCCTGCCGCACAAGAAAAGGAAGTATTCTTGGATAGGGACAGCAGCGAAAAGGGAAATGGGCATTCATGTTTGCATTGGTTGGGGTCGCTTGCGGACGCTCACTGAAGAGAGAGCCTCGACGACCGGCACAGAGACCTGTCGGTTTTTCCTCGGCATTTTTATTATTGGACGATATTATTACGACGTAATCAAACAGCTATAGGATAAACCTTAACTTCTTTTTTACTACCTAAAGTATCCTACCTGGTGTCATATCTTAGCACTGACTCCCAATCAGCTTCATTCCGCCCCTCGTGAATTCCGGTTCGTTCGTTTGTTTTTGTTTTGTTTTTTTCGGTGGAATATAATAATCTCCCCATTTGTACCCACAGTATGTCAAGACTATCTCAAACACAGCGCCCTTTCATGAACAGCAGACAAAGATTATCTTTGATCCTAGCTGATTTTCATGAGCGGTTGTGTACTTCAATGAAAGCAAGAACTTGCCTTGGCCCCGCCGCGGTGGTCTAGTGGATATGGTACTCGGCTGCTGATCCGAAAGTCACGGGATAGAATACCGGCCGTGGCGGCTGCACTTCGACGGAGGCGAAATGTCGAGACCTATGTAATGTACGATGTATAAGTGAACCTTAAAGAACATGAGTGGTCGAAATCTTCGGAGCCCTCCATTATGGCATCTCTCATAATCACAGCGTGGTTTTGGGACATTAAACCCCAGATTATTATTAACAACTTGGCTTGTCATACGCACTTTGGCTGTATCACTTACATTAAATGTTCGTCACAAGCTTATTGGTTTAAGAGATGCGTTTAGTAGTTTAGGGGTCGTATAGGACCTTGGTTTGCCAAATAAGTTCAAGATTTTGTTTGTGCTCTTCTTGTGTGATATGTAGGCACCATACAACGCAACCATACAAGCACAGACATTTTATTTCTTTCTTGACTGATTCGTATTCCAACGCTCGACAGGCCGTGTCTGCCTCATTACATAATGCACCCTCATGTCGAGTCATTCACTCGGTATATTCGTTCGCTTGCAAGAATCTCCTCATTTCTCTATCGCCCTGTTGGCCTATTGCATATGAACATTTCATCAGCCAAAAGTTCCCGAACGTCATTTAGCCGTGTTCGACCTTGAGGAGGGATGTCTCCTGTCATGTGATCTGTAGACATTTTGCTGAGTGTGCCGCCCTTCTTGAGATAAATTATAGAATTTCAGTTTGCCAATATGGCAGGCTGGGCGAGTTGGTGTGGAATGATTGATTTGTGGGTTTTTACGTCCTAAAACCAGCCATAATTATGTGAGACGCCGTAGTGGAGGGCTCCAGAAAGTTTTGACCACCTGGGGTTCTTTAACGTGTACTGACATCGCACAGTACATGTGCCTCAACATTTCGCCTCCATCGAAATGCAGCCAGCGCGGCCGGGATTAGATCCCGCGACCCTCGGATCAGCAGCCGAGTGTACCGTAACCATTGGACCACCGTGGCCGGGCGAGTTGATGTGGATTCATCTGTTAAATGGTCCCCGTAAAACACTTCTTGAGCATAGTGCCGATCAATCGTTGAGGCTCCTGTGAACACATCATCAATGTTTTCTGTGCGCCCCTGGGAATTTGCCATTTGATTTCAAATATAGATGGATATCATTCGTCCTTGTTTCAACAGATGACGTCACTGGGGGCACTAAATAGGCCGCCTGACTTTTTTCGTGTCTCCTGAAATGTCGATGCATATATTTGGCTTTATTTGTTGAACTCAAAACGAACAAATAAAGCATTGCAGAGAATCTTTCCATGACCATGAGATCAACCAGGGCTATTTCTGTCTCAAGAGGCACAGTCGGTGCTGTACACTGTCTTTATCCTTCTTGAACAGAAACGCATACCGCATAAAGTCACGCATGCCCGCTTCACAAACCAGACTCCCTTTCTGCCCAATCCTTCACAGCACACACATCACAGAAAGGTGTTGCTTGAGTTAGGATCTCCCTTTGTATACTTTTCTACAATACATATAGGGAGCTACGACGAAGGTTACAAGGGGAGATGGGGAGAGGGGGGGGGGGGATTAGAGGGGGAATCTCTCACAACCGACTCGAGGCCCCCCGCAAACTCAACCTCCACTTCATTGCCGATTCCTAGGCCCTCGGATCTTTCGTTCACGCCGGCGTGGGTTGTTCTTTTCACGCCCCGCACCCCAATCGACACAGCGGGTGTTTGGCGCGGTTGGAGAGAGCATCACCCAAGCTTGGGATCGAGGGAAAAAAAAAATAAACAGAGAACAATGGTGACAAGGCGATTTTACGCTTGTTGGACCCACACGGAACCGCGTTGCAGTTTGGTAGCTCCGTGCGCAGTGTCTGGCATGCTGAGCCCGTTCCTTATCGAAACATGACAGATATCGAGCTGAACATACGCGCCAAACAGTGACCAGTCCTCGGACTTCCCGATGTTTGGGTTGGCCCTGTTGAAACTAGCACAAATCGGCACTATAGTGCAGCACAATGCGTTGGTTGCCCAACAGGTGTGTATTCATACACACATACAAAGAACTTTATTGAAAGACCAGAGAGACTAGTTTAAGGAAGTCCTAAGACCGCCTCAACCAGTCTGTGGCTCCACCCAGGTCGGCACCGGAAGATGAAGATCCTCCGCGATGGCCCGGGCCCTCCGGACAGCCAATAGTTGCAGACCCAGGTCCGGGCTGTGTAAACTCCGCCGCCACGAGTCCTCGTCACATAAATCCTCCCCTACATTTGCGGGGCACTGCCAGAGCATGTGTGTTAGCGAGCAACTCTCGAGGCCACAACGAGGACACTCTTCTTGAAAATACGGCGCTATCCTACGATACGTTCGCGGGCAGGAATATGTACCCGTCTGTAGGAGCCTAAAAGTGATATCCTGGGCTCTGTTGAGCCTAGCATTAGGAAGGGGAAAACGCCTCCTACTCAGCTTGTAGCTAGACGTAATCTCATACTTTTTTTTTTTTAGCGCAGAACAACACGCACACAAGAAAGGTGACAGGACAATGCACTACTATCGACAGACATCTTGTTATTGCGTCAGTCCACTGACCGTAGTGGTGGTGCCGAAAATGAGATTCAATAAGGAACAATGAGGTCGCTGGTTCTTTTGAAGGTTCGATGTCTTATTGGTCTTGCACGCCACAGGCGTGCGTATTCATGGTGTCATCAAGGTATACAGCAGCTGCTCGACGTTTCACAACAACAAAGGGCAACAACCAGTGAGGTTAGAGTGCTAATCTATTACTTCAAATTCTACTGACTTATAAGCAGCATTTAGATGAAGAACTTATCCATCCACGCGCCGCTTCTCGCGTGAACTGCCGACCAATGGCGCTGAAGCACTATTATGCGATCACGTGGTGTCTGAGCAGTTGAGCCTTCGCCACAAGGTTGACTATAGGTGACGTCGCAGTGCACCAGCATGCCCTGAAGCCGAGGTGACAAACCCTCTAGACGAAGTCAGTTCAGAAGTGAAATACAAAGGAATTTTCGTCCAGTTGCTCTGTTGGACAAGAGCGCAGGTGTTCTTTTATCTATACTACGTACTGTCTCCCTACAATCGTGTCCTCGTATTTGCTTAACTCATATGTTTTAGCGAAAATACCGATTCTGACCACACAGCCACAGAATGGAGGGGGGAGGGGGGGGGGTAGCGTCTGGCGAGTGCCTTATACAATAGCCGGGTGTCTAATAGAGCATCCGACCACACCACCACAACGTACACCGGCCGTGTACTCAAGCGGTGCGGATTTAACTACTCTGTTTCCATCGCGTTCGTCCTTCCTTCACCAATGAAAATAATAAATAAATAAATAAATAAATAAATAAATAAATAAATAAATAAATAAATAAATAAATCAAGAAGAAACACCTTCCGTTATCTTTCCCTGTTCGCCTTTGCTCTCGCACCTTAACAGTCACGCAAGACTCGGCTAAAGTTGCTCTCAATTTAAACCTCTCTTTGCGTAACCCGAGAAGAGCCTTTCGAGATTAAAACGGTAACTGGGTGTAATACGCTCGATGATGCGGTAGACCCCCGCGCGATCAATCCCCTCCACCCCCTCTCCTATTTTAGTCTCGCCCCCTTTCACTTTCCCACCCACCCATGGACTTCGCTGCTCCTGCGGCGGTTCTCTGGCATCCCGCTGTCAGCGCCCTCTGCACAGCGTTTCTACCTTGGTGCACAATAGCACGCAGGGGCTCCGGCCCTGCGCGCGACACACTGGGCTACCTTCTTCGTGGTGCCGTTTAGGGATGTTTAGTCGCTCTCCAACAACCGACGGAACTCCCCTCTTCCCCAATTTACACGCACACACGCACTCGAAACTTTTCAGTGGGTCTCTCTACCATTCTGTTGATGTTCCTTTACATGGATTTATATGAAGTCGTCACGGCTTCCTCTCCCAAAACCACTCGGCGTTCCTGCGAACTGCACGCGGCAAGCCTCCCCACCTTCCCTCCTCTCCCCCTTCCAACCGCTTTTTCATACAAGTTTTGCCTCCGCCATAGTGTGTTTTCATATTCGACCAGCAGAGGGCGCCTTTGTCTGCTTCCGCGTCTGCGCACATCCATAAAGCCTAAATACAGGGTCGACCGAAAAGGGGGGGACAGCATCGGTGGTTGTGAGGGGGGCCGGGAATGTGAATGGCAAAATGAAAAAAAAAAAGGGGGGGGGGTGGGGGGAGGGGGTTGCTGCTGAGGGGGGCGTTATGGCTTGCTGAGTGCTCTTGAACAGTTGTACTTAGCTGTTGCACGCCTGTTGACTGCCGCGATGATGGCGGTGGTTTGCTTTTCTTTCGCTTTCAGTCTGGCCGACGGCAGCCAGACAGCGCGATAAACTAGGTGAACATACAAAGACGTGCATGTATCGTACGCAGAGAACCACCTCACCGCGACGGCTTGGGCGCGATTTGTGTTGTACGATGTCCGTGACATGTTTTTCCTGTTTATATTTTTTCTCTCTCTCTTTATCGCTTGTCGCCCAGGCATGAGTACACAGTTGACACACAACAGTATGGCCAACGTATATACAGAGTGGTGGTGTAGTTCGTCTGGGCAAACCGAATGCGTGCCACCATCCAGCCCTGTTCAGTCGCAATTTGTATCGACAACGCGGGGGCACATGAGGTCAGCGAATGCGACACCAGTGGCAGCTGAGGTGATGCAGATTAATACACTAGATTAATACATCAATGCACCCCTCATGTAAAACCCTGGGTATTGGGTCCTTGAGGTATTTCAAATAAGGAAATTCAATAAGTGAAACAAAAGGTATCGTATCACACAAGCTTCGACGCATGCAAGCAAAGTGGCTCTGTTTGTTCACTAATCAAATGTACACCATGTGACTGAGAGATGCACAGATGGTTGTGATTGTAGGCATTTATGCGATCACGTGTGTAAAGGATCGTACAAATATCGGTGTGGCCTTGTTGAACGGAGTCGAACGCCTCCGTCGCAAAATTATCTGCATAACGAAATAGCCTCTGCTTCCCAGCCATGCTGCGAGTGTTACGGCGGCCGACCTTTATAGCGAAGTCCTTTATAGCGAAGTCGCCAACAGAACGAATAAATTTCAAGGTCCCCAGCACCGGTTTAAAAAGCAGGCTTAACTCTACGTATAGCTACAATAGACGCCGAAATTGTGCCTGACCGCACATTCTCTTCGCGAAAAATGAATAACATCGCAAGACGGAGGACATACGAAGAACCAAAAAAGTGCTGTTTGTCACATTCTTCTCCTAACTTGTGTCTCGTGTTGTAACGTTTTCCCTGAAGCAGCGCGTACAGTAAAGGGATACCATACAGCGAAACAGTCTAGTTTTAATATGCAGTAAATTTTCAGGGTTAAGTACAAAAAACACGCGATCAGATAATAAGGAATCGGAAATAATATAGATTACCTGTGGCTAATTAATGTGCACCCATGCTCAGTTCAAGATCCTCCTCGCGTTTAGCCCACATGGGAACAAAAGGCCATGACCGAAATCTGTTATGACCCGTGGAACGGTTATAGTACGTTCATCAATGGAACCGTCGCCAAGTATATACCGGTCATGTATAGTTACGTATCGCGAGTAGACGATTACTTTCTGTTTGCCTTTCCCTGATGTGCATATAGGCGTGAAAGATTCTCTGTCCAAATCAAGTCGATCGATCAACTCTTATTCGGCTTGTCGTTAATGCTATTCCTATATTAAAAATGTACACAAGGGGACCAGGAAGAGCACAGCCTTAACAACACGTGAGTCGAATGTAAAAGGAAATCTATAGGAAGGGACCGGAGAAATCAAATACTCAGGCGTTATCTATGGCAGTGTCTATGCGGTAAAATACGCAGGAGTTAGGAGGGTTGCGATGATGGTAGCAGGATGAGAACGTATACTGTCACGACCACGCAATGACATCAGCAAAGTGGCTCAGGCATTGTGGGCCTAGGATTGAACTCTGAGCTGGGAGCTGGAGTCCACAGCGACACGGCGCACTGATAGAAAGAAACGTGCAAATTCGTTAGACATATCTATCCGAATTGGCGCTGCACAAAGCGGGCAACGTCGTGACGAAAAATATATATAACGAAACAAACAAGGGAATAACCGCAGCAACAGCGAATGCTCAGCTGCCTGCCTCTGGTTATGGTTGGGACGCCCTCTATAAAACTCACTTTCGAAGCATGTGCACGTGCGGCATAATAGAGGGCCACCCGTCGAGAAGTGCCCGAGATTGAAAGGGAGCTCAAAAAATAAAGAAAAAGAAAAAACTTCACCAGGGGTTCTAAACTTCTAACAGAGAGCTCGCTACGTCAGTTTGGAGCTACATGTGGTTTATGGAAAGAAAAAAAAATGAAACAGTGTGCGCACGCACATCGTGAATTCAATAGAACCTACCGCACGCCTTTTGCGAGTGGATGTATGCAGGATGTATGGAGAGCAAGTGGGGATGGGAGGGGGGGAGGGGGGGTGAGCAGGAGGAGGGAGCACTGAGCATTATGGGAGAAATTCTGGCCATACACGAGGCATTGCGATTATCAGACGTGTACGGCGCATTTTTTCCGTTTATGAACCGCACGCAGTGAAAACTCGTGACACGATTTGGGAACTCACATGACCGCCCATAGACCTGTCATACAGTGACGAGGCCAACAAGGGCTATGGGATGATTGAGCGAAAAAGGAAAGGTTTAGGCACCGTGTAAGGTATACTGTATACACACACGGGCCTGAATCCTATAGTTGTATCAGTCCACGAATTGTGACCGATTGATGATGAGACGAGGTGAAATATATTTTATTACGCTCCTATAGGGTCACAGTAAAATTACGCGGAATCTGAATTCAATGTAAGTCAGTTAAAATAAGGCTTTTTTTTTCCTCTCGAAGTTAAGAAAGCTTCCCTTTTCAGAAATGTTACGTTTTAGAACATGTATTTAATCTTAACTCTGCCCTGCCCCTTTCTTTCCTCTGCACCCTCACTTTACAGTATGCATGGCATAGCCACGCATACTATGCACCGCTATGCCATAGCAGGAGCTGTTTGGCACGTACACCCACATTCTGTGGCTCATACCTGTTGCGTTAAACGACGCATGGACAAACCTTATGCTTGAATTATAATATATACGTTGGTAAAAAAAAAAAGAAAGGATACGAAATAGCCTCCAGGTAACGTTTGTGAAGGCTAAAATAATCGGAAACGTGTTCTAACAACAACAACAAAAAAAAAAATCGAGCACTATATTGATGATTGATTTGTGGGGTTTAACGTCCCAAAACCAGTTCTGATTATGAGAGACGCCGTAGTGAAGGTCTCCGGAAATTTCGACCACCTGGGGTTCTTTAACGTGCACTGACATCGCACAGCACACGGGCCTCGACATTTCGCCTCCATCGAAATGCAGCCGCCGCGGCCGGGATTCGATCCCGCGACCTCCGGATCTGCAGCCGAGTGCCATAACCACTAGACCACCGTGGCGGGGCGAGCACTATATTGAATTGACTCTTTAAAATGTATCGACGACTACAAAAGGTTATGAAATACGTAACAGACTTGTTACGAAAACTTCGTGACGGTGATAGCGTTGCTCCGTATAGTGTAACATGTTTGCACCTCACGCGCTGCAAACAGAACTATAATCATACAATAATTGTGTAAACGCCCCCATAAACGGACGACATTCAGTTTCACTTCAACAGAGTCAACAAGAACAAATAAAAATTCAAGAACAAACCAGCATTCACATAACAGTTTCCATAACGGACATCGTGGTTCCATGGCAGCGTCTACGTAGTACATTTACTATATATAAAACCTGCGCGCCGTGTCGCACAGACACGCCGATTGCACGCACGCGTCTGTCTGTGAGTTCTTTCGCTTGTCCGTTCATGCGCCCGGGCGCTTCATTATTTTAATACACCCTCGACGCAGCCTAGCCGTGTCGGTCTCGGGTTACCGCTCGGTACTGGGTCTCCTGGGCGTCGGTGGCGACGCCTGACGGCCGGGGAAAAATCGTTTTTCGGGAAGCTAGACGGGCACTCGATGGGAAAGGGGGCCCACGATGATTTGGAGAGCAGGCCCGCTGGATTAGAGGAGGAGAAGGAGAACGGGATCTTCGCCGCCGAACGACATACTTCGCGAAACGAGCGCGTTTCCGAGGAACTGATGACAAGAAAAGGTCTTAATATGGCTTACGTGTCGCCATGGGACGTATAACAGTATATATAGAGGCGAAAGGCAAAAACATGGCTATAAAAAGTATAAACATGTTAAGAATTGAATCGCCGCAGACGTAAACACGACAAAAAAATTTTTTTCAAGGACTAGTTCACAATGACGTCCTTTTCGCAGAGCTGTATTGAAGAGCTATGAATTCCCTCGTCTTTTCTTTTTGTATGTTTGTTTTTCCGCTTGCTTTCACTATGTAATGGCAAACTTAAGGTTATACAGTGATGGCACTTTCTTCACTGATGCAAGCTTTGTGTACGATGTAAGAGAGACCAATGCTTTATACGTGCACTGTTCCCGTTAATATGTCGGGAAATCACAATTTGCGCACGTGCTACATGATTAACTTGCCTTGCCGGCGTGTGTATTACGAATGTTCTTTCATGGTGATGCTCAATGTGTAAATATGTGGCACGTGCGTCATGTACGCGTAGTATATATAGCCAGATGTACAAAAGAATCCCATATGCTGAACAAGTAATTTGACTCCCTAAATAGACGTGCCCTATCTTGCTAGAAAAAGCTGCCTATTTAGCAGCTTTGTTTACAGTCGTCCTGCACGGTGGAAAATAAAGATTTGTTTTGGTGCTTTCTTTTCGCACCCGATCCGGCCGATGTATTGAAGAAACGTACAAGGTCACACGGTTAAAGTACACCTGACCATGAATGTGCTGTCCAAATCGTTAATGCCCAGGCATATTAAACGTCCGAGGGAGGATGGTTGAAACTGCCAAAATGTGTCATGTATCTTAAAGAATGTGATTTGCCCTGCCCTACAAGAAGAGGCAAACTGTCATGCCATCCAGCAGCTGAGGACATGCCTGGACCCAGTACAGTACGGTACGGTAATAGATAGATAGATAGATAGATAGATAGATAGATAGATAGATAGATAGATAGATAGATAGATAGATAGATAGATAGATAGATAGATAGATCACTATCAAGAAGAGAGGAAATGGCGTACTGCACAGTATCCACTCTCGAAAACGGCGATACACTGTACATTACATATTATAATGCACGAGCACATGTGTCCCCCCACTCATGTGTGCCTCTTTCTTTTCTCCTCCTCTGCTTGCGGTCCAATATCCCTATAGTGACGCGTACCACATATCCGCAGAAGGTGCAGAGGTCGCAATGCGTGCCTCCGTGCGATGAAGACAGAAGCCAGGCCACAGACAGGCGCACCCACTCCATCCGATTCCGGTGCATAGCTCGGTTGAACTAAAAGAAAAGCGAGAAAGGAGTAGACAGACACACAACACCAGAAAGAAAATGCAGTAGAACTCAGATACTGTACCTTGTGTTTGTCCTCCCAGTTTTCACCAGTTCCTCTCTCCCGCTTCCCGGTTATTCCCTATTTCCCCATGGTGGCGCCGTCACTCCCGCCTACACCTCCCCGCACATCCTTCCTCCTATTCCTCCTTTTTTTTTTTTTTTTTGAACTTGGCTTCACATCCACTCACATAAATAAAAACACACGGAGAATGTCATGCGCACAGTCAGGCACACAGACAAACGGTGTAAGACAGCCATCGTCTTTGAAACCCAATACTCTTAGCATTTCGTGTTTAGTTTTCCTCTATCCAACCTCCTCCCCCTGGCTCTTTTCCCTCGCAGGAATCACGACATCGCTTTCCCCATGCAGCCTGGATCCGGCAGCGAACAGAGCGACGTATATGGACAAATAAAGACGTCGACCCGCCGTACGGTGCTGTTTTGGGCTGAGAAAGAAACAGCGCCGGCCGCGGGACGAAAGCAAAATGTTTTCTTTCCGCTCCAGCGTGCGCCGTGGCTGCTGCCGCCATTGAGTATATTGTGTTTAGCCTTCCCAGTAGCAGAGTGTACATAGTGCATCCAATGCCTGGTGCGCCTTTTCGAGAGCACCTTCGCGAAGACTTGCTCGCTGCACCCCTACGCGCCCTCAAAACGCAAAGCATATATCGGCTGCAAGGGACGGCACTCTTTTGTCGTCCCGCCCGCCTTGCCTCATGGTACCTGCAGGGGACGCCTCGCAAGATGGTCTCTTTACTCCTCGGTCGTGTATGTGTGCGTAGTGTGTGTGCGTGTGTGTGTGTTTTAAATTTGTCCCCCTGGTATGGAAAAAAAATTAAAATAAAGTGGGGGTAGCCCGCGCCACCAGAAGGTATATCGGGCTTAAAGCCAATCGCACCATAAAAAAATAAGGGGAAGTGTTCCCAAAAAGAAAATTTTGTGGAAAAAGCCAATTGAAAAAAAAATGTATGTATTCGGAAGCAAGGCCTGCAGGGCTTTTCCTTCTATAATAAAGGCAGGAGATGAAGACCGTGATAATGTTAGTGCCAAGTACTACGTAGCAGTGAGAGTGGCGTGTGTGTGTGTGTGTCCTTACGCGAGCGTGAACGTACATCTGTGTTTGTGAATTTCGTGCATTGTTGTTTGGCTGTGGTTGCGTTCCACGCCACGTCTTCTTGTGCATCCGTGTGTACACGCGCGCATATTTGCGTCTTTCTATCCCTGGGCGTGTGCATGTTCGCGTTTCTCTCTGTATCGTGTGTACGTCGCGTGTCCTATAGGCGTGTGTACGTGTACACGTCCTGCGTACGCTAGTTCTTTTCTGTAAATTTATATCGTGCGAATCAGTGTATACCTATCGGTGCTTACGGGTCTGAGCATGCGCGGTTGGCCTTCTTGTGCCGAACATGTAGTACGTTGTAAATGTGCGCTTGTGGCGCACGTGTGGCATTTACTGCAATACTAACGCCTCGCTCCGAGAAGTTTTTACTCTTCACGGCTAGTTACCTATATCTGCCAAGTCACGAGCGTCGTGTGACACTATACCCTCCTATATAAGACGAGATCTTCGAATGCACTGTACGCTCATCGGATGTGCAAAGTACGGCCGCGCAGTGGCACATAAGAAAAAAACAAACAAGAAGACCCTCGCCCCGGCCGCAGTCTCTCCCTCGGGTCGTCTGTAGCGCGATTATTAGATACACACTGTTTGCAGCGCACTTACAGCGTGAGCATTTCTATAGATAGATAGATAGATAGATAGATAGATAGATAGATAGATAGATAGATAGATAGATAGATAGATAGATAGATAGATAGATAGATAGATAGATAGATAGATAGATAGTAGTCATGCTACACCGCTTTCGCCGTTCATGTCTCACGTTCTTTCTTCGTCGGCTTTGTTTTGGTGGTAATGCTACAGTCGAGCATTCGGTACTTCATTACGCCCATTGTGAGGTATCGGTGAATCTCTGTTCAGTTCTGCTTCACAGCGACGGCTACACCGACGATAAATGAATCAATATCGGATTGTCTCCATTGACTTCCGCTCTGGCGTAGTGTCGTATTTCGGCCATGAAGTATTATTCCGTATGGCAGGTAAACTACGGGCCAAAACTTCGATAAGGTTAGAAGGGACGCTGTCGAGAGGTATTTCAGTTTAATTTCGACCACGCGAGGTTCTTTGGGATGCACTGAGCTCGTTAACGTGGCTGTTTTTGCATTCCCGCCTTGTCAAGCTGCCTACGCCTGGCGCGATCGAACCGGCGCCCTCAATCGGGTTGGGCGGCACATAGTCACAGCCACTGAAACCACCGAAGTGGGTCTCTGACGTGGTGTTTTATGTGTCTGTTGTATGTCCCATCTGGGCAATTCCATTTAAAAACGAGCTAAGAGCGCGTAGCAAGTCCCCCACAAATTCATTTGTCGTTGTTCCTACTCCATGAATCAACACGCTAATCCAGGCGTACATCTCCAGTTTTCATCAACTACTCCTTTCCTCTCGTTTTCCGTCAGAAGGCGTTTATCATTACGATCAAACTATTCCCCCACCCCTCCTCTGTATCTCTGTGACCAAGACACTAAAGATGCGCGATTACTCACGCCGCTCGAGAAAAGGACAGGAAGCCGTATATACACTCAACGGAACAACTCAATGACACACACGTTCAGCGGGGCACAAATCCGGAATGCAGAGCAGAACACTGGGAAGGTATACGGCACGCGAACGAACCCTTGGTTGTCCAGTGTACGCGGCAGCAACAAACAAGCAGTTATGCCTGGGCGAAACCCTTTCGCAGCAAACAGTAAAACAGAAAAAAATATACATGCATTGGTGGGGGACTGGCTTACGGGCGTCAGTACTGTAGCACGGACGGACAAGAAGCCATTGGGAAAGCTCACAAAAGAGTCGGCCACTGTCCCCTTACAAAAGGCTATCTCTACTAAAAGGCGAGGTCTGCACGGTTTGTTCGTCTGCGTCACTCTACCGAAGAGGGAGGGCCACAGCGAGAGCTACGCACTCAGGCCCGGTAGCTTTCGATCCTTATCGGCACCCCAGTGACATAGGTGCGCACAAGCAGCGCCAAGTCCCCATCGCACTGCAAAGGGTTCCTTCTATGTCCGTAGTTGCTGACCTTTCAGCAAAGCGCCCTCACCGCTGGCGACGAAGGGTTCCGTCGGCGGGTGGCTTTGGGAGACGAGAGTCCATTTGGTGGCCCCTTCCGTCACCTTCCCTCCGTTTCTCCCCTTTGCGCACGGGCTCTCCCCGTGCTCCTGAAGTTGTAGGAGATTGAGCGAAGGTTATGAGACATGCTGCTAAGGATTGATGAGCTCAGCAATTAGGGCCTCCATCTTCCCCTTGTATACCTTCTGTTCTATGCAGGGAGGCATTCAGCGACAGGTTGGCCGAAGCGTTGGCTATTTCTTGTTCAAAGAAACTTTCGATCACTTCAGCATTGTTGAGAGTACAGCATGCATGTATGTTCGATGTTTCTGCAGGTACCCCACTGTTATATCAAAAAGTAAGCAAATTACGTTCTTTGACTCAGACTTGTTGAAAATTGGAAGTATTGCCGGCACTTACTAGGTTCCTCTTAGTCATGTGCACATATCGCAGGTTTATTCACCGTTGATTGTACGCTATCCCCTTGAGTCTGATTTGAGAATTGGGTGCGGCCGGTTCGCCGAATCACCGAGGCCTAATAAACATACCGTGACAAATGCATCGTCACTGTGCCACAGGTGGCGGTTTCGTGGTCCGTACATACTCGAACGACGGTAAAGACGATGGCGTAAATGGGGGGACGAGCTCAGGTTGATACAGAGTTGTGTCCCGTCGCTCTTACGGCCAGTGCTTCGCCGCAGACCCGAAAGGCCCCTTTAGCAATAATAATGCCCTTGTGGACGTTTGTCGCGTGCAGAGCAGTAGCAATCGCCAAACTCACTCGATTAGCTACACGATTCTAACTGCAGTCTGTATACACCGTCAACACACACCTGCCCGCTGTGCATATGAATACGTATATGCGTTTGTGCATGGCCTTTATCCCTCACCAGTGACGATGCGGTTAGGGTTGCATGTGGCACGGTCCAAGTCGTCGCTCAGTATGGAAGGCGCCGTGGGTTCGAATCCTGGATGACGGGTTCGTAGTGCGGTCGTTTGAACATGATTCGCCGCCGAAAGAGTCGGTGCAAGTGTCCACGCTGTCCCGCAAAACGCCGGTTGACGGGGCCGGAGGAACGGTAATGTGACGGCCGGAGAGTGGCTGGTCGCTCGAATGCCAGCTGCAATCGAGCCGCAAAAGTGTCTGACTGGTTGTTTGGGCTATATAACGATCGATGTAGTCTGATCCGGTTGTTTACAATCGAAACCGTTGCTCACCTGCGTGTTGCACCGTCACGTCGGCTCTAGTTTTCCCGCGGGACGCTGCTTGACGGCACGTGCAGGGGACTTGTCCACACACTACCCTTGTTACGGGGAAGGGAAGCAATCTAGAAGACGCAACCACCTCACATTGTTTTTGAACTAACAGGGCAAATATAGTAAATAAACCTAATGCACCAGCAGTTGTGATGTCAGTTTTACTTCTAATGTACGTTAAGTGCTTTCTTAGCAATCCAGTAAACGATACATATATGTGTCCACTAGCACTCGGGATGCTTTTGTCTAACTTTCCTTGAGCCCTCAGAAATGTTTCAGCGAGCGACGCTATATACGCGCATCAGCGCGCCGCAGCACGCCTTCTCCTTCGAGAAAACATGCACGCATGTCTGTTATGCACTGATATGTCCCTGGAGTTTCCCGGCTAGCCATCTTAAGCATGCACTTACTGATGCATTTTTCACAATGACGTTCATCCTATTCGCAACACTTCGATGAACGCCACATGACTCCCTATAGGTAATTTACTCTCCTTCGCATGACACCAATTCCCACTGTGTGTGGGATCTGCAGGATCTTTTCTGTACACGGACAAGCAAGCTCATTTAGCAAAAAGAAAATACATGATGCAGCGATCGAGCTCTGCTGATATGGTAGGCAGTTCTTCGCACGCGGCTTCGTGGAATGCCTCGGAAGTAAGGCTTCCAGAATTGTTTTACTAGCAAAGGAATAAACGTCACTGACGAAGGACTAAACAAACAAACAAAAAAGATCCGTTAAGAACGGTTTTATCAAACAAGGTATATCAAATTACATTGGTGGTAAAGGATGTTGTGACGTCTGTCGGCGTCGTCGTCGTTGGCGACCGACACCCGAAAGCCTCCCGGAACTCCGGTAGTTGCAACAGAAACGGTGCCGTGGTGCCCCCTTCCGACATATCCGAAGCAGCGCACATTTCGCTGTTGTACAGGAGCATAAAAAACATCTGGCTGCGCGTCACGTTCCAGGTACCCAGAGATGCCGACTGGTGGCGCCACTTGTCGAAAGGCAGTGCGCGTGCCACGATTCGCAGCGCCAGCAGAGGACACTGCAGCTTGGCGACGGTGTCCCGCATCGCGCGACCGTCCCCTCGGCCGTCATCAAAACATCCCATGCTCTCAGGAGCCAATATGCCCTTGAACTGGCCTCCCACGGCTTCGGCGTGGATCTTCTGAGCCAAGCTGTCGGCGAGGTGAACGGCGACCAGGTGAGCGTTGAGGAACCAACTGTTGATTGGCCCGCAGTCCGTACGCATCTCCGAGTATATGGAGGGAGAAAAGAAGACGTAGCGGCTCGATATCGTCACGAGTGTGGCGAATGTGTTCGCCTTCCAGATGCGCTTGCCCCGCATGTCTAAAGCCGCGTCCATCGCCAGCGTTCTCACGGAGTACTCACGCAGAGCGAAGCAGTTCCAAACGTGTCGACCGCTTTCGAAAGTTGGCAGCAGGTCGGCGTACAGTCCCACCATCCACTTCGGATAGAGCAGGGCCAGCCTCGACAGAAAGTAACGCAGGCCCGCAACGTCTCCCACAGGCGCCAACAAGGTCTCGACATCCTTCGCCGCGGTCTTGACGGTGGCGTTGAAGAGCGACCTCAAGATCGTGTCCTTGTTTTCGTCGCTGTGGCGTTCGATGGTCACCATGTCCCAGATGTGGGGCACGTTCAGCACCCACGACGTGCACGTGTCGAAGCGCAACGGCGAGTTCCACCCGAGGGAGGCGGCCAGGGGCTCTTCGAACAACTTGGCGCTTGCGGCCGCCATCATGTACGCGAGGAGGTCGTCCCGGTACTTGCGGTCCGCGCACACGTCGATCTGCCCCAGGAATAGCTTGGCGTCGTAGATCTTGACGTCCGCGTAGACGGTGCCATCGCAAGCGCACGCGGCTTTCAGAGAGTCCATCCAGACCTTGAACGCCGCTGTGGGCAGGTATTCGTTCAGCACGAAAATTCTCCCCGTCACTTCCTCTACCTCTCCCGTTGAGTTCGCGAGAAAGTTGCTCGCCAATAAGTCGACCAACCTGCGCAGGCCTTCAGAAGTAGCCGACACGTTGAAGGAATAATTCAGGAAGGCTAGCAAGCGACCGAGCAGCTCCTGGTGCGTGTGACTCGAGTCGCTCAGAAGGGGCATGCTGGGCACGGTCGGTTGCAGTTTCAGGGTCATGTTTTGGCTCCACGGAGAGGTGACGGAGGAGCGAAGCAACGCTTCGACGTTGTACCGGATGTCCAGCAGGCCGACCAGTTGCAGCGGGTCCAGCTGGCTTGAGGAGGCCGAGAAGGACTGCAGTACGGCCACCATCTGAGACCATATCACCTCGGGCGTGGTCGAAGGGTCGAGCAGGTAGCGGACGCACGACCGGTGGAGCAGGTAAATGGCCCGACTCGCGCTGCCCTGGCGTGCTCCCTGCAGGGTCGGATGGACGACGTTCTCCAGGTATCGGACCACCTCCTTGGGACCGCGACGGTGCGCCCGCGAGCACATGAACGCGGTGAAGTGCGTGCACGGTTCCATCGTCACGTTGACGTTGGCGTACAGCTCGCGCAGTGTCTCGACGGCGCAGTCCGGCTGGGGCGGTACTGGAACTTTCTTTCGTGGCGTCAGGGCGATGGCGACGATGAGAAGGACGCAGGAGACGGAAACTATGGACACGAATAGAGCCGTGCCGACAACCCGACATCGCATATTCTTCTTCCTCTTCTTCCTACCCGGCTCGCGCAGGATATACGCGTGACCGTTTATGGAACGTTGTTTTCTTTCTCTGAAATTGAAATGGGCATTTTTATGGCTGCCCTCTTCAGTATCAAGAGGCAGTCAGGGTGCCATATAGCCGACTCGCAAGGTTGGGCACTCCACAAATCTGGTGTGTCATAACTGGCACTCCCTAGGATGTTTCGCGCATGCACTTTCTGCAATGAAGGCATCCATATCTCCCTAACCATTAGGCAGCGAGAAAATGGTTATTTGCTCGGGTTATGAACCCCGAGCGAATAAGCCGATTCCCCCTCGGCACACTCGAAGTTAGTGAAAAAGAGAATTGTCATTCCGCCTTAAAATGCCCTGAAAAAGTCCCGTCCCCACGAATTGAATCAAAGCTTTCGTCAGCAAGCAGCACGTTTTTCACAGGCAGGTTACTCCGATGAACTGGTTCTTTCCGCAGTCGAGAAGAGGAATGTAAAAGCGTCTGCTTCGAACGGTGCCCCCGCACCTCAGAAGTTGGAGAAAAGAAAATTTGTAATTTGTACATTCATAGATTATCGCACAACATCAAAAAGATTGCGCAACGAGCTAATGTTAGGGTTTTGTTGTCCACGCCAGCCAAACCTGCTTCAATGTGCAAAATGACTGACCCAAACTGTGAGGAAAAGAAATCCTGCAAAAAGAATCGTCAAGCTAAACATAGATATGGAAAGTGTATTGAAAGGGTTGCGTATCGTATTCTGCTGACATGTTACCGCGTATATATCGGCCAGACAGGTCGCTGTATCAACGACAGCCTCCGTGAGCATGTGTATAACATGAAGAACAAAACAAGGAGGAGGGGGGGGGGGAGGGGGGTTGCTGGCCATTCACTGCGAGAAATGTAGGTGCAAACCTGAATTTAAAAGTTGCACTGTAATTGCCCAGAACAGAAATGAAACAACACGTCTAATCATTGAAGCTCACAAGATCTCGTCCTTGAAGACAAATGCATCAGCATGCCTTCTACCTCATTATCACCCAAACAAATTACATATCTGGGTGGCACTACACGTGTAG
Organism: Hyalomma asiaticum; assembly: GCA_013339685.2. Classification (NCBI taxonomy): domain Eukaryota; kingdom Metazoa; phylum Arthropoda; class Arachnida; order Ixodida; family Ixodidae; genus Hyalomma; species Hyalomma asiaticum. Next base: position 8,363,706 of record CM023487.1, read on the forward strand.
TTTAAGATCTTGTTTGCTTTGTAATACGCGATGAGTGTTCAGCTTTGGTATAAATAAGGTTACATTTTCCGCCAATAAACTGTTGTTAGTTTGCGCTTCAGCTGTCTTTTTGTGCTTTTTGTGTCTCTGTTTGCTGTGTGCAACAGTCAACTTCTGAAGCAACAAAAAAAAAAAAGTAAAGAGATAGCTTTAAGAAACCCGGCTTCTCATGCGAAGTCAACAGACGTACTTACACACAAAGTGAAGAGGCAGAAAAAAAAAAAAAAAACTTTGAAAGAGAGTACACGTACGTGTTGCAGTACCTTCGACGGCGATTTGAAACACTGTATGTCACTATTAGCGCTTCAGAAAGCCAGTATCACGAAGAAAAAGAAAACTATTCACCACGATACCGAGAAACAAAATAATTACATTACATAAAGCGCCAGACAGGAGTCCGAAAGGAAGCTTCGGACGCAAACGACAGCTCTATCAAGGGCGTGGATGCTTCGGCACCGCGAAGCGAACAACGCCAGGCCTTTACGACAAAAACTGCCTCTCCTTTTCACTACACCCCATTCCCCCATCCGACGTCAGATTGTACGTCTTTTTTCAGCCAGCATTCGAAAAGAAGCAAAAAGAAAAGAAATCTCGAAAAGATTCGAAAGGCGGTTTGAAAAAAAAAAAATGTATGAAAGAGCCAGTCAGAGGGGTACCGCGATTTCTCAGTTGTTGTCCGCCTGGAAAATCTCTCTTGCCTTTCCTGCTCGTGACGAACGACTGCACCTCACTCGCTCTCTTCCACGTCGGCAATCTCTGATTGGTGCGACGCACACACGTGTCTCCGCCCACTAAAACTTGCTGGCAGCCAATGGGAGAGGTCGATCCGCGAAGGCATCCTCCCCGCGTAGCATTCCGCCCCATCTTCCATATTTGTTTTTGCTCTCTCGTTGGGCTTTCCCACCCGGCACGCAGCGCATGGTGATGGTCGTCGCGTGAAGTGGTCAGAGAAAAGCTTCGATCGCTAACGGCGGAACCTGGTTGGTGTCGCCAGCGTAGCTTCTGCATCGTGAAAAGCCCCGGATACCCAGGAATCCCTGCGTTCGTTCCTATGGTTCCGTGGTAGTCGACTCAAGCTCAATGAGATCGTTAACTGACGAACAGTTTCTCCTCCCAGGTCCCGCAAGGGCCGACACATGACGCGATCGCCACCTGTGAGTGTTTTGATGGTGCTGCTTCATTGGCAAACTTCCGAAACAACGGCGGTTTGTCCCGTTCCCTGTGCGCGCATATACCCAGTTGTTCGACACGTTTTGAAAGTTGCAGTCTTGTGACTTCACGAGTGAGTATAGGGAGAACGGCATCGGAGTGTCATCTAACGTGCCTTTGTTGTATACTTCGCGTCTCTGTCGACGTTCCGCGAAGGAATTGTGCGTCACCACTTCACTGCTACAGCAAGACTGTTCTCCGAGCACAAGGACGTGACAGATGAGTGTAGCCTCGATCTCCATCATCCATCATTCGTCACGTGTGACCAACGAGCCGGCAAGTACATATTAGACTTTGTGAGGCATGGAAACAACTGCAGTGAAAGCTCGGGATTTCAATTCGGTGGGTTGAGCTGCACTTCCAAATGTCTGCCGTATATCTAAACTTGAAATGCACTGTTTGAAATAGAAAATTGGTCGAACATCATTGAGCGTTGTGCCCGATGTCAATTGACAGAAGCTTGTGCTGCAGTGAACGCATGTTCCCGTTGGCTACATGAACCGCTCCAAGGGGACAGGAGCCTCCTTGACGCCATTCCGCTTCCTGTACTTTGTCGCAGGCGAGTTCCAAGGCACTGCGACTGAAGTTATCTTGCGATATCTTTCTGTGGGCTATTGCCAACCGCCTGATCGCCACTGATCATATATAGTCTGATGTTTAAACTAGAAATACGTCACACGTGACGTATTCACATGTGATAGCGAGCACAAGAAAAGTTCGGAGTGACAAGTCCATGCTCTGCGCGTGGTGTATCAGGGCAAATTAAGTCGAAAGTGACAGAGTGATTCTCTCACGTGGTAAGACCAGCATTTGTTTGCCGACTTGTGCATCTCTGATGATCACTTCAAGGCAAAGATACTTCAGTGAAAGTGCGGCTTCTGTGTCAACATTCACATTCTACATGAACTAAGTGACACCCTCTGAAGGACCGCAGGAACGCCGTCACGCTTGGCTCTTATGTATCATGAACTACGGGGAACACTTGGACAAATAGGAACATTACGTCATAAGCAAGGGCTGCGGGGAGACTTGCACAGTAGGTTACCTATTGGTTGTGCTCTCTGTGACATGACGGGTCGGTCTAAACCAGGCCGCCGAAACATCGACAGAATAGCGGCCCGCTGAGAAGTCCTAGCGCTCATAGGACAAGCTACCGCTCACCTGTCCTGTCAACCGGACCTTCCTGCCCAGCGATGGCGACTTCGGCTCTCAGCAGTACCAGCAGCGGTGGTACAGACTCGTCAGGAGACAGCTGCCGGTACCGGTCCTCTTCCTCTCCGGCGCCGCTGGACCTGAACCGAGAGGAACACGCCGGTTCTTCAGGTGCACCGCACTCCATGCTCCTGGACCATGGTCCAACGACGTCCGTGTACGGAAGCAGCCGGCGGAACGACCTTATGGACGACGATGATGACGACGAGGAAGACGAAGAAGACTCGTCACTCGCCAGCGTCGATCACCACCACCACGCGTCGCACCACCACCACCTGCTGAGACGAGGCGGGCACGAACTAATCAACGGAGTCTCGCACCATGCGGAACTGGTGGCGGCGACGGGACACCACGACTCAGCGACCAGAGGTGCGCTCCCGCCGTTGGATCCAGACACGATTTGGTCAGTGCAGTTATACGTTGTTTTATATGATGCTATAGCACACCAGAAGCGAGGGTTTCTCGGTGCGCCCAAAGCCCCATGCAGTAAATAACGGGGAAACTTATAAATAATAAGACAATATGATCCAAGCTAAAATAAGTTGTACAGGATATATAGTATATGGGAGAGAAGCTGAGAAGCGTATGTTTAGTAACATTAAGAGCCAATGAACCACCAATGTGATTCGCGAATGTTTTTATTATTATTTTCATTGTCCGAGGGAAAAAGAGTTCAGTATTTACGAGAACGCATGAATCGTCGACCTGTTTTACGCGACGAAACCGTGCACGCTGTGATTTAGGGGAATAATTTTGACCCACTGAGGTTTTATGCACCTGGAATAAACGCCATGACCTCACGGACCCAACGCTATGACTAAGTTGCACCGATTGTCATAGCGCGTGAAAATATGCCCACCTAACGGCTTTATTTTGCTTTCACGGTAATGGACATATAGATAACACTGCACGTCGAATGTGTCGTAATCAGGTAAGACGGTCAATCAACGATGACATCTCTGCACATCAATGAGGCCACCTGTCGTTGGGGAACGAAACAACTTGAGCAGTGGGATACCTCATTCAGGAGATTCTTACGTTCCCTTATTTGTGTGCACCCATGAATTACATTTTGAAATAACTGTGCCATTCCGCAAAGTCTGACCGTGTAGACTATATATGTAGCTCTTCATTGAAATGCAGAGAATATAGCCGGGGTATACAGGAATCATCGCTGACATGCTCTCCGTCCCGGTGGTCTATAGCGGTTATGACACTCGGCTGCTCATGCGAAGGTCGCGGGATCGAACACTGGCCGCGGCGAATATGGAGGCGAAATGTTGAGGCCTGTGTACTGTGCAATGCCAGTGCACGTTAAAGGGCACCACGAAGAGTTAAATTTCGCCGGAGCCCTCCACTACGGCGTCTCTCATAATCATACCGTGATTTCGAGAGGTGAAACCCTAGAAATCAATCAACATGCTACTCTGTGAGTGGAGGGGAATTGAGGAGTGAAAAATAGGAAGAGGGAGGTGCAAAAATAATAATAAAAAATACAAAAAAAGCAAAAAGAAAGAAGAAAAAACTCGTGAACGACGGCGTGTAATGATGCAGTCTGAAGTTCGTACAATGCACCACAAGAAAGGTGAGTTGGGGCGACGCGGAAGATATATTGTCAAAGCTTGTTGAGCTGACCGATACTATCTAAATAGGCAAAGAAAATGTTCATGCATGCCTCTGTTTGTATAGACCATTACTCTGATAGTGTATGCAGACTTTACCACAATATAGCGGCCATCATACTGCGACACCTTTGGTTACCTACTCCATCTCCATAAATGAAGAACGTTAAAAGGTTACCCATTTCTTACACTATAAACACCAATGTAGAAAGCATGGTGTTTAAACAACACCACTGTTCTACATTGCTAGGTCCATACGGTTATGGCAACAGAACTTTGTAACCCTTAACAGCGTAGATCTATACTAAGACAATATTGTGAGAACGCAGCAGAGATCTCTTGTAAGCTGTCGTCGTGTCTGCGATGGGGTGCATGTTGAAATTGTGCAGGTAATTGATTAAATAGCATCACGCTTAATTACTTGAGGTAGACACCTACGGCACTACCTTGAAGCAGAATTATATCTTTCATGGACATCATTGTCACTAACTGGAATAAATTTAATTTTGAGCCTTTCATTACATGAAAAGTACAGTTATTGTTTATACCACCATACCACAAACATCAATCTATTTAAAACATATATATCACACAATGCCAACGAAGATATATGCTGTAAAAAACATGCTCCTAAACGATGCACTGAAGGAAAACATTAAGTTTCGCTTCATCAACTATTTATCTGCGTTGGAGTGCTTTTGAATCACCACTAAATGATTTCTTCTTTCTTTCTTTCTTTCTTTCTTTCTTTCTTCTTTCTTTCTTTCTTTCTTTCTTTCTTTCTTTCTTTCTTTCTTTCTTTCTTTCTTTCTTTGCATCCAAAACTGCCGCCGAAAGACCCTGGTGTCGTCACTCAATTTGAATCGTCCGCGCCGAAATGAGGATTTGACGTCACAATCTAGGTTGCCGACTCTATACGGTGCAGTGAGCACCACATCCGTTATATGAAGCAGCAACTGCGGCTACTGCAGATTTATAGCCAAAAATTTATCCAATTCTTTGTTCATTTGTAACCTGGAACTGTAGCCAGGATGAGCTGACGTCATTTCATAAAAGTATACTCACAGGGCGGGGCAGAGCGCGCCACTCGAATTTCTCAATTTTGTCGCTTTCTCGCTTACGACTGCTCTGTTCTCGCCAGGAATGCCGAACTGGTTATCACACAAACCTATAATCTCTCAACCCTGCACAACTTAATATTTGCCCTTAGAGTGTCCCTTTAAACAGACTCGAGTGGGTATATGCGAATAACTTCACTGTTATGGCAAACTGTGCTGATAGTTTAATGAAGAAATTAAAACGAACGGGGTGCAAGTATGCATACACGAGTTAGACGCTTCCCTTCACACGTTTTCGATAGCTCTGCGTCACGTTAGGTGCTGACCACTTTCAAAAGGCAGAAGTGAAATAGAGTAGGAAGGAGTTGCTTCCTACATTTCCCATTGTTCCACGAGTAATTGAGCACCATGAAAAGTCAGTGAATCCTTTTTTCAACATCCGTGGATTAGTAACGTATGTTGTTGAGCCGATCGATCATACTGTGCAAAATAAGGCAAAGACGCGACAGAAGCGGAAGAAACAGGATAGAGGATTACAAGACCTGAAATAACTTTTGTAACAGTCGCTGCTTCAGGCACTGCTTCAAAGTTAAGCTCGATTTCAACATACAGGCACAGATAACTAATAAATGCGTATTAGTTAAGAAAGTTCGAGGAAGCAGTTTAGCAAAAGGCTCCCTCCTCCAAAAACAATCCGAGAGACCAATGAGGAGAGTCCATTTTAACCACGTGGTCATAACAGGTGCCAGGCATAATAGCGAATCTGTCATGTGGATATTTACCACTTCGGCAAGCCTGGAAATTCAGAGGATTGTAAAAGTACAATCCCATGATTGAACGAAAACGTTGTCTTTATGTGAACAGGTCTTATCCAAAATGAACCGGACAATAAAATGCTATGGGCGTTTCTTTAATTGCTTACGAGAAATTAAAGTGGGCTTCATCCCCTAGCACTGGCATAGCCAGGAGTGTCAAGTCTGAAATAGGACGTTTCAACATTGGATAGTTTTGATACTGTGAAAGAGTAATTTACCATTTTTCTCCTGTAGCGTCCCCTTCAACCGCCGTGGACCAGGAGAAATGCTTCGTTAATGGCACGAATATCAGCTCTCTTTCCCGTGGTATATGCGAGTAGACAGAAATTTTAGGGGCGAAGCTCCTCTTAGTCTAACCTTGTCAGGCGTCAGGCGTAACCCGCGTGCCGGGAGGCACGCGCTCGCCCTCGGCGCGTGCCTCTCTCTTTCTCTCTCTCCCGGCGCGTGCCTCTGCTGTCTTGTGTGAGAGAGAGAGAGACAGAGAGAGAGCGAAAGGCGCGCGTTGGCTTGGAAACGCTCTTTCTTAGAGGAACGCTCTACTAGATCGCAAAGAAGGAGAACGCGCCCTCACCCGCGAGAGACAACGTTGGCGCAGGCAGCGTCTCCTAGCGAGTTTCTTGATTGAGAAATACCGACTGCTCGCGTTGGAGAAGCGTTCACCGGCAAACCCATATATATATATATATATATATATATATATATATATATATATATATATATATATATATATATATATATATATGCACTGGATCTTGACTTGCAATGAAGTGCCGGTGGGAGATTTCACTTGTGCATAGTTGAACCATGAGGATTCGTAGCGTGCGCGTTAACTAAATTAATCCGGAACTCGCCACGATCTACGATGAACCTCCCGAGCTTCGCCCACTCATCATCATTCACTCCGTGGAATATGCTGTAATTTTTTCCTGTCATGAAGATATTACTTCGAAAGTTGACCTTTCTGGCTTGTACTTGTGCAGTCTACGATGTACCGTGTAGATATATATATATATATATATATATATATATATATATATATATATATATATATATATATATATATATATATATATATATATATATATATATATATATATATATATATATACGCATTTGTCATACATATCTTGCGCCAAATATTTTCAAAGATCAGGTCGGGACATATTTGCACTCTATACACTGCCGCGACCGTTCATAACATGTAAGTGTTTGTCGGACGTGAAAAAAAGCGTGGTTGATCCCCCTGTCATAGTAATCGCTATAACCTGAAATTGAAACCTGTCTTCGTTGTGGAATGCATGAGCGACAATCTGGCGAACCGTGGGAGCAGGAGGTCGGTTGGGTACTCCGGACATGTTAACCCGTTGCACGTAGACATCAGCCCCACCTCGTCATTGAACAGGGATCCGATTCAGTTGTACACAAGCAAAAGTTCTCGAACGACTCACATTTCTCCAGAGAAACTGCATTGTACGCGCCAGAGCCCTGCGCAAATCTTTCTTAAATCAGGAGCGTCCGCAAACGTTGGAACGTTGCAAGCGAAACTGAAGGGGTTGTATAAGCGAATTGTTTCGCGAACGCACAATCCACTGCAGAGAAAGACGCATCGATTACTTGTCGACGGCCATGAGTGCGTTCCTGGAGCAGAGCGCGTCGCAATACAACTGGCCACACGAGACAAATTTGGCGGCGGTATGGTTGTACCACGGCCGGTCTTGGACGCGCGCGTTCGCTCCCTCCTTGTTGTACTTTGCCCAAGGAACGCGCCTGCAGGCCGCCGCGGAGCCACGCCTCGTATCTTCGCCGATCGACGCACTGAGACTACCATAGCGCTAACTGCTGTCGCGCATGACAATCTGCTTCATCGCTCCCACCGCAGCGACTCAATGGTTCAGAGCAGTGGAGCGGAAGCGATGATAATTTAAGAGTAATTTTTCTTGCTAAACACCATTGCTTTGACCGAACATCAATTAAATCCAAATTGTAAAGCGGTGTAATCAAGATATAAGGTCCGTACTTTGTTCCTGTACCTCCGATGTCCCGGTGGTGTATCTCTATATATAGAGCTTCCAGCCCGAGCGGGCGGTACTTTTTCATTATAAGTGAGTGTTCATTTTTTCAGACATCCACTTCCGTTACAGAAGTACGTCAGTGATTTCCTTGTGGACGCCACCATAAAACTTTCGTGTTAAAAGTGTCATTGAGAAATTACAACGGGAGGACAAACACGCGCATCAATAATAGGTACACGATTAATGTCGCTGTTATTCGCAACTCGCGTAACCTACTGATCCTGCTTGATAAGTGAATTAGCAAACACCAAACGAGTTTCACAAATGCGAGGTCGGACGTTTCCGCGCCGTAATAATTTCTTGGGGCTTTTACGTCCCAAAACCGCGACATGATTTTAAGAGACGCCGTAGTGGAGGGCTCCGGAGATTTCGACTTAGTTGCTGAGGTTATTTAACGTGCACTGACATCGCACAGTAGGCGGGCCTCTACATTTCGCCTCCATCGAAATGCAGCAGCCCCTGCCGGGATTCGATCCCGCGACCTACGGACTTGCAACAGAGTGCCATATGTAGCCACCACGCCGCCGTGGTGGAGCACGTTTCGGAGGGAGACCGGCTTCTTCCTCAGGGATGAGCTTGCACAATGCACATGACGTCACGGACTGAGCTTATTAACGTGTCGTGGTGTTACAACATGGCGGCCGGTGACGTCAACGTAGCATTTCTGTTACTGCGGGTAACTTGCTTCAATGCTATGAACGTCTACCCGACGCGGTTGCTAATTACCAGCTAAAGGGTCTTTCTCGAACTTGCTGCGGTAATCTAGAGAAAGCGTCTGCGTCTCCCGTGCACGCCGACCGCATTTCTATGGCAGCGAAACGAACGAACACACACGAATACTCATGTTTATAGCTACATGATAAAGCCTCGCAACAGCTTTCTAACTTAGATAACAACGCCCATAAGGAGGCCCCTTTGGATATGTGATCCAAATGTAGTTGCAGCAGTTTCAGATTTTCAGTTTGGTTTGAAAGGCAGCTGTAACTCGGAGCACCTACTAATTCGCCAATAGACATTTTCCTGAATTGGGGAACTCATGGGAACAAATAAAGCAATACTGATATCAGGTTTCCACGAATACTAAATCAGGCAGTGCTATAGTTCTGCCTCAGGCGGCGTGGTCTGTGCACCTTGTGACGTCATTTGTTGAAAGAAGGGTAGCCGATTTCCTGCTGCATTTGTGACAGCGTTGCAAATTTTCTGGTGCGTGCGCTTGAATATTTGGCTCACACGTTCACCGGAGCCTATGCGACTGATGGCGACATTTTCTGACCATGCCGACGAAGTGGTGGAGGGCCCCTTCACAAATGCCTCAGCTTTTCAAAATTACACCGAAGTCCTCCAAACAATGAAGTCCTCACAATTATGTCATGGTGTGGAGCCGTCAAAAGCAAATTAAACAAACTTAAAAAAGAAATATCGATCTTCAAGTGCCCTTCTATATTTTCGAACATCCTGAACACGAAAGTCGCACGAAATATTAAACTGCTCGTTGAGACTGCGTCATTGACGTCTGTGCTGCAAAAAAAAGTAACCACATGTTCTATATCCAAAATTTATAACTATACTAAGTGAATTTGAACTCACACACCCATGGTAACTATGTTATACGCGAAGTATTTCAGAACTGCCAATCAGCTTACTCATTAAATCGTCCATCAAAATGGGAGTTTAATTCATAAAGGACTGTGTTGTACATGATAGACCACTCTTTCTCAAGCGTGTTAGTACTGATTGTATGTGTATTAGCATTAAAGTATATTAGTATAGTATTATATGCTTACTTACTACCAGAGTTATTCTTGTACTTATAATATTGCAGGTAGTTCTTGTACAAGTTGCACTGTTATTTCTTTCGGTAAGCAACTTTTGGGTATTATGGATTGGCATAGTTTAGAGTTACTTATCGCTAGTTTAGAACTACTTATCGTCGCACCTTTATATTACTGAACAAAAGCTTTTGTTACATAAATGAATTCTCTTTTACAATTGTGATGACACATTATATTAAGTTAATTAATGTGTCATAATTTTGTACTATTGTGAGTAACTTGAGTTTACTCTTACGAATCTATACATATGGCAATTTCGGTAAACCTTTGCTATCCATATATCTGTCACACACTGCCTCGCGCATATATAACACATTGGCCCTGTGAAATGTTTTTATTATTTGTAGCTTTATCCCAGATGCACGGTGCATTTGATTTTTAGTATGAAGAAAACTGACGTTAATTAAGTTAACTAAAATGATGGTGAAGGCATCTCGGCGCGACCTACTAAAAACATTCAGCTGAGGTCAGCAAGCTTGCTCACTACCGTGCTGGCGCTACAAAATGGCGGCCTCGATGATATCGGCGCAATCCACTTATATATATTAAAAAATCTATAGTTAAGTAGGTACACTGTGCAATATGGACCAAAATCGCTCGAGAAAATCATATAACAGTCATGTTAACAGTGTTTACAAATTCGCGAGACCCACAATAAGGTTACGGGTTCTCAGGCCGTCAGCTAGAGGCCGGAGTTAATCCTATACATCGATAAAAAATAGATAACGCTGTTTCCTGAAGGGGAAGCCAGCGACTTGACATGCCAAGTTTCTAAAAAGCTTACTGAACAAATGCTGCCAAAATTCAAGAGAGAGAGAGAGAATTGTCGAAAGCCGTCACTCGATCATTTATATGTATTTAGATCTCGGCAATAATTTTTTAAAGAATGAACATAAGACCGTAATAATTTGCTCATCAAACAATGAATTTTCGATTGCGAAATTAATGACAGCAGAGTTCTCTTTTTTGTGAATTTAAGCTGATCTGGCGCTCGACTTTATAGTATACGGTTGGAGCCTGTCAGCTGCTCTATAGAAAAATTAGCATATAGTCAAAGTGGGCTATATCTAACTTGGAAACGACAGTGGTCCATCATTCTATATTAAGATTACACCGCGATTGTTGGCTCTTTGGGCTCGAAGATCCTGCCATATTTATATGTTTCGCTGCAACTGGCATTAATTTTTACGTATGCTTATGCTAATGCCGTGGGTTCAATATAGAAAATAATTTTTAAAAATAAAACAGCGCGAATACCGGCGATGCTGGAAAGAAAAAAAAGGAAACAAGAGACTTGAGACAGGTAAACTTGGCTTGGGCGCCTTTTAGTGTAACATCTGAGAAAATATTGCGGAAAACCTCAGGTCGATATCAATATTTGAACATTGCAACGAAAGGTATTACAGGTAGCCTACACCATCGTGTGAATAACCATTATCGGTATTACGTCTGAGCGTACCAGTGTAGGTAGGAAAGGGAATAATAATAATAATAATAATAATAATAATAATAATAATAATAATAATAATAATAATAATAATAATAATAATTTATGGGGGTTTGTATGCTACCCTGCCCTCTATAAATTGACAATTTTTGTACCTACTGACGTGAAAAGCGCGATAGAAAGGGACTCGCACAAGCGCTTACCTCCATCTCTGACATTTTCTCTTGCGCTTTTCTCGCCTAAGTATACAGTGCCAAATATAGCCTGAAGTGAAACCGTAAATCAGTTTATACTGATAGATTGAAAACTCTATTGGCGTTGATTTCGTCATCACCGGTTCAATATTAACGGAGAAAATGAAGGTCAAAGTTTCATTCTTGAACTTCGCGCCGAAACCTCTGGACGTCAACGCAAGCATGACGTCACGGATTTGAAAGTCATTTTGGTATTTTTACATATTGGCTTAATTTGATTTTATGAAACTTGCTGCCTTAGCTCCCTGGACGCCTACGGGTACAATGCCATCTAGTTTTACTAGTGAATATTTATGTGTGCCCTAGCAGGCGGCTTCAAAACCTGTGAGGGAGTGATTTACTGACAGGAGAAAAGTCGTATTTGCTCATTAGTGTCCCTTTAAGCTATATGACAAATTTGTGCTTGCGACTACAGTAGCTGAGCACGCGTCACAGCCGCGTGGTGCAATTTCGGGTTAAAGTAACGTGCAACAGCCAATGTTGTTTACACTAATACATAAATGATAATTTCGCGACCTTATGTTCAACATTAGAACAGAAAATCACGGTCAAAGTTTCATCTTTGAATTCCGCGCCGAAACACCGAGGATATGACGTGACGAACCCCGTTTTCTTTCTTTCTTTCTTTCTTCCTTTCTTTCTTTCTTTCTTTCTTTATTTCTTTATTTATTTATTTATTTATTTTTTATCCGTACTCTCTGGGAAGATTGGCTCAATAAAATGGTTTGAACGTTTGCAACGGGTCATGTGAAATGTCTGGGTTTCTTTAAGCGTACTGCATATCTCCTTCGTCAATAAACAAATAATATGTACAGCCTTTACAGGAGCCGCCAAATATTTTGACGTCACGTGTATTATTAGTGCGCGAGCCTCTGAGCAGGCATCACCAATTTTATTTTTACTCATTTTCTAGGACACCAAGCGTCCCCTCATTCCCCGAGTGGTGCATTTGGTAATCGATTTAATGATAGGAGAAAATTCGCTCTTCACTGTACTGTGCCTTTAAAGAACCCCTGATGGTCAAAATTTCCGGAGCCCTCCACTATAGGGTGTGTGTGTGTGTGTGTGTGTGTGTGTGTGTGTGTGTGTGTGTGTGTGTGTGTGTGTGTGTGTGTGTGTGTGTGTGTGTGCCCGCTCTTCTTTATTTCTTTCAATTTCTCTACACCCAGTTTACAGGGTAGTAAACGACAGTTTTCTACCGGTTAACTTTGCATTATGCTCATTTGTCTATCTTTCTCTTGCATCATATAAATACTGTACAACTCTTCGAATCACTCGCGCTTACTGATACATATGTGATTATTGCGCAGGAGGCCAGACATACAGACCAGCATCGGTGGGGGACACCAGACTTACTCCTGGACAAAGCTAGAGTGAGTGTTCGGGGCATGTGGCTGTAGTGCCGTGTGCCCTCATTGCGAACATCGTTGGAAAGGAAACAGCGCGAACACGGGGACGACGATGAAGAAACACACTTACCACGCCACAGAGCGCTGGTGCGTGTTTCTTCATCGTCGTCCCTGTGCTCGCGCTGTTTCCTTCCAACGATGCTCGACCAACTAGCCTGCAAATCCATCCTATTAGACCTCATTGCAAAAATGTTGAGGAGGGTATTTTTTTTTTTTTCGTCCTAAAGAAGCCAGATCCACAGACTGAAATAAACACAAGTGAATGCTATTGCCAGGGGAGTAGCCAGCATTTTATTTCGGGAGTGGTTCGAGCGTGACAGCCACGTGATCGCAAAACTGTACGCTCATTCAGAATTGGGCCAAAGGCCGGCACCCTGAAGAACTGACGAAAATATAGATGGGCAAAAAAGTCCAATGTTGGACTGGTTCAAATTAGTTCTTACGAACAATTGCAGCAAGACTTGCCTTCATACGTGATATGTGAGCAGAGGTCAAGACGCAAACATGTACGTGTTAGCGTGTATTCACACACGATCTCAAACATCCACGCTCTATTATAGTCGGGGCCATCGGGGCCAACGGCGTGATAACAACCCGCTGGACAGACAAACAGAAAGGCAAGAAAGCATAAGACGGGGCCGTTTGATAGGGACGGTCGTGCGGGCCCGGCTTTCTGACTGTGAGAGCAAGTCCGTGGATGCGGCTGTCAACACGCTCTGAGGCAACCACGCGTAGCGCGCTGACTGATATCAGCTCACGGAGGAGCGAGCGGGAGAGAGATAGTGGCGGAGCAAGGCGGGAAGGCCTGCTAGTGATGGGGACACATTCGGCTGTGGTGATAAGGAGTCCGGGACCTTACTAGTGACCCGGGAGGTATTTCTTTATCATTTCTTTATTTTGTTGTACGTATAGAACTTTCTTGGTAATCTTTTTATGCCTTTTTGTTTGCTGCTTTTTCCAATGAAGGGCCCGAGAGAGAGCGGGAGAGCACGTGGTTTTTTCGCATTAGTTATAGGCTTGAAACTATATCGGAACCACCGTGACGCGCTGAAACGGCACGCAAGTAGCCCTTCTGACACCGCTGTTGAGAACTCGGATGATATAGACAAAGAACTGCAGAAGCACGATGCGCCCTCTCGTGCCTGTTGAGTTCGTTCCGTTAGTGTTGAAAGCATTGCTAGCAGTGCAATGTTCCGTAATGGTTCACAATAAACCGTAATGGTTCACAGCACTGCAACACATTTTTGGAGAGTCGGGACGTTGTATGGGATGTGCGGTTCGTGTAAGTGAAGTACGCGTGGTCACTGAAGCAACACCGCACGACGTGAAGCTCAAGTGGGCACCAGGTAGCGGCTAATTATAGATTTGAAAGAGGTGGGCCTGTTGCCCATTGCACTTCGTTAATCCTTCTTCGAATAATAAACCTTGCTCATCATTTGCTCATCTTGCTCATCATTTGTAGGTCTCTATATTTACGCGCTGCTCAGAGCCGCGGCCTCAGATTTTGTCGGCGTGAACCGACGGAGATCAGAGACGGACAACAAAGGGTTCATATACGGAGTCCGATTCTTAGAACTTCTCGGCACTTTTGAGCATTGCCGGAGCTGCGCCTTTAGTTGTGGCATATATGCCACAACTAGAGGCGGCCGCGCAAGGACAGAACCAACACTTTTGAATTAAAACCAGGAGTGCAGCTTTTTGGGCTAGCTAGTTTCATTTCCATAAGATGATACCATGGTGCTGAAACGACAGGGACACGGGAGACGACAGGATGGGAGTTGGTATAGCTATAGCGTGTGTCCTTGCTTCTTCCTTGTCCTTGTAATTTCAGCGCCGTTGCTTCATCTTGTGAATGAAAGGATTTAGAAGTAGGCGCCGACGGCGGGGATTCCACATATACCAATGGTATTTCTTGATGATTATTGATTTCTGGGCTTTAGCGTGCCAAAACCACGATATGACTATTGGTACTTCTTTAGCGGTGATTCGCAAACGGTTGTAGCGTATCATCTCACGCGTTGATCAACTGAATCGGCGTCGCAGGAGGAGAAGGAGGAGGAATAAACTTTAATGCCCCAAACACTAGGTGGATCACCGCGGGCGGGGCCCCCCTTCCAGGGCACCGCTGGCCACAGCAGCCGACGTACGCGCGTAGAATCTACAATACGTAGGATCGAGACGGAAGAAGACATAGCGTGTAAGCTGCCGCTGGCTCTTTATTTACCTTTGACTAACGCTATGCTCACATATCTGACGCTACATTGCTCGAGATTTGTAAGACGTCGTAATGTAAAAGTAGGGATAGACCAGGTGGTCTATAATCTATACAGGACGTTTTCCGAGTGTCACATGGTCCATATGAAGTATGTTCAGTCAACGCAGCAAGCGAGACACGCGCAATCGATGGGTACAGTTATTTGGAAAATTCATTGTATACACGAAAAAAACGTTGCCGAGTAGTATACTGCCACAAGTTCAGAACCAGTCATTCAAAAAAAAAAAAAAAGTGAGGTGACCCCCCCCCCCCCCCCGGAAAAAAAAAAAGAACAAACACTGCGATGGAGCATTCGGTCAAAGTCTTGACATTCATGAGATATATCCCCTCCATTGGGAGGAGATGACAGGCGATAAATGTTAATATGTGACGCGTCACGACTGGCCGGATCTTGTCCTGAAGAAAAATATTTTAGCGTAAGAACATTTCGTGAAATCGGCCCATTGATGTCCGCATTTTATGTTCGATCTTTGTCGAACCAAACTGGCTTAAGCCTCCATTCTGCTTAACCTGAATTTATTTTTTTTAAATAGCTGCGACATCTATTCGTAAGCGGAATAATCAAAGTGGATCCACAGGGGATCGTATCGCAGGCATATATGCCAGTCTGCGACAATCGATGTGCCGCTTCGATGTGACCCCGACGGCGTTCTCGACGGGCCAATATCGGCGACGCGTGAAACACGTTATAAACGAGCTCGCCTCACACTTGGTGCGACCCCAGTTCGCGTCCATGCATCCCGAAGAAAGAAAGAAAGAAAGAAAGAAAGAAAGAAAGAAAGAAAGAAAGAAAGAAAGAAAGAAAGAAAGAAAGAAAGAAAGAAAGAAAGAACATTCACTTTACACGAAGTTGACTGGTGCTGCGGCGCGGTGACCGATTGTGGCGACATGTTGTGGTCGAAACCCGAGACTTCTAGCCTTCCGATAACATCGGCCACGGGGCACGGCCCGCGGCACAGCGTCACCGAAGGAGAAAGAAACATTAAAGGAGATGGGGGTTGGTGAGGGAGCAGAGGACATTTATCGTCCGTTTCAAGGCTCCCATACTGCCTTCTTGCATCCAGCAGGGCGCACTAACACGCTCGTATCTATACACGCAGCAATGAAAAGATGAAAAGACAAAGAAGCAAGTATCTCGACAAATGATTTTATTCTGGCGCGTTGTGGGTGATGGGGAGGAAGAGGAGGAGGTTAGTAAAGGATGAGAGGGTCTCTTCCCATTCCCGGTGCCCCGACCGCGGTCGTAAATATAGTCGCGGACCGTATCGTTTTTCAGCGTTTAAAGTTGGTTGGCGAGCACATCCCCCCTCAGCGACCTTTCCCCAGCCCCAATCTGTGCCGTCTACACGCTCGAAGCGTACGTGCGTATGTGCCTCAGAGACATGCGCCTGTGTTGGGTGGTCGGGATAATGCACTCATGTGTAAAGTGAGTAGGTGCAAGCGCGAGGTGGTATAGGTTGAGATAATCTCAGCCGCTCATGATACCAATCCGTTGTGTACCTTCCACCTCCTGCTCCGCCGCTTCATGCATATTATCGAACTTATTCTTTTGTTAAAAGGCTTCCTTAACCGTTATGCGGCACTTGAGATTCTGTAGTACTTTCCGGATGATACATGGTGAAGGCGCTTCTGGGCCAGAAGCCAGCGGAGCCCTGGACTTGGAACCTTATACCATGTAACTTTTTTGCATTTTCTCTTCTTCTTCTAATAAACAAATAAATAAATAAATAAATACGAAAAATCGTCGGCCAATCACTGCGCAGGCGCATTGTTAGCTGATCGGGGTCGGCATTTGCAAGGAACCCTTACGAAAGAACGACTTTTGTGAATTCGGCTGCTGATTCCCGAACACCTGGAGGGACTTGGAGATCCTTTTGTGCTCTAAAGACCCGGGCGTGCAGAGGCCATGGCTGCCGAATGGGCTGCTATATCGACATATGAAACATAAACACTTGAACGCGGCGGGGTCGTGCGTGGGCGTGAAAACCTATGGTGCTTCAAGCTTCCCAACTATTAAACAGAAGCTGCAGAACGGTTTCGACGATTTTGTATTAACACACTGAGCCTGTAGCGCAGGCACTTCTAACAATTAGCAGACCTATATGAGTGCTCTGCGATAAGTGTGTAATTTACTATAAGGTTTCAAACATGCGCATCCCTGAAGACCTGAAGAGACAACAAAGCGAGTTTTCAACCGCCCCTGCCCATAGGTCGCGCCATAGGCATGCAGTGTCACGCTCGCGACTGATTTGATTGGTTATAGACCGCATTGACGTAATGAATGGGGTCTGTTCCCATCGCGATCAAGTCGCGACAACTGGCGGTGCACATTTAAGTATCCGCAATTTGCGGGCATAAAGTGGAACCAACTCGCTCAGGATAGGGTGGATTGGAAATCGTTGGGAGAGGCCTTTGTCCTGCAGTGGACCTAAACAGGCTGATGATGATGATGATGATGATGATGATGATGATGATGATGATGATGATTAACTGGCGAGCGTCAGCTCTCGGAAGCCATAGAAAAACGTATCGCCCACGGTGCAAATGCCGCGGCTAGTGTGGACCAGTGGCGTAGGCAGGCATGGGCTGACCGGGCTGAAGCCCCCCCCGAAATTTTTCCGGCCCGTGCCCCCCTGCCTATCTATGCTGGCCCATCACATATATGAACAAAGGTGTCCATTCGGCGAAGGTGCGGCTATGGGCGGTCACGTCTCTGCGGTGGGCTTAAAAACGAAGAACGCGGCTCTTTCAACACACAAAGGAAGTTGACTTGTCACTCTATGGCGGGGAAGGAAGGTTGTAGTTTGTCTGCATGAAACGGTGGTGGCAAATGAGGGGAACCTGTCATTTATCGGGAAAGAGTGCTGCGATAAGAGCTTGGAAAGGGAGCTTGCAGTCTCTGCAGCACAGCGCCGCGGCAGGCAGACGCTTTTGCAATGTGTTGACAATTAGCTCTCTGCGGTGATGGAAGAATACGGCGAGTCTGCGTACCCGGAAACATGCGTGGTTTTGCTGCGGGTGAAAAGCTCGCGGGCTAAGGTCATCGTGACAGCTAAGTGACAGCGAAATGATAAAAAAAAAGCGTACCAAGCCCGCCGAAGGTCATAGGGAAAATAACGTGTGAGAACGATAAGACAGCTTTCTTTTACAGACTTTTTTTAAACCTTGATGTGTCTAAATTGATCGCTAGGCATGTAATATTGTCAACTCAGTGTAGCAAGCGATCGCGTAAGGTTCAAGCAAATGACGTTTCAGCTTGTGTGTGTGTTCAGCTCGTTTGTGTGTGTGTTACTTTCCTGTACAGTACGCGTCTAATAAGTTCCGCGCTTAACTCTGACATGCAAATACCAGTGAGATACGGCTAGTACTAGTTGATAATCTAGTATTTGTCGATGCTGGTGCTTCATCAAGTGAGTACATTTGTGAACTTCGTAAGTTGAAAGCTTATGGCGAACGTCATTGATGCAGGAAATATTGGACGTAATACCGATCCTTGTGCAATTGTGACGCCCCGACTGGCGTCGGCTGGGCGAGACACGGTAACGCGGGAATTTTTCGCCTTCTGCAATCCTATTTTTCGGCTCCCGCTGCGGTCATAGAATCGCTGGGACTTTCGTTACCAGCGAGTTTTGCGGAAACCGCGCTTTGACAGCAAAGGTGACGTTTGCGCGGCGGACCAGATGAGAGTATGCATTAGGCGGCGACCTTGAAGACGACAGAGTGCCGAAGCCAAAGCGAACCCAGCCGGCTCGTAAGTGCCTGAACAAAGCCCCGGTATGTTTCGATCACCGTGCAATGCAGTAAGCAGAAATGCTTCTCGGACGCGGACATCTGACCGGCCACAAAGGAGCGACTGCCGACAGGCACGTCTTTTCACCGGGCACTTCCAGCGTGAGGGCGTCTAGACGGTGCCAAATTGCTTGCACCTGGAGTGTTAGAGAATGGAACCGGTGGTAGCTAAGGCTCGTTACCGTAATCTGTACACAAGTGTCGCCGGTTAGGTTGTCCGACGTCCTGTCCGACTGTCGAGTTTCGTGCATGTTTATATTTTGCTTTCTATATTTTTGGAGACAAGCTCGTACTGCGTTACACTGTGCAGGCGAGTCCCAAAAAATAGTCGCACGGCGGGTTGGGCTGGTGCGTTTGCTACCGGCGTTGTTGCCGTAGACAACCATTGGATAGACGCCCCGGTGAGTCGGGGCTGTCAGGGAGAAAAACTCGTCTCGGGACAAAGGACAGGGCGGAATTTTGGAGATTCGAGAGACTCGAAGAGAGGCAGAGAGTCATGTGAAGAAGTAAGCTTCGCTTGCGATCCCCCGTGCGAGCCTGGGCGTTCGGGTCTCCAACCTAGGAGAGACGATTTAGTCTTTACGAGATCAGGATGCGAGCAGCAATGATCGGGGAGAATACGTGAGCTACGGCAACTTCGTGATCGATATCCGAGTTTCTAACAAAGCACCAGTCCACAGGCCGGCGATGAGACCTATGCGCCGATGGAGCCCACCCAGATAAGCGTTCCTTTCGTTGGCGGCAGCAAGCGTACTTAAGACATCGCGCCGTTAGTTTATGAGCAGTTTTACCCCTTGTATCTGCCGTTCATTGACGAGTTTGTTTGCCCTGTTAATTCCTGTGCTGCACTATGCGTTTACGTTGCTCTTTGTGTGCCTTGCATCATTACGTCTACTAATTGTTAATTGTACACTTTGATCATGTTGACATATTAAAGTCCATGTTTTGTTGAGTTAATTAAGCTTGTTGCCTCTTTTCTTCCCGGCCCCAGCACGAGTTCGTTTTGGTTAAATGGTTGTTGAGGTGTGTGGCCAAAGGGGGGGTGAGCGAGTATAGTGATATTACGTGAAGCATTTCTAACGGAGTAGTAGCGTAGTTGTGGCACTTGTGAAGTGTTGCGGCGTAGAGCCGCCTCCCCCCTTGCGCGAAGTAGGGACATCTCACCATGCCGATGTTCACTTCATTGAGTTCCAAATCAGATTTATCCAGCTCAACTTGCATTCAGCATGTTTCGAAGTAACTGTAGGGTTACACTGGCGTTAGTCCCAACAGCACTTTGGGATTTTTAATTTATCTGGCTAGAATTGTAAAATGGCAAACCCCATGAAAATGTTTTTCAATATGAAGGGATATTTTACCACGTTTTTCAACTTAATAAATGTGCAAGTAATTGTTCGTGAAAGGGCCTGGATGGTGGTGTTTATGAGTTTAGTGGAGACAAGCTCATGTTTCGGGAGGCCTACAATGTTAATGAGGACGGCATTTTTCTGTAACGCAACAGGCTTAATTCTCTTAAAGGAGTACTGACACGATTTTGCGGCGGCTCAAAATGTGCATTTTTTGTTTTCTAGCCATGTATTGTTAACGCCCTCCGCACACGAAAGCCAGGAAACACGTACAAAATATTTTAATTTGGTTTTAAAGTTTTCGTCGCCCAGCACTGCAAGCCAGCCCCAGCGCAATGGACACTACGATGACGTATGAGCACGGTCTATTTAAAATAGCCGAAATCGCTATCAGAGTCACTGGACGACCGTGAAATTGTCGTTGTTTGCGTTCCCCACGTGTAATTGACCACAGACGACGGAGTTGCAACGACGCTATCACGAATTTCTGTCCCTGCGTGACTCAGACTTCGTCCGACTATGTTCATACGTCACTAGGAAACCGCCCCCTCGAAATCGAAACCGAAAGTGGGCTTTTATGGAAGCCATATTAAAAATATATTCATTGCCTTGCGAGGCACAATGATACTCTTTTTGGGGTTCTCCACGCCAGTGCTTTCATTCACAGCAATAATACGAGGATGCCAAAAATTCGTGTCAGTACTCCTTTAAAAAAGATGTGGCAAAATGTTCAGGACATAGATTTGGAGCTACTTAGAATCACAATCGCAGGCGAATTTCGGTTCTTCCTGCAAATGCATCGAAAATTTTGTGAAAGAAGCGCCTGTATAATGTAGCGAACCGGTGAGTTTGGGTGAGGAAATCATAAATACGAAATATATACTAAAATATTGTCCTGTATGTCTACTAGCATGTTGGAGAAAGTCTTCCGGAGTTTATCTGGACAACGCCATGGTCAATTCATAAAGGTTTTCAAAAAATGTGTTTGCTGTAGCGTCATTTTCAGCTTACCTACCTCAGGTATGCTGCCAGCCATTCCCGGCTGCGCCTTCTATCACGAATTCTTTACAGCATTTCATGCGTATGTGTACATCGATCATTATAGTTTATTTTGAAATTATCGTCGACGTAGTAGCGCGCGCAAGTGACGAATCTTCGCAGTGGTGGAGAAATAGTCTTTCTGCTAGCTTTCGCATATACGTTGTCGTTGGTGAAAGTTTTGAATATGCGAGAGTATCGTTATCTCGATGCTCAGTGACATGACAACTGAAGGCTGAAGTACGCCGTACATGCTGTCCAAATGTATACTCATTGGGCGACGGTCCGCGCAAATGCGTCGCGGGCATATTTTCGTTCCGAAAGTATATATATATATATATATATATATATATATATATATATATATATATATATATATATATATATATATATATATATATATATATATATATCCCGTCGAAAATTCCGAGCCCCCCCCGAAAAAAATTTCTGGCTACGCCACTGGTGTGGACCCAGCCAAGCATGGGACGCAGCCGACCGGCCGAGTTGACGAGGAAAAGCACTTTTGAGAAAGATGTAAATCTTTTCCCGTGGCTGTCTTGTGGTGTGAACGACTTGATAATTTTGCTGCCTTGGCTTACACTATATGTCAAAGAACTGTTGCGACCTCTTGGGACGCTTTAAAATAAACGCCTCTCCCCTCCTTTCCCGATTCCCTTCGTCTTGCAGTGTGGGCCTTAGCAATGGTACGTCCTCCCTGACTGGCACAAGCACGGGGAGCAGCACCAGCAGGTTGACCGAGCTCATGTCCACGGGCCTGGGCGGTGGCCTCGGGACCTCGTCACCGACTCGCGGAGGAAGCAGCGGCGGCAGCCTGAGTACAGGTGGCAGCAGCAGCAGCGGCATAGGTTCTTCGGGGAGCGGGGGCAAGGCGCTCAGGTTCACGCTGGAGCAGGTGGCCTGCCTGTGCGAGGCCTTGCAGCAGGCGCGCAACCTGGACCGCCTGGCCCGGTTCCTCTGGTCGCTGCCCCCCGGTGACCTGCTCCGCTCGGACGAGGCGGTGCTTAGGGCGCAGGCTGCAGTCGCCTTTCATCGCGAGAACTACAAGGTGCGGTAACGAATCGAGCCTCGACGGAGCCTCTATTGCAGCGCTCTCAAGCGCGTTGATCGCGCACTTTTGGCTAGCGGCCCAGCCCACACATGACTGTCTCCGTCCCACGTATAATAATAATAATAATAATAATAATAATAATAATAATAATAATAATAATAATAATAATAATAATAATAATAATAATAAGTGTGTTCCTGAGCTCTCAAACCGTAACCACACCAGAAATGAACTTGGCGGACAAGGCCGAAGGACAGGCTGGTTTGGAATGTTTTGGGCTCAAGAGGTGATGTCGTAGTCGCCGTGTCGTGGCCATCCTGGAGATCTGTATCGATATATAGCTGTAGCCTTGACGCCAGGTTCCTTAAAGACCCACATGAGAGGTACGGGAGAGATACTTTCTCAATTGACGCCCTCGCAACCCTTTTCTTTCTGCTATCACCATTTCTGCTGTCCAAGCGCGCGAGCTGAGCTGAGTTTGAGACCCCAGTTCTAGACGGCGCGATGAAGTTCACAGGTGTAAAGTGGAACTAAGTCACCCAGGATAGTGTAAATTGGAGATCATATGGGGACGTCCTTCGTACTGCAGTGGACTTAAAATACGCTGGTCATGAACCTCAAAGTAGCGACGTCATGAAATTACGTATGCGTCTGTGCGCCTATATTTAAGTGTGAGTATACCATGGTATCGTTAACTTCTTTATTACAAAGACAAAGCGGCTACTTAATTATATTGATATGGTGGGCTCCAAATGCACCTGCAACATTGTCTATAGGCAGATAAAGGTAGGTGTCTTATCAGACAGGCAATTCAATCGCACATTTTAACGACTAGTGCTGATCAAAAGAAGTTGAATGTTGCTGTGAAACTGGCTCCAGTGAGCGCATGACCTTTTTAAAGGCTGCCATAACGATTGCGCAGGTATCTGCAAAGGCATCATGTGTCCCTCTTTCTGAGCATGCTAGAATACGAAACTATGAATCGTGGAGCGCGCCTTCCTAAGACTTTTTTCCTCTCTACGCAGGAGCTGTACGGTATCCTAGAAAGTCACAACTTCGATTCCAAGTACCACAATGAACTGCAGCAGATGTGGTACAAGGCGCACTACAGGGAGGCCGAGAAGATACGAGGTCGCCCGCTGGGAGCCGTCGACAAGTACAGACTAAGGTGAGTCAGCTACTCCACGTATACCAGGAGCCGAATTGGCAAAGCTGTCGTCTCGAAAGTGCTTCTTTGATGTTGGCTAGTGAGTTTCGCTAATTCAGAGTCGCTGTTGGCGTATGAACAACTTTAGCGTTAGATGGTTTTGTGAATACGGACGGAGTACTCTATAAAGGGCATGGGTACAGCGACACCGCTTACGAAACTCGGTGTGAGCTCGACTTGCTTCAAGAAGATTAAAATGAGGAGCATGTGCAAGGTAATGAAAAATACTCAGTCAGAGACTCGTATCTTCAACGCGAATGTCGGTGATGGTTAGCACAACGCAACCGCTTCCATTTAGACTGAGTCATCGCGTTGGCACCTCGCGAACGAACACAAGGTAACATAACCAGCCCCTGCTTTGACGTTGATCCATTGTATTGTGCATAGTTTCCTTACTGATGACGCAAGGTAATGTCGGTCACAGGGTTAGCGCAGGCATATCACTACAGATACCGCATTCACTCACATTCTGCCAGCTCATCTCCTTATCGCTTATGTTGACTAAGTGGGGTCCGATTCCTGGTACTATCGCTAAACTGGAGCCGATGCTGTGGACGCATATCCTAGTGTTTTAATTTGCGCTGTATATATCTCTTAAAGTGCGATATATACATACATATATATTCCTGTTCAAGCTACCGCTTTGACTATTTGCTTTGTAACATGCGCACTGTAACTATTTCTGATTTATAGTTTTTTCACACCCATATCAATGCCTGCTCAGGTCGTTGGGTACCCGAATAAAAAGAATGCCATTGCATAGCGTGGTGCAGTTCTCACGTCCTAACAACTTGTGCCTCGTATTATGGCTGCCTGCAGACGTAAGTACCCGCTACCAAAGACCATCTGGGACGGCGAGGACACAGTGTATTGCTTCAAGGAGAAGTCTCGCATCGCCCTCAAGGAGTGCTACAAGGTCAACCGCTACCCGACGCCCGACGAGAAGCGCACCCTGGCGCACAAGACCGGCCTAACGCTGACACAGGTCAGCAATTGGTTCAAGAACCGCCGCCAGAGGGACCACGCACCCCACCGCAGAGCGTGAGTGGATGCCCCGTTCGTATTCCCTCTTTTTTACTTAACGAAAGGGGAAAGGTTCAAGGGCTCGTTTACTTGTTAGGTAGTTAGGTACAACTTAATGAATCCAACAGACAACAGGGCAAAGGAAAGCACAAGGAAAATTGTGTGTAGTTTTTAGCTGTATAGTGTAGTAATTATGAGATAAGTGTAAAGAAATTAAAGTGGACCAACAACACACCTGCCGCCATTGGGAACCGAACCCGCGACCTCTGGATAACGCGTCCGGCGCTCTACCTACCCTGCGATTGCGGCGGTCGTTCTCCCATCCAATTTATTGGGTGTGCACGCTTAATCCAGGGGGTGTTAACCAGCACCCCACGTTGCCATGGCGGCATGTGGGGAACACTCTTTTTGGCAGAAGGCGTCACGTAGAACGTGGTCTTATAGAACGAGGTGGCTGCTGACCAATAAACCCTCGCATGCTACCTAAAGGCAGTCAGAACGAGGTCCACGCTTACTTGGAACACCCAACTCTTCCTGCTGGTTGATCGATACACCGCAAGGAGAAAGGCATAAAAAAATTAAGGACGCCTAATCTTCGCCTTTAAGAGTGGGACGCGATAGCGTGGCGGGCGCCATCTGGAGGACGTTTACGCAAGTTACTTTCCCGGGCCAACGTCTTCCCTGTATAGGTGGCGCTGCCCGGGCGTGCCGCTGCTGGCACAGAACGAAAAGCGCCCGCACCAAAGTGAATCGAGTCAGTTGGTTATATCTGCAGATCCATCTTCTAAAAAAAATCACAGCATATCCACGGGGTGAATGATGATGAATGGGCGAAGCTCCGAAGGGAATCATCGGTAAACCGTGAATCTTCCGTGTAATTCGCCAAGTCGATCATCATGTAAAGACGTCTTACGCAGCCCCTTATACAGGCCGGAACGCGCACCGCGTTTGCCGACGCCATCACATTACTGCTGAGAGAGTATAAGGCGGAGAGGCCACGGCGTTTTACACCAGCTTCTTACACGGGCCGTAACGCGCTAGCACAAACGCGTTAGAAACGCGCAGTCTTTCGTTAATGTTGGGTATTTACTGTCATCGTGGTGCATGTATCTACGTGCGCTTCGTGGCGCAGTGGCTAGCGCCGCGTGTTCGGAAGCGAGGGTCCCTGGTTGGATTCCGCGCTTCGGACACAACTTTCGGAATTTTTTTAAGATGCACACATCTCTATGGGACAGCGCCATCTAGGAAACTAGACGAGAAATGGAGATGACGACACAGAATGCGTAAAGCGCCATCTAGTGTATCGTCACCCAACTGCAGTTTGCATGCATCTCTATGGGACAGCGCCATCTATTGTATGCTATTGTATGCTAAGGGTGACGCTACTGGCTACGCAGGATGCATCCACAACCGAGAACCGCCCAGGTGATGCCATAAGGAGCTTCGCCCCTAAAACGGTACATTCATTTGCGTTACACATAATACTGCGCAAATCAACGTCGGAGAGATACCGCAGTCTTCAAATTTATGCAACTTTCGGCCGAAGAGGACAACCATACTATACAACCGCGATTCAGACTATGCGGACTTGCCTATATGCACATCCCCACATCTGCCAGCCGTTGGTCATGCATTCTGGCCACTGCACTGTCCAGCAGGATGGAAAGGGAAGTAATCCGA
The DNA here is from genome assembly GCA_013339685.2 of Hyalomma asiaticum. Lineage (NCBI taxonomy): Eukaryota > Metazoa > Arthropoda > Arachnida > Ixodida > Ixodidae > Hyalomma > Hyalomma asiaticum. Next base: position 8,390,105 of record CM023487.1, read on the forward strand.
GATGATTACCAGAGGTTATTGCATACTTGCATTTAAAATTGCAAGTGACTCTTTTTATAGGTTAAAGCAGCTCCCGGCTACCACCCCTCTTCATTCGGCATCGAACAATATGGAGCTTTGAAGCATTACATGATAAAGACAACTAGACAACTACGGCCGTAGTATATTTATAACATCAATGTTAAGAAGTGAACTGTCGTGTTGCTGTGCGTAAGGCCAATTTAGTTTGTATAAAACTGGGAAAACCATCGACAATGAAACAGAGGTGTAATATCTCTCATGTGCGACCTCCTTGCGCGCGACAAATCAACGCAGTGCAGGCGGCCCGTTTAGAGCGGTCACGTGGCACAGCTCCCCGTGCTGAGCGCATCTGTAACGCGGGATAGGCTGCAGTTAATGTCGTAGGACTCGGTGTTTATGAGGTTGCACCCCCTTGGACGCTCTTCACTCTCTATAACAGTATTCTAGGCTGTCGGGATCGTGGGCTTGCGGCTTCGTTTCCCATCGGTGTTAGCACGACACGTATGCGGCTGTCAGCACCACACTCCTCGCGGTCACGAGTAGGGAAACCGTATAAACATTGCTCATGATTATTTATTAGTGCGTGCGTGTGTGTGTGTGTGTGTTTGTGTGTGTGTGTGTCATTAAACAGAGCAGGCTGTGCAGGAGCTTATGTCTCCTATCTCGAAACTAAACTGGCTCTCCCGTGACATGCGAGCCTCGAACTTTATTATCTTATTTTTTTTTTCTTCTCGGAGCGACGCATTTCTCTGCCGTCTCGACTGAAAGCAAGTGGTGGTTGGAAGAAGGCCGCCCGCGTTGTTTACGTAACGCATGCTCAGCTCACGTGTAGTATGTGTGTACGATATATCGACCGATGTCCGTGGTGGCACGCTCGTGTGATCGTCGACTTTGGTGCGCGTCAGTAAAACGCGCATTCGCTTGGCTATGTGGGAGAGTTCGCTCAACAGCCAACTGCCTTCACGTCCTCATTGTAACGAAACGAGACCCCATGGTGTCCCGGTCTCTGATTCACTGCGCTGCTTTGTCAAAACAAAGCAGGAGCAGGCACGTATCTAACATATAGGCCTCCGCTCTGCGAATACGATGGTTTTCCTTTTTGTCTCTATGCTCTGCTGTTCTCAATGTTCCAGCGAGTTGGGAGGTATATGAGACAGACGTAAAAAAGGGGGCGGTAAGAAACGCAGGATAAGTTTATGCTAGCGAGGGCATATACAGCATGTCGAAGAACAAGTCGTTCATGCTCACAAGAGAAAGAGATGGTGATCCCAGCAGGTTTAAATTCCTCGCGCTAAGGCTGATGGCTGCAAATTTAGCCTAGGCGAACTTGAGCGTGGTTTAGATTGTTTTATACGAACCTAGAACTGGAGCGCGTTATTCTTGACCAAGATCTGGCGTCTGATTACGGTAGAAAGGTCGCAGACCCATATTCCTGTGGCTACGCCGCGGTAGTGTTCCGTGAGAATGAGAATCACGGACTCAGTGGCCGCAGGCCCGTCCATATTTCTCTGTATGGGGACAGAGAAACAACTTTCTAAGCCCTTGAAAGCAGGGGGTATTGAAAAAGGAAAAAAAAAAATGTTCTAGGCATGCGCTGACTTCTGTAGGTCCATGGTCCGTAACGAAACCTTCCGGAGTGATGAGAACCAATTTAAATTACGTCGCTACGTTTAAAAGCGAAATAGCAGTTAACCTAAAAACATTTAAGTTTAGCTACGTTACGAGGCTTAATTAGGAGACAGCGTGGAGACAGCGCGTAGTTTCGCAACGCACTTCGTTGGTTACTGAGGAACTCGGACCGGGACGACGACGACGATCTCCAGGGCCGTGTGTACGGGTGCGCGAGACCGTCTGGATGGCGCAGTCGGCTTTGGCTTTGCTTTGGCCCGGCGCGGTGTCGGGTTTCCTCGGCGCGCCATCGCCGTCCGCCGGGCAGGCATGCGCCCGTCGCGGTGCAGCCCGTGCCATCGCGGTTTCGGGTTCCACGCTGCTTGCGCTTTATTGTGGCTTCTTTCTTTTTGCGCTCTGGCAGTTCTTTTGTTTCTTGCTTTTCATTCTTCATCGTGCATTCCTTTTCGCGCTGCATTCGCTGGATGATTCTTCATGCCCTTCTTTCTTTCTTTCGTGTTAAGCTCTTACTCCCGCATCAATCCATTTCTCATGCCCACGCATTTCTATGTACACTGCCAAGCATTCCTTTTTTTTTTTCTTTCTCACCGACACCGACCGGTTAGCGTTCTTGCCATATTAAGGAATGCGTTTCCTAAATTGCTTCCTTGCAATATTCATCTACTTATACCACTTTTCTTTTCAGTGTTTCAGTGCTGTTTTCTTTATGTTTTCGATGGTCTTGTGCAGACATTTAAGAGAAGGGCTCAATTTTTGCTCTCCTCTCTCTTCGCCGAAGCTCCAACTTCATTTCCTGTCCTATCTATGGAAAGAAGGTCTCCGGAAGGTTTCCCCGTCACTTCATTACAATACGCTTCCGCGAAATGATTGCTTTAGCGTCGCACCTTGAAAGACATGGAGTAATTAGAATGACAACTTGGCGAAAAGAAATTATACTTGCATGTATTTTAATTGGTTCAGTGAGGACACATACATACATACATACATACATACATACATACATACATACATACATACATACATACATACATACATACATACATACATACATAACACTAAACAGATTAAAGACACACAGAGGTTACCTTAATTAAAATGTTTCTACATAAATCTAGAGATATTTCGGAAAAAAGGAAAGTGGTACGGCGGTAGAACTGGACACCGGAGGTAGCCGGGCCTTCGATACAACATTTTACGCATTACGCATCAAGCTAGCTATGCTTAACCATTAAGAGGGATTGTTGTTTTGTAGGGTTTTACGTCATTAAGAGGGCACTAAGGAGCAAGATGTATGTATAAGTATGTATAAGTATGTATAAGTGTGTATATGTATGTATAAGTAAATTACCCTTTCACAATACCAAGAACACTATGCACTCCTTCGGCGAGAGAAGGCTTAGTAACCAGAAAACACACAAACAGAAAATACACAGGTGGCGACGCCGCCTTGAGGTTTCCGCACCAACTCGCTGTGACGTCATAGATATAGAAGGCACCTGCTAGGGCACACATAAGTATTCGGCCGCGGTATTGAACTGCATTGCAGTCGTAGGTGGCCAGGAACTGGACGTACCGAATTCCACGGAGTTCCATCGAGCCAATGTGACGAAAATACTGGGGAAGGAGCTTGAAACACGTGACGTCAGGATTACGTTCAGATGCCGAGGTTTCGGGCGCGAAATTCAAAACTGAAGCTTTGACCATGTTTTCTTCTACTACTAAACTTATGGTATCGATATCAACGACGATAAGGTTCCCATATGATAACCTATCAGTTTGAAGCGATTCAAGGTTTCAAATTGGTGCCCCTTTAAGCAACTACGATTTCCGTCTCCTTGCGTTTAGTTATCTCGCTTGCGTAAAAAAAAGCATGTTTATCTGTGTGACAACATTCAAACGGCAACCGAAGATAGAATTATGCAAGAATACGAAGTAAGATGATAGCTTGCCATCGCATATGAAGACGCAGCTCCGCATTTATATAGCATGCAGGATGCGCGCGCCGTTCAATATGTAAGGACTGGCACATTTTCTACCCAATAGCGGGACGCGATTCTGCTAAGCTAGTTTCATTTGTTTTTAGTGTTCCTTTGATTTAAAATCAAAGTTCTCTCCTTTTTCCTTTTAGTCATGCGCTTCGCTCTTGTTCTCTTTCTTTTTCTTTTGTTGAATTCAATATAGACAGGTATATTTAGAGCAGCAGAAGCGCATTTCTAAGCAGCAGCAGCCGGTAGTACATCTACATGGTTCTGGAAGAAATCCTAATCTCCAATAACCCGTCCTATGTCAAGGAAACTCAAGTTACGTCTACCAACTTTCGTACCGCTCACCACGTCGTCTTATCTATACTGTGGTCACGCGATCTCTCCTCCGTGAACTCCCTATCAGCCGTGATAAGCCCGACTACAGGCAATAATTTTACAGCACAACCTATTATGGGATTGCTACTGTGGGCTCACTACGATAGCCGCTTTCGGTGACGACGAAATGTACCAACAGAACCTAGCCGCACCACACCGTATACAACATGTCCTTGCTTAAATGCGATGCTCCACAATGCAGTGAAGACAACTGGTTGCAACGCTTTCACGCCGCTCCTGCAGCCATCTTGCTTGACAATGTACGCAAACACGCGCTCTGTCTATACGTATTGTCTCCGTCACCACGTACGTTTAATGAGCACCTGCGCTTTCTGGTGCCTCGATTGCATCACACCGAATTCAGCAAGGAAAGAGAAAGAAAATGGGACAAGCTGCAGGAGTCCGGGCCGTCTTTGTATCGATTTAAAAAGGTTCAGCGATGAAAGTACACCGATAAGCATCGCTTAGTTAAATATATTGACGGCTAGCAGGGGTCACGTATGCATTGCTGCCGCGGCGCGTTTTGTGGGCTAGAAATAACTGGCCTGCATCTGCTACAAAAGGGTTCAATCCAGCCAGACGATAACGATGAAGTTGGTGAGCGGGTTGATGTTGCAGGCACCGCGCGCCTCCTACGTGTGGCGACCCCATGCGGACGGTGCCCGTACTAGAATAGGGAGGCCCGTCGACCAGACGAGGGGCGACAGCTTTCAGGATCAGTCGAGCGCACGCGTACGGGCAGCGCAAACCCTTTGACGTCGCACCCCGTCCTGGTTCTGGCGTCTGCGATCTCCAAACAGCTCCATGTATTCATATGAGAAACATGTGTACGGGGGCGCTCTGGGGCCTCGCATTGGCATAAACATAACCAGCGAGGGTGTGCTTTAGTGTGTGTGTCTCAATGGTGCTCCCGCCTAAACTGTGCAGAGACGAAAGAGTTGGGCGTACGAAACCGCAACTGCGTCTGAGTGCATGAATGTGGAGCTATAGCTCATAATGGCGAAATGCTTTGGAGCGTGCAAAACCGTAATGTTGATACTAATGCCCGCCATCTGCGAATTGGTGCTCATAACAGGGTACATGGCTTGCTGCCGGACAGAGACGCTCGCTATAGTTGCAGCGTCATACAAATATAGTATGCGGCGAAGGAGCGTTATCTGGGTGCCGCGGTGTATTGTGAACTGTAAGCACGCGGACTATAAGTGTAACAGATGGATGCCAGCGATTGCTTTTAAGAGCATTTTCAACCCATACTTCTCTGTCATAAACTGGTGAGTAATTTCTCTCTTGATTTTGATCCCATTGCCTGTCTGGTTCTATGAGCAGCTGCCCAAAGTAATACTCAGTTGTAGAATCTACGGGAATGCAGCGACTTGCCGCGCAAATTTCGTTCATTTCAGATCCGAGATGGTTGTAATATCGACGTCACAAACCTGCTGTTCTATGAAGTCGCAGAATGAAAGCCGTTCGCTAGGCGATTCCTTCGCAAACATATTCTACTGCGGCTCAGTTGAGGCCCCCAGTTACCACTACGGCCTCAACAATGCCTCTTTTGGGTTTTAGCTTATGCGGCTTTTGTGACTACAAATCAATCTGCGTACGAGTACAAGGATCGTGGCACTTTGTGTAGTATAAATATCGCTAAAAAGACAGCAAGCTAACCTGTTTTGGCACTGTGAAAGTTAGCGCTGTTGGTTCTGTCACGTGTCTCTTATATGCGAATCTGTCGCAGATATACTGGCTATTAGAAGGCGCGCAGTCATAATTATGAGCAGGAAACAATTAAGGAACAACCCTACGGAGGAATAGCTTTCCACACAGGCACGTATTATCTCCCAGCTTGTGCGGCGTAGTGTACCCGTACAGGACGACATAGTCAGCTGAAGCGGGGCGGCTATTAATTGAACGCGAAATGCTCCGTTCCCGGCGGACGCACCAGAAGAGTCGAGAACAAAAGGAAGCAACCCAGATGTGTGCTGTGCGGCCCACGTGACAGCACCGGAGATCGTTCCCATTGTTCCGTCTCCTGCCCGTACCTGAGTTTTTCTCTTTCCAGTTCCCTCTCCCCCCTCCCTTCAATATCGCGCGATGCCCCGTCCCTCAAAACAACCCGCGGAAACTTCCCCCCAAACGCCGGCAGGGAACTCCCAAAATCCGACAAAAGGAAGAACAAAACGCGGAATGCTCCAGTGGCGCCATTAAGGTTAACACACTTTGACAGGGGAGCCTTGACTATGCTGGTGTACGGATAATTTTAATACCGCGAAAGTTAATGGGAAAGGGGGGCGTTTTAAGCGCCATGTGTACTGATCAGCGCATGCTGTCGCTTGCGAAGGTAACGGATGGATGGATTTGGACGCATTAAACTTTAAGCGATTTAAAACGCAGCGACATTTTCGCCCAATGTGGGCAGCGTCGTCAGCTCATAGTGCCATGAACCCTGGTCCTTCAGCACGTTCTGTCCACCGGAAGCCGTATTCTGAGATTATCGCCGAAGGCGACAGTGCCGCATTGGCGTCGAAATCGCGTGTCGAACGACAGAGCGAGCACATATATTTGTCCTTCCTGAACCAGCGAATCAGAGCTTTCCGACGGCAAGACTTTGGCGCCTATTCGCCAAAGGCGATCGTTCCCAGGATGCAGCACTGCAGGCATCGCATGGTACTAAGGGTGCGGGGCTAACTAGCTGGGCCTGCCAGTTCAGGAAGGCTGGTTTGTTGACGGATCTCAAGATATTAAGCTGAGCTCAGAGCCGTTTCAGTGTCTCTCTGTGGCTTTCACCGATTAAGAAAAGGCGCCCGATTGAACAGAGATGGTGACAGTCACGAAGGCAATGTGCAGTCAGTCACTGTTTAATCTTCATCACGCATTACTTCCAGTGCAGCTTCGCGCCTGAAGGTTGATAGCTGCGGCGTTCGTATTGTCCACTCCTCTTACCATGTGTACGTGTCTTGCGCGCCTCTTCTTTGCATGATGAACCGTTACCAACACGCTAAGATTTATGTCTTTTTTTCTCCACTACACTGTCTCATTCGGAATTTATGTTTTGAGAATTTGGTCTTTGAACTGAAGGAGGTTCTTCGTTACTTCTTTTCTTTCAAACAGCGTGGCCTGTTTAAGCTGGGTGTGAGGCCGTCGATGTCCACACGAAACTATCACCATCATGAAATACGTGCGCGAGCACTTAATGCAATGTTGCAATGCACGACATTTGCGCGCCCACTTCTTTCTTCCCTTTGCGTTCATGCCCTCGACCGACATTTACATGAAGCGGGTATGCGGCACATAAAGCGGGTATGTGCCAAGCATATCTTCTAATATGGCACACAGTGCAGTGTAATATAGTGTAGTTTAGTGGGCGGGAAAGGGAAGTGAGGGGGAGTGATGTGAGGGTGAGGAGGAAGGAAAAAGGGGACAGGCGAAAGCATGGCACAAACTTGTATAGTATAGTTTATGCGCCACAGAAAGGTGGGTATGTGCCAAGCAGCTGCTATAGCTATGCATGATGTAGTGACGATTGATTGATTTCTGGGGTTTTACGTCCCAAAACCAGCTGTGACTATGAGAGACGCCGTAGTGGAGGGCAATAGCGTGGAGAGTAGGGCCAGTTGGAGGCTGTAGCAGCGCAAAAGACTGAGACCAAGGAATATAGGACGAACGCTGTCTCGCAACTGAAATAAATTCATTTTCAGTCGCGAGGCAGCGCTCGTCCCGTGTGTTTTGTGTTCCTTGGTCTCAGTATTTTGCGCTGCTACAATGCGTAGTGGAGGGCTGCTGAAATTTTGACCACCTGGGGTTCTTTAACGTGCACTGACATCGCACAGTACATGGGCCCCAACATCTCGCCTCCGTCGAAATGCAGCTGCCGCGGCCAGGATTCGATCCCGCGACCCTCGGATCAGCAGCCGAGTGTCATAGCCACAAGACCACCATGGCGGGACATGCATGTAGTGACGATGAGGTGATGTGAGATATAGTGAGGAGGTTGCGAAGTGAGAGTAAGGATGAAAGAAAGGAGGACAAAGTGCAATATATAAAGAGATAAAGAAAGATGACAGAGGGGAGGAGCAGAAGTAGAAGAAGGATTTAAAGGAAGAAAGAAAGATGGCAGAAGGGAGAAAGGATATGAAGAAACATGAAAATGAACTAAATCTGCGTTCGCAAGGTGGTGTCGCTTGCTTGTCAGCTACGCTGTTTACTGAGACTGCACAGGCGTAGAAATGGCTTCATTTTTCTTTTTTATGGTCCTTCCTTCAGGTTACAACACCACCATAGCACCCAAAGGCGTTAAATATAGTTTGGAAACTTATTTGATGGTATGGGAAGAAGACGTGCCGGCCAAGACGCGCTCCCCTACACAGCGGATCCATCGATCTGGTGACGTGCGTCGCCCGCGGTTGTTTTGCACAACTCTACAGCCGTGACGTTAGTAGAAATTACGCTTGGAAGATACGCACTTTCACTTGAAAGTCGAATTTCGTGCTTACGAATTCAAGTAATTTCTAACAGATACACAGACGGAATCGCATACACACAAAACAACATGCGCGAAATTTCACTGAAATGTAGAAACAAAGAGAAAGAAAGAAAGAAAGAAAGAAAGAAAGAAAGAAGAAAGAAAGAAAGAAAGAAAGAAAGAAAGAAAGAAAGAAAGAAAGAAAGAAAGAAAGAAAGAAAGAAAGAAAGGTGCTTTGCGTATGACCTACAAAATGTTGGCTTCCGGTTTTTCGTTTTTACTTTTGGCCGAGACTAAAGACCACTCATGCAGAAAAACAAAAGAAAGCACCCGAGACACACAAACGGACAGGAAGAGGAGGGGATTTTTCAGTGTGAGAAAAAAAAAGAAAATGAAAAGCCGGGCGCCGTTGTTCAATGATGCTCGTCGCGTTGTTGAGGGGAACGCCGGCGCAATTTGGCTGCGTACTTTCTCTTCTTTCACTTCGTTGCTAGAGAGCAACAAGGTAGGGAGGGCTAGCGTCCGCTCAAAGTTTGAAATCGTTGGGTGGGAGAGCTTGCAATGCGGGAAAACGTCCCGGTCGTGAGCAAGCTTGAATAGGCAGCGCACGCGTCCGCCGTCCGTCGGCTGCGCGCCCTGGATAGATGAACTTTATTAATCTGACCTCTTCGATTTGATCGCTTCGAAGCACCTGACATGCTCGTCTGTCTTCTCCTTGGCGATAGAACAGGTCCCACGGGCTCCTGGTCCGCAGTGCACACGACAGCGGTGGTTTGCTGTACAACGAAGCGTGTGATGCAGCCTTTATTGTTCTCTCAAAAGCGACCGCTTTTTGGACGATGCATTGCAGAGAAGCGAATCAAGTAAACGTCACGATGACGCCGCGCCTTACGTCACGTAGTTGGAACGCTGTGGTTCAGTTGCGTTGTTTGTCTTCTTCCTCTAACCGGAAGAAGAGTGCGCGCAAAGCGTTTCCCGCACATTTTGCTTTTTTTTTTTTTTTTGGTAGAGCTAAAAGTCCCCCCCCCCCCCCTTCCATCCATTTATTTTTGTTCCAAACCCAGTCCCTTCTCGCGGCTTTTTTCCGATATCACTAAGCGAGGTGGGAATCAAGCAAAATTGATTCGTTTATATCTGCCCCTTGTCATTTGCAGACAATGAAACGCATGGGAAAAACAGATAGTAAGAACCCATCTCTCCGATATTATGACGATTCTGCGAATAGCACCGTTTTATTTTCTTGCAGAAGCTCCCACAACCGCGCAGGCGCATTGAATTTGATGCTTTGAGTGATAAAAATGCATGATAAATAGCAGTTCTGTTGCGAAGAACAGAAATAGTACCAGATGCCCAGAAAAGCCTCAAGGTGCTGTTGATTGCTGAACTAAATGCAATAATATGCAAATACCAAGCTGCACAACATACATAGAAGTGCATGAGCGTGTGCGTTAAGTAACGGCTGTGCCAAAAAATAAAAGTAATTCCTTGATTTCCATTATGAAATTCATTAGACAAAATTCGTCGCACACTCTGGTAAACTGGCCTGATTGACTGTTCGGTATTGGTATGTTTAGAAGTTGAAAACCGTCCGGTTAAACGTCGTTTGCTTTCATTGAACGATGCAGTGTAAGTCTGCTTGTGAGAAAATGAAACTATTTTTTGAACACGAAGGTGTTTTATGCCGCGATCCGCCAAGAAATCACTGACGTACTTCCGTCACGGAGGTGCATGTCTGAAAAGATCAGCACCCAGTGGACAAGAAAAGGTTACTCGCTAGGATTCGAACCCACAACCACCGAGATACGACGATAGGAGCTGGAAGCTCCGCCGACCACACCATCGACACATGAGGCATACAGAACAAACGGGCCTGATATCTTCGCTACAGCGCTTTACAGTTTGCATCTAGCTGATGTCCGATTAAGGAAAGGTGTTTAACGAGCAAGAGTTTAACGAACTAGAATATATGTTGACTTGTATGACTGTGCTTCGATGATGTGATTGCATGGTGCGACGTAAGAACAAGTATTCTGGCCATATGTGCTCCAGCAAATTCCACGCATTTCCGGAAGCTGCAAAGACAGTTGGACGCACTTTTCAATATAGTTCAATGCAGTTCAATATAGTTCAGTACGGCGCAGTTTACACGTGCTAGTGGCTGCAACGTTGCACGCTTACAAGTTCGTAAGAGTCCTTCGATATGGAACTGCTGTAACGCCGGGTTGTTCCTTACGTTGCTGTTTTTCACTTCGTGCAGTTCAGCTCAAATTGGCCCCATATACGGCGTTCTTTTTTGCAATCGATTGCTGGTTATTTGCCAAAAGATGTCGCTACCATAGCGCGTTCTTGCCGGCCGCGGATGCGTACTGCAGTATGTCACGCGAAGTCGCGAACCCTCAAAAACTCCCCGATTCTTAACAGCAAGCATTGCGAACACGAGGCTTTTAAGAAATACGGCCCCTGTACGCGAGACGTGAGGCAGCTGTGGCATACATGTCACATGCGTACTATGCACGCTCGCCTCTGAATACGTGCTTGCCGGCTGCGTTCGAAGAGCTCGAGCTCGTAGGGCGCCTCCTCACGGAAGACGTACGATCGTGCTATAGCTCCGAATTGAGAACACTATACGAGAAATAAAGAAAAAAATGTGTGTGTGTGGGTGGGGGGGGGGGGAAGGGTGTAGAGAGGCGGCAGAGGGAGGGGAGGGGAGGGGGGGAGTCGTGTGGTCGAGGCTGCGGGTCTGTCCGCAGCGTGGTTCAATATCTTACGCTCAGCGTGCCCCCCCGGCCTCGCTTGCGATCTACGCGCCATCAAGTTTCTCTCGCTCTTCGCCTGCTTTTAACCGCACGTTCGGTTGATACGCAAGCACGCTGACCTCGACTAAATGGCGGAGGTCTGTGTGTATAGTACTCTATATAGATGCGAAGTGCAGCTGTTCCGTACCCGGCTACATTAATTTTGATGGCACGGGGAGTTGTGCGCTTCTTTGCAGTCACGCTGCGTGCAGCTATAGTATACACTTATGCGTGTCGAGTACCGTGGTAGAAATTTTCTCTTTTTTTGCCTACTTACAACAATCCTTTAAGAAGACTGGGGAGATAACGTGGCCGCAGTTATCGCAGGATTAAATTATCGAAGAGATACGGGAGAGACATTTGCCTTGCGGTGGGTGTTGATGGTGGTGATGGTGGTGGTTGTGATGATGATGATGATGACAATAATAATAATAATAATAATGACGAGGAAGAAGACGATGAGGAGGAAGATCGTCACTCTATATTTCATAATGTCCACGCAACGGCCTCTTTCAACGCTGAAGAAGAAGAAGATGATGGACCGTCACACTACTTGATGTGCACTGCAGGACAGCCTCCGTAAACGATCTCCACTTGCCCTTGTCTTGAGCACGCCGATTTTACATTATGCCGTGCACCCTTCCTACAATTTACTCTCAACTCCTGCAGTCTCATCGCAACATGCGTAACCAATCCCTTGACACCCATCTTGTCTCTCTAGATAACAGACCCTACATCTACCGTACGCTACTATATGCTCTGCTCAGCTGCAGATGACAGCGTGCAGCTGTCAGCCGCGATACCAGCGACCCCGGTTCCCTCTATTGATAAAATATACTACCTTCATGTCATTTAACATAACGCCCAACACAGGGCTTTTAATGAACAGACGACGACGTCGATGGTGATCATGGTCAATTTTCCATCCCATCACTCATTGTTTTTCGAGTTTAAATATTAGCCTTAAAGCTTGTTCTCCGTCTGTCAGACATTATACTGCGTTATTGTGCACTTTTTACTTTTTCACTTCAGCTTTACAGCTTAAGTGGCCCGTCATGATTTCGCAATGCCCGCCGTATGCGCTCCAGCCTTCGGTGGATTCCGTTTTCACGCCCAGGGCTATTTAGATCAAGACAATGTTACACTTGCGCAGATAATGTAAGGCGGCCTGTAAATCATTATTTCTTGTTCAGTCGCGAGGCTCTCCACCTCTGTCTTCAGCAAGAGGACCCTACTTATAACACCTATCCTGCTGAGATTCGCAATCATACGATGTTGAAGCGCGCTCTCGCACTACTTCCGCAGCGGAGAAAGGCATATATTGCGGCATCCGTCTTCGAGAGCTTCTTAATCATTTGAAATCCTGTTGTAAAGTTCTCTCTCTCTCTCTCTGTGTGTGTGTGTTCTCGGTTTTAAGCACAGATACGCCGGGTTTTCCGGAAATTAGGAAAAACTCTATCAAGAGGACATGGCCGTCAGCCAGCACTATACCAGCCTCTATAGACCTCGTAACCTCGCCTAAACGTCGGCGTAACATCCCTAAGGTCAGCGATACCACTGCCCCAGTTTGCGCCTGATATTTCTTCAAGGAGCTCCCCCCCCCCCCCCCCTCTACTCCCCTTATCTAAAGCTTCACTGGAGAGTGTTCGTGGGTTGAAAGTTGTCAGCTCCAGTTTCCAGCTGGGGACTCTCTGCAGTATTAAAAGTATTCGCAGAAAATAACGAGGAAAAAAAGTGGCAAGTGTGTCGACATGCTTTCTCTGTTTTCGCCTCTTATCTGTAGCTTAACCTGTCTGCAAATACACATAGGTACACGCAAAAGTTTTATTGCACTAACAGTATAGAAAGCTCTCAAGGAAATGCCCTGCGTTTTCGTGCTTGAAATATCGTTGAGGCACTTCAAGCATAGTCGGTTAGCGGACAAAGCGTGCACAGCAACATCTTATGAGAATTCGTCTTGTGTAGAGCGTCTTGACAAACGTTGGTCTTCACAGCACTAAAGGTATCTTTCTGTTCAACTACAGGGGAAATCTTTTCCGTTAAAGAACAGGTAAAATCTGGTAATGCTCTGTAATACTTCGAGGAGGCTATGACCTTTACAGAAACTGTTCCTTCACTGAGTGAACCGGGAAAACTGCGTCATTTGAAGAACCAGGTATACGCTTTTCCTAATCTTCGTGTTGGCAAAACAGAAAATAGGTATAAAACATATGTTACTTACTTAGTGTATATATATATATATATATATATATATATATATATATATAATTACGACATACGAGCCAAGCCGTAGTGGAAGGCTCTAGATATTTTGACCACCTGGGATTCATTAACGTGCACTAAAAATGCACTGTCCACAGGGACATTTTTGCGCTGTCTTAACTGAAATCGAACCGGCGTCTTTCGGGTCGCACCTGGCAGTCAACAGATCCGATACCACTGAGGGTAAGGGCTGCAAGATTTAACTGCGAGCGGCTTCAGGGAGGTTTCAGCGAAAGCTGGAGTGACTGATTGATGTCTGGGGTTTTACGTCACAAAACCACGCTATGATTATGAGAGACGTGTGGAGGGCTCCAGAAATTTCGACAACCTGAGAGTGTGTCTTGTTATAGCGTACTGTACATATACTTTCCGCGGTTGAGTTGGCAAAGGGTCTGTGCGCTCCATAGTTGATGATATTGCCTTCATTTTGCACACAACGTCCTTGCAGCAGAAGTCTTTTTAACAAGCTAATGCGAGTTCATATTAAAAAATAGATCCCAGGGCGTACTTAATGTCCACTAAGCAGCTGTGCCTAGTATGCAACCAGGCAACTGAACAGGGAAACATCCCCTGCTCATTCCCTGCTCAGGGGTTTCTCACGAAATCGTCTTCGATCGCTATGAACTTCTAGGGAAAGGTGCGAATCCGCGTATTGTATAGGCACAAGTTCCATCCTCACGGCCAATCTGCACAGTCATAAAAGTGAAGAAAGCAGATCATTATTTTTCGTCTATGGTCATACTCGCCGCTGAGGGCAATGACGGCACTTGACTGCTGACCCGAAGGTCGCGAAATCGAATCCCGGTCGCAGAGGGCGCATCTCGATAAGCGTAATGCTATGGAGGCCCGTGTACTGTGCTGTGTCAGTGCACGTAAAAATCCAACTTCGGTGGTTTTATGCGGTCAACAAACCTCGATAAAATTCGCTCGGTACGTTCCCTGGCACGCATCCGTCATTTGTGCAAGATTACAGGCTCGAGATATGCGCAGACTGCTTGCAATTCAATTTTTACTGATTACCTTCAAACAGTCCGCCAGGCTTCCTACAGTTATTGGCCACACTTCTGTGTTAACATCATAATCGGCAAAGCGACAGAAGCGCACCGGTACCATACCATGGCCTTAGAGATCTGTGCGCGCCGCCAACCTTGGTGACATTACCGCCGTTGTACATCGCACCATGCAAAAGGCGAACTGACAGATTTGACCTCACTGCTGGGTTGGGTTTCGGCTTCGCACTCTCTTACTTATTAAAAAAAAAATTTTTTTTTTCGCATTTGCTGGGCATTTCAACTATCAGGAGTGCGACAGAAGCGCCCCAGGAACATGGAATGGCTATTACCTCGGAATGTTAAAAAATCGCCGGAGTTGGCCTTTAAAAAAACCAGTGGTGGTCGAAATTTCAGGAGCACTTCACTACGTTGTTTCTCATGATCGTATCGTGCTTCGTGGCGTAAAACTCTAGAAATTATGATATTGTCTGTGTCGACGAATCATTCTATATGTCAAGTCGTCTACTGGCCTTCTTTCTTTCTCTCTCTTTCTCTCTCTCACTTTAGTTTTCGGAGCGCCATTTAATGGCAAGACTTTTTGCAAGCCCGCGTCTTGCATCAGGCGTGGGAACTGGGGCTCGTGTTGATATCGAACCAAGCAGGACTAGAACTGGGAGTATGAAAACAAAACGATCGACGAACAAAATCGTAAAAGCCGGCGGATGTCAACGCGGCCATTGCGTAGCTCTTTCAGCCGCACGACACTCACCAGAGGTCATCTGTGAGGAAAGCAGCTCGCGAAAACAGAAAGAAAGAAAGAACCAAGGCGTTGTTGACAGCTGCCGGTTTGCTTATCTCTCGGTGTGTGGAAGTGGCGCTGCAATGGCGAGGTCGCGCGGTGGTGTTTGGCAGACGGCCGTGTAACAGCTGCAGCCAGTAGCCCCCCCCCCCCCCTCTTTTTGCACTCAAAACACGACGTTCGCTGCGTGAGCCAACTTTGCTTTCTTCGTCATCACACTTTCTTGCTTAATTACCCGCTACCGGAACCGTTGAAATCCATTGAACAACGCTGCGGCAAGCAAGAGCAAATGTGCAGAAGCACCCGCATTCGGAAATGTTATACTTCGACAAGGCGGAAATAGGAAAAGGAAGGCGGAAATAGGAAGGGGACCAGGGGGCGAAGCCATGACATCGAGACCGGTAATACCGGAAACCCGAAAACGCCAACAGGAAAATGGATTGAAAAATTGGGGGACCCTCAAGCTTCGCCTTTAACGGCATTTTTTATAACCGATTGTTTCTTACAAGGAAACAATGCTTATTAGAAGGGTGTACATTTGACCCTGTTGGTAGATCATATCGAATGTAGCGATAGCGCAACAAACAAGGAAGAACGAAGAAGACACGCACGGCGCATGTGTGTGACCTTTTCGTTTTTCGTTGTTTATTGCGCGGTTGCTACATTCCGTATAAAAAATTCTTGGTTTTGTGGAAAGAAAAAAAAAAGAGAAAAATGTTGAAACTACTTCGGTTTTTAGGGTATTATAGTCGGGTACAACTTACGTCGGCGTTGAGGCCCCTCCCACGTTCTGGTAACCGCCAGCCGCTGTTCCTCCTCCTCGAATCTGCAAGTAATTCGTGTTTCAAACTTTTCATGCAACCAAGATAATACGATAACTGAACATATAAAATTAGCCTAATTCATTGTTAAGCTCGAATCAAACGCTTGCAAGCGTCTCACTTGAGCTCAACAAAGCAAAACAACGTAAGGAACGTAAAATAACGTAAAAACCCGGCGTTGTGACGCTTGCCACCAGCGTAGTTTCAACTCAATTGAAGCTTTGTGAACAAAAGGGCCTCTGAAGCGAAGTGAACTGTATCGCGGCCTTTTGAAGAGGGAAATCGGTAGACTCAGTACATTTTGCCCTTGCCCATCGGACCTCGCCACTTTTCCTTATAAAACTTACCTCAAGCACGAAGTTATTAAGGGTTGCCTGGCGTCAATTTTGTTTGATTCGGTGATTCGATGGTGGAATAACACCCACACGCGCGGTCCATCTGTTTTTAAAGGAGCATTGACACGATTGTCAAGCGGCGCAAAAGGGACGGTTTTCGTTTTGTTGGCACTTATTGTTAACACTCTCCACACACCATGGCCAGGAAACACGTATAGACTATTTAATTTGATTTTAATGTTTCCGTCGCCCAGCGTATGCAGGACAGCCCCATCGCAATGGACAATACGTTGACGCGTGAGCGCAGTCGTCTAAATATCGCCGAAATCGCTGCCACAGTCACCGGGCGAAAGTGAAATCGTCGTTGTTTTTCTGGACCCCGTGAAACGTACAGTAGCTGACAAAGCTGCTGCGACACCGTCGCGAGTTGCTGTCCCCACGTGACTTAGACTTACGTCCGACTGTGTTGACACGTCACTATATGAAGCCGCCCCCTCGAAATCGAAACTGAAAGTAGGTTTTTACGGCACCTGTATAAAATATGCATTGATTGCGTTCCGAAAGCACCACGATGCTCTATTTAGGGTTCTCGACATCAGGACTTTTATTTAGAGCAATAATAAGAAAATGTCTAAAATTCATGTCAGTACTCCTTTAAGTTGTGTATATGTACCATAGGGGCCCACTCTCGATTTGCGTCTTCAGTTCGTCACATAATTGCCAGGTCCACGCGATGAATACGGCCCCAGACCCAGGCTTTCGGGCTGTCCCGGGCCCATGCAGTGTGTGTGTGTGTGTGTGTGTGTGTGTGTGTGTGTGTGTGTGTGTGTGTGTGTGTGATTTAAAGAAAACATGTAAGTTGGGTTTTGCAGGGTATTGCGAAGAGAGTGCGAAACGGCTTAACAAGTGTTTGAGCAGAAGTCGCTGATTAGGTTCTAACAGCCACAGCATTCGGCCCATAAACAAATCGAGGAACATCTTGAGACACTTGGCAGACCGGAACCGCAGGAGTCTCTGCATCACCCCGCATCCCGCGCTAATGACGTCAAACGTCAAACCGGCGTATCGCAATACCGCCTCCGCATAACTACAATGGAAGGGACGTTCGTCATGCGACTCCGTGCACACTCGGCCGCGGCGTACGCGGCGGTACATCACAAAACGGGACAAACAACATCGGACACCGGATCTGGCATCCGATACGTGCCGCCATAAACCCGAGCAAGAGCAGCAGCGGCAAACAAAACTAAACACTAACACCAACCTACCACCCTCCCCGGTAGACAAACGCATAAGGAAATATCCATAGAGAAAAATAGAAGTACAAAAGAGAATAGACAACAAAAGAACACGCTTCTAATCAGACCTGTCGGCGCCAGTGTAAGGTACACGCTCCGAAAAAAAAAAATTGAGGAGGGGTGAGGGGCGAGCGTGATGTGCTGCTGTGAGTGGCGATGCAGGCGAGTATGGTACCGGTGTTGGTGTCTCGCCGTTTCCGCTCGGTGCTTGTCCCTGTCCCTGTCAGAGCGCCCGGGACGGCGTCGTGTAGTCACACGAAACCGCCCTTTCGCACCTGACGACGCCGGCGCCAGCTAGCGGTCGGTGGCGCCCCTTTGATTCTCTGTTTGCACGCAATGCCGCCGCCGACGCTGGGCCGGATGAACAGCGCTGTAGCGGCGACGTTTTGTCGCCGTCTGCTGCGCAGCCATTGGTCGAGAGATGCGTGCGTTGCTGCCGTCTCGCCTCCTCCTACGGACGGCGACACAATGGAACGGATGTCGAAAGTAAGCAAGCAAACAAAAACGAGCCTTCGGTGCTAGCTCGGCGTGCGTCGTCAAGGTGCAAAGGTACGGAAGTGACGGAGACGAAGATGACACGTGCGCTGTCTCCGTGCTGACGGGAAGCAAGGTGTGCGTAGCGTGTAGAGATGCACCGGACGCAACTCCTCGTTTTTCCGACGGCGCTCCTCTGGTGCACAGCTTGTTAGCGGCGGCGGAGGTTCACGATGAACTTCGTAATGCGAGAATCGGCTTGAAGGCCGACAGAAGGGCTGTCTGCGTGATCGTGTAGACTCAGTCACCGTGCGCCTACACTGACTGGCCAGGCGAGTGGCGCATTGACTGAGTGACCCCAGTCGCAGACTGTAAAACTAATTCGCTTTCTTTCTTACCCGTCCGATTGATTAAATGACACCGGCCAGCCGAGAAGCAGAATGCGATGACTGACTCATTCAATCGCTCACTTGATTGCCTTGCTGACCAAATGCCCAGCCGACCGAACAATTACGACTAAGCGAACCATGCTGACTGGCTGATTGACTGGCTTGACCAATTCCAGCCGAAAGAGTAGCCGACTGTGTAACAGCTCGCTCGCTCGCTCACTCACTCACTCACTCACTCACTCACTCACTCACTCACTCACTCACTCACTCACTCACTCACTCACTCACTCACTCACTGGACCAACATTGGGCTGAACTGATTGTTCAGTCCACCGACCACCGCAAATGAAGAATGGAGCTCACCGAACGCAGCTGTATCACGCGTATACTCTTTACATACCCAATTTGTTCCCTTATCATTATTGCCTCGCACAGGACGGCCACAATTTATCGCTCGCAATACACAACAAAAAGCGGGTCAAGGGGTACCATGGAGAGGTAGGCTAATATTCTAATAATACGGTACTGGACCGATTCGTGTCCCAAGTTGATTCGATCGGGACACGAATCGTGCCATGAGTTGTACACGATCGTGTCCCATATGATTAGAAAAGGTCGGTAAATCCAGTATCTGCCCGTGTGCTGCTACTACTCAATTTATGCTCGTAAAGTCAAAACTATTCACACTAGTATCTGAAGGTAATGTTATTTGAATTGTAGAAACGGCTGTCTGATACTCGAAACGTATTCGAATTGCTCCTGGAACATTTCTAGTTCTTATCGATTCGGTCCGGAAATCGTATCAAATCTCAGAAGCTTCCTTGTTCTGTTGTTTGCTGCTGACCGACTACCACTGGTACGAATGTAAGATGAGAAGCCCCGACGAGTTGGCTTATTTTGCAAAAGGTGTGGCACGTGGGAGGTATTATATATTGACCAGACAAGATAACATAATAACTGTCTGCCAGATTACAGGGCTTCAATGAAGGGGAATCTTTCTATTTATTTTTCCTTGCTTCCCAAATCAATGTAAATTCAAGCCACCGATATCGGGCACAGATGTGCTATAAATCACGCGATAAATCACCGAAGTGTGATTCGTCGCGCATCGGTGATTCGGCCACCTGGCTATTCATCGCGCACGTGAAGCTCAGTACGCGTCTGCTTTTGAATTTCGCTTTGATAGAAATAAAACCTTTGCGATGAGGTATCGAGATTTGTAGCGCAACAGCTTGCCTGTGGTCCTCCAGAATTGTAGGGCAACAGCTTGCCTGCGAAGTTATCACGACAGTTCGAAATGCGACGGTAAGACGTGGGCTTTGTGCAGGGCCTAAAGCGCTTGAGTATACGCTCCTCGTAAGTCTAGTTACAAAATTTTCTATCGAACTGCACATAGGCATGCGCGGTGTTCTTCACTAGGGCAGCCGATGGTTAACTGCCGCGCCGCCCTCTTCTTCCCACCCCTCTTCCACGGGGGCCATTTCGATCAAAACGCAGGGCAATGTATAAAGATATAGGGCAAATATGTCGCCTCCCTCCCTTCTGTGCGCACGCCTATATCGAAGTGCAAACATTTATCTGACTGTCGAAGCATCAACTCTTCTTGTTCTTTCCTTTTCCATTTTGGCTGTTCATCCACTTGATGCAGGAGCGGCGCCAGCGGACGTGTCAGCGGCGGCGACTCGGTTCCATGCACTCCACGTTCGAGTCCTCCCCTGATGCCCGGCATGTGTATGAGTGTCGCGGCACCCCACCAGACGGCGCTGCCAGTGCAGAGACTGTCACCAGCGCTGCCAGGACACCACCTTCAGGACGACCTGACGGCGCTCGCCTACCTTCAGCAGCAGCAACAGCAGACGCAGCAGCACCAACAGCAACACCTCCACCACTCGCAGCAGACGGGCCTCCATTCGGGTCATCAACAGCCGAGGTCTTCCGCGCTGGACGACATGCCCGCCCTGTCCGTGAAGACCGAGCCCGGCCTGTACCCGTCGCCGGGAATGCTGTACTCCTCCTGCGCCTTCGACCCGATGCACCACAGTTTGCAGCCCATGGTGCACCAGTGTTAGCCGGCCGTCGCCGCCACCCGTGAGGGAAAGGACGATCTCTTATTCCTCCTCCACGTTTCCTTAGTCAACAAGCTTCAAGCAAAGTGTGTCCTGCGAAGACACGTGACTGTCGCGTCGTTAGGCTTCGTCTGCACTACGTTCTGTGTGTCGTTAGGCTTCATTGACTTGGTGCTTGCATGGTGGGCAAAAAACAGCGTTAACAGCTATGTAAATCGTGCGAAAGACTAGGGACAGGATGGATTGTTGACTTTGAAGCAACGCTTAAAAAGCCAAGGGAGAAAGGCGGGGGCCTGATCTCTGCCACCAAAATTTAGTTGTGCGTGTATAGCCCATCCCCGTTGCCCCTTCCGCATCGCAAATAGACGCCGGCAGCACAACCATGCTTGGCAGCTGCCCTTCTTTCTTGCGCAAAACGAAAATAAGACTACACACCGCTGGAAATTGACAGTTTGGGTGGGTCAGCGCACTACATGTTGCATTGGCGAGAAAGAGACTCTGGTGCCCATCTTTCGAGAGACTATATGTGGGCGTTCATCAGTGATGGTCTGGATGCAGTTATTTGATTTCCATAAAGCTTTACTGACGAGATCTATTTATAAATTAATGACAAATTATTGAGCTGTCCTCAAAACAAGAACTCCTAATTGAAAGACAACACTCTGGCCTGTCCCTTCCTTTTGTACGCTCGGCGTGCACTGCATAGCACCGATACGAAGGCAATTCATGAACATAGCTTTTGGACCCCGCATGCGAATTCGATGCTAGTTACGGTAGCCTCATCACTAGGAGCCTACTCGCGCGTTTGATGTCGATGGTGCGCGGGATTTCGTTTTCCCCATTTCCCGAAGGACAGTGTACGAATTGCGGTAGTCTGTGTAGCGCTGACTGTGCCCGCCTGATAGCATGCCACAGAAGTCAGCGATGGTTCGGTGTACTCGAATACACAAAAAAACATAGTGACACCACCTGGAGCATACGCTGAACTTCTTACGCCGAGTGATACGATCGTTTCGACAAGTGCACGTGCTGCGTGGTGCCCCCGGAAACAACGGAAGAAAGAACGCCACGCTGCCCTCGGAACTTGTGGTGTAGTAATCCCTTGTGGTTTTTTGATTTCGATGGCATGGTACGTGCAGGGACGTGAGAGGCAACGCGGCGACAGGAAAATCGCAGTGAGCGATACCAGACCGTGTCTGTGCGCTGGCATTGATCTGATTGCCGGAACGCCGACGCCTCTTCCTGGAGTTGTTTCTTTTTCGTTTTTCTCATTTTGTAGAACTATCAAGGGTCAAAGCCTCGCGCTGTGCACGCGCTTATGCAATGTGCACCTTGTTGTTGTGATGCTCTATAAAAACGTGAAAGCTCACTCAGAAATGATGCAGCAATTGCTGCGAGAGATCTTTCAAAACCGTTATCGAAGGTTTATAATGTGCGTGTACGTAGTAGAGCCTTTTCTTAGCAGAGTTTGATAGGTTTACACGTGTCCGTGATTGCATTACAGTTTACGGAACAGCAAACACCGAAAGGACCTGCGCGGTAACTCAAGAGCCGTAAAACATTTTTTTTTTTTTGTCAATTCACGAGCGCCGCCGTTCTGGGCTTTGCACAAGTGATTTCTCAGTTTTCAATGCTTGTACGTCAAATTTCAATGCTGTGAAATGACACATACGTACCTACGTGCGCATTCAAGCACATGGGTCTGCTGTAGTACCGTTAATTTATTTAGGCACCACAAGCCAGTGATTTTGTCCAATCAGTAAGGGCCTACAGCTACAACACAGTGAAGTATACAAACAACGCAAGCTATTAACGTGGTAAACAAAAGATGTAAAACCATTTATCAGCCCAAGATGGCGGCACTCAAATGGTTCCGTAAAATGGCCCTAAATTACTGGCGCCATCTTGAGGCATTGATCTCAACTACGCAGAACTACATTTGCTGAAATAATTCTCATATTAATTGCTGATGCAAAAGCCCCGTGACAACAACCGCCAAAGCACGCTTTCTTTTAATTACTTCTGGAACAGTGTGAGGACACGTTTAAAAAGACCATTACATTAGCGATCGAAACGGTGTGTCTGCTTACCATCGCGGTTACACGAAGCCATTCTAGTTGAGGAAAGAGTATTAGGACGTGAGTTGGTATAGACCCTTTTCATAAACTGTAAAGCTAGCTTCCCTGCAATGCAACTTGCCCTACTAATGGCGACAGCTGCCTTTATTTAAATGCTGTCAAAATTCAAGTTGCAAATGCTGCGACCCGTTTTTTGGGGATGTTTGTATCAGAAAGGCTGCGTCGACATTTTAAATGCCCTATCGCAAGCAAATTGCGCTTGCACACGTTGTTTGCCGGATTGCCAATGCCGCCATTAGTAGGGCAAGCTGCATTGCAGGAAAGCTAGCTTGCAGTTTATGGAAAGGGTCTTGTGGTTGTCGCAGATGTCACCGGTGTTCAGCCACTCCGTAAACTTTAGTACATTCGCGTACAGGCAACTGTGCAGTACATCTGATACCGGTTCTGTTCGCGGTGAATACTTCGCTGCATGTGGTACACGCCTTTCTTAATTTGCATAAACACGTTTGGTCCCCTGCAACCACGTAGCTGATACGGATGCCAAATTTCGATGCAACAGTATAGTGCCAAAGATACTACCACGAATCCATTACAATTTCTTTAGTTCCCACGTGCTTCCGAGGCCGCTACAGCATTTTCTTTTTTCAGTATAGCCAAGAGTTTGTGCGTCGTTCATTTTCATTTGCCAGGTTTCACTAAATCGCGCTGTATCGCACTTGTCACTCGTAAACACAATGTGTTATTCCAAATGTTGAAGTATCTGAACCGACAGAACTATATTTTTGTAATTTTTGTTAGCGTTTGTTATGGTTAGTTTTCTGCTTGATCAACACTCTTTTGTTACATACACATTTTAAGTGTGCATCAGTACAAATGATACACGCTGAAACCTTCCAGTATTCCTTTCCCAGTATTCCATTCACAATCTTTGCAATAACGTTCACTGCGTGTTCAGAGCATAAACGTCCAAGTTGAAAGCTTTCTTTGTGTATATTTTGACCGTTCACTGAGTTTTCGATCAACGAAATAGAGAAGATATCGACATTGACGCGAGGCAGTAGCAAGTGCATTAATCTTGCCGTTTTGTTTGAAATAATTTTGCTCAGTTTCCAGAGTGCAAATCGAAAAGCAACTTGCCAGGCTTGGCCAAGGCGGGGGAATGTATGCACATGACGTCACCTTCGCATTTTGATTCGCGACGTATTGCGGACAAGCAGTCGTCTCCAAAATCGTGTAGAGTAATAATTGATGTAATTAAAGGCGTGGCATATGCTCAATGGCCCAGCAAGCAGACATTCCTTTAGCTACGTCAGTGTTATGCAGCATGTTTCAGAGAACTCTTATCGCGACTTATCACGCCGACGCTGGCACTCACTCATACCAAGTGGCAATCTCCCAACACGTGGCCATTAGAAATAATAATAACAACAACAAAAAAAGAAACGTAAATGAAATTCGTTTTATGTCTGCCCATGATTTCTGTCCCTTTATTTTCGAGTTTTTCCTATGTTGTGCTAGCAAATGTTTCTGTTCTGTCTGTGCGATCATTTTTGAGTTGTGTAAACATTTAGTGTTGTGCTCTGTTGTGTGCCAGTATGACAATTATGCTCGCTCTGGTATGCGCTGGCAGATGAAGCGACAAAAAAAAAAAAAAAGAAGAGCATTAACCGCTATGGCTCCGACAAAGTAAACACAAACACATGTCATGTAGGCGAGCGGAGAATATTCTTGAGGTATTTTTTTATATTAGTGCAATTTAGGCGAATGACGCTGAGAAATAATTTTTTTACAGGACTCTCCACCAGGCCTCACTGCAAATATTTATTGTACACTGGAACTTGCAACGCTTTGGCAGTCCTTTACGGGGCAAAACGCACCCAAAATCGATTGCATTCACAGGAAAAGTTCAGGAAAAAAATTAAGATGCGTTGTTGCTGATTGCCCAGATGCCAATCTCAGAGGGGCGCCTGTTATGTAGAAACGCTGCCTCTTACGTAGGCACTCTCTTGCTCCCCGCACAACACCATCCAGGGAGAAGGCGCACAACACTGCATCCTAATTATTGTCTTCACGCCGTGCAGGCGCGCTAATTTGTAGACACAATCAGCACCACCTGACCTACACATGCCATGCTTGTTCTTTTGCAATACACAAACCTGGTGAGGGGACCTTTCACGTGTAATTGTTAAAAGGAGGCCCTACGACACTTTCTGAACATATTCAGAAAATGGTACCGATCAGTCGTTATATTGCGAACACGTGAGCTAAATATTACTGCACTGCGCGTGCCAGGGGAATTTGTACTTAGGCTTTAAATGCAGTTGCAAATCACCTGCTCCTCCTCCAACAAATTACGTCACAAGGCGCAACAACTACGTCGCTTGAAGCAGCTAGCGTTCGCTGAGTTGGTGATAGCAGGCGCGCTCTCAGTAATGCCTTATTCGTTCACCTTAGTTCAGCAAATAAGGGAAATGCGTGAATCTATCTTTTATAAGAACAATAAGAAAAGTGGGGCAACGTAATAAGTGATCTTTGTGACGTAATACGTTAAAAAGGAAAGCAGGCCAGTTCTAGCTGTATTTGAAACCGAACCGCAATTTGTCTAGTGCGTGCGATGCGATGATTGTCTTTGCACTGCGGTGATTCTCTTTACACTGTGCTAGGGAGGACGATACCACAAGCGCAGAGGGAAGACGCACGACACTGCGTCCTAATACTCGATTGTCTTCACGTCGTACAGGCGTGCTGTTATGCAGACACAATCAGCACCGACTGACCTATATACACCGGGCTTTGTTTCTGCAATACCGAAGCCTGGTGAGGGTCCCTTCCACGTGTTAGAAGGGCACTACGGTATCGTTCTAAGTACGTTCTCTCCAACACAGTGTGCATGGTAACTTCAGTGTAGTGCAAGGACAGTGAAGCATCAACTATCCCAATACCTCCCTTTGCTGAGCTCTTGATGATATTCGGAGAACATGTTCAGAGGAGCCTCCACAACTGATAGGCGCTATTATCTTACTATATGTTCATGAGGTGCTGCAGAGCCTGTTTTATGTTCACGTTGAGTTACGGCTGGGTTGGTATTGATACAGAGTGAAAGGAGCAGATCATAAATTCTAGCACCTGTCGTCTTTGTGACAGTGTTCTGGTCCAAGAGTACACGCCGCGCAAGTGAGAAATCAATAATGCTAATGAAGTTGAGGCAAATATCATACATTTACTTTCGAGTGAAATAACAGGCGCATAACGTCATACAAGGCGCACCACGCTCGACCATGCAGGTGTCGGCATTTGATACGTCTTTTCGTTTCCCTTGTGAACCTACTACTTTCTCCTCCATTTTTTTCTTGCTTTCTACATGTTTGCGTGTTTGTAGTTGAGTGTTTCAGAGTTTATCGACATGCATATCAGTTGTGCGCTGCTTTTTGCGTTGAGTATGCTTGACTTGTTTGGTTTTTCACTGCTTGGTCCTTTTGTACCTCATTTCTGGTTAGCTCTAGTGACAAACTTGCAGCGTTAAATTGTCGCTTCAGTGATTTCATTGGTACCTCACTAAACATTAGCCACTGATATCTACTACGTTAAAATGTCACGTCAGTGACCTTGCTTTATAGTTCGGCTAAACTGTCGACTTTTTTCAAGCAACTCTACGCAAGCTATACCCGATTAAATGACTTTGAATACGAGGATCTATCACAAATGCTTCTGTTGTCCTGTCACTAGAGTAGACCTCATCTAAGCGGCAATAATTCGTGGCCCGAGACAGCCAGACATTTTTTTTTGTTTATTGTGTACCCTATAGTGATCTCGCAGTGAGATATTCAGCGGTGTCATTTTTTTTGTTTGTTTCCTGTTTTCCTCATGTATAATTTGTACAAGCATCGGAGAAAACACACTGCAGCAAGAACTCATCAAGATCGTACAGTAGTCGCGTTATTGAAAATAAAGATAATAAAGCAACAAACTTATCAGCACTCTTAATCCCGTTTAAGCCTTTTCGTTGACCCATTTGAATGTTTGGAGTCGCATTCGCCTAAAGACATCGTGTAGCGAGCCCACAGCCTGGAGTTCCAACCTAGAGCCAACGATTATGATCGTGTGACTTGTCTTCGTCACCCCCACTGATGTCAGCCAATCGATTGCTGTTTGACCCTTATTGCATTGACACCCTTCAATCACAGTCGTGTTCGCGCCTCAGAATGTCATACAGCAATACTTAGTCGCGCAAGAGATTTCGTAAAATTTGTTGGTTGGATTGTGGTGTTTTACGTCCCAAAGCCATCTGTGATTATGAGAGACGCCGTACAGTTGAGAACTCCGGAAATTTCGACTACCTGGAGTTCTTTAACGTGCAGTGACATCGCACAGTACAAGGACCTCAACATTTCGCCTCCATCGAAATGCGGGTGCCGCGGCAGGGATTCGATCCCGCGAGCTTTGGATCAGCAGCCCAGTACTACAGCCACTAGACCACCGTGGCCGGGCTGGAATTTTGTAAAACCCAAATGCTGACTTTCTCTCGGACGTGAGTATTTTCACGACGTAGTGAGGAAGTTGCCTACAGTTGGCGACCACTTAGCTGAAGTGCCAATGAAATAGAGAGGTATTGGTTACCTTAAGATAGAGTTATGATAAAACCAGTAAGTTGGGCCGGGGCTGAATTTCTCAAGGCGCTTTTGGCAAAGTTGGACGTGTCGCCCGCATTTTATCCCAGCGGTATTCCTCATACTCACTCGTCTAACCGTCGCTATTCACAAACACATATATGACAGCTTATCGGTGAACCGTCCGGTGATTCATCAAAGCTTTTCTTCTAAGCAAGGCTAAATTTTGAGATCTGCTACAAACCGGACGAACTTGGGTATACGAGTGCTGCAAAGCATGGGCTCGGTACTTCAAACGAAAAGTATTCGCTCATATTTTAGAAGTAATATAAAACACTCCCTCGGGTAGTACTTGTACTTTGCAAGTATAAAGGCTGATAAACATCTGAGCATAAAAATGCACGTTGCATGAAAAACCAAACACCAGCATAATCATGTTTAATACACTGTCCGCCTTAAGCGTACCTATAACCTTTACATGGACTTTTAACTGTATGAAGTTTTCGCTTTATACTCTGTGATCATGAGAGACGCTGTACTGGAAGGCCCCGGAAATTTCGACGACCTGGGGTTGTTTAACGTTCACTGACATCGCGCAGTACACGGACCTCAACATTTCGCCTCAACCCATAACCACCACCAACACCGGCGGTTTTTTCACCACATTTCGATATCGCTCTTTTCCAATCGCGCTGATAGTCTTAAAGCAGGCTATAGGGCGGTTCAATTTGCTCAGAAACTCGCCAATAATTTTACGTAACCGAATGAAAGATGTGTTCAAACCGAAACCGACTACGGTAGATGCTTCGAGCATCGTATGCGATGACGTCACATCCTCCTCGACATCGGAACTATCGAGCTGGTGCCCGAAAAATAAAAGCAGCGATGTCATTGGATGATATATTGTCATGGCAGCTTTTATGAATTTGACAGCGTCACTGTTTTGCTCCTCACCACCCGCCTGCTTGGATAGGCAGCGTTGAAGAAAGTGACGTCAGAAACACAGGGTGACCCGCGTGGGAATTCGCTATAAAAAATACAGAATTCATTTTCAGGAAAACTAAATGACTTGCAACTGCGTGACTTGGTATATAATCATATATTATTAGAGTACTAATAAGAACATATATTGAAAATGCCATTGAGATCCGTGAACACTGAAAAACCGCCTTTAAGGAGCCAAAGCCCCGAGGGCTCACCGTACAAGCATACCCGTATCGCTATTACACCACGAGTGCGTGACTGGCAAGGTAAGGGTGAGAGATAAGCCCTCGCGCCACACTTCACTCTCATAGCGGTGCGAAACGTGCAACCGTGGCAAAGGCACAATTTACCCTTCCACACTTGAAAGTGCCAAAGACAACGACAAGCTCGAAGTGCGGTCTAAGTCACCTTTCGCAGCTGGCTCACCTGTCAATTTGTAGGGAACAGAGGCTGCTCAGAGAAACAATCTCCAATGCTGCTTGACAGCGTCCAGTCCCGCCGAGTAGTAGTCATCGCCCACCGCTACGTGCGGGCGCTTCACGTATCGCGCACATTTGTTTAAATGCTCCTGTGAGGTTTCATCGTTTCATAGCGTGTATCCTTCGTATTTCGCGTCAGTGTGTTTTGAGTAGAAATGACGCACTGCTTACGGCACAACACTGACCTGGCCAAAAGCCGCGCACACATATATACGCGCCCGCCTTGCCCACAATCTTATCGTAACACCTTCGTCGAGAACCCTCACTGATTCCAAGAGTCGGCCACCGTGAACCTGAGCCTGCGGGTCACGTTAAAGGAACGATCATATCACGTCCGACGACGCGCTTTTCAGGCCTGTTCTGCTGCCATCAGCTGAGGCAAGCACCTGGGCTGGCAGCCCCTATACGCTGGCTGTGGCAACAGGCGTATACTAGCGTATACTCTGGTGCCATCTCGAGCCTCAGGATTCCCTGAAATCTTGTGCTACGAATATTTTATCGCACGACGTTTCTGTAAAACGTGGGCCCTAGCCAATGCACGCTCGAGTTCTCTGAAGATAAATCCACAACATTCCCAGTAGCGATATCTCAGAGACGGGACATACGGTTTCAAAATTTAAATACCCCGGCAGACTGAGCTCTGCCTTACAATCGGTTCGAGGAACCACAAAATGGTCGCCTTGTTTCATTTTATTTTATTTTTTTCTCGTAATCAGAGCTTTTGCCCCAAACGACCCGCCGCTCCTGGATGCGTATAGCTGACCGGCGACCCTCAGATGCCCAACGCCGACGCCATGATCTGGTGGACGACGAGGGGCTGCTGCTGCTGTTGCTGTTGCTGCACGGCGGCGGCCACCGCTGCTTCGGTGGCCTCCCTGCGCGTCACGCTCAGAAAGATCTGCTCGAGCGACGTGTCGGCGATGTAGAAGTCGAGCAGCTTGTAGCGCTTCTTGATGCGTGCCATCAGGATGAACATCTTGCTCCACGGCATCTTCACCCACGAAATGCGGAACTCCAGGACGCCCTGGCCGAAAAGAGCGCAAAACTCAAAATTCATGACGTCACTGAGAGTTGGTGCAGGAACATCAAGATAGCGCAGGTACCTGTTTCCTTTAGTGCACGTTTTCGCTGATCAAGTGTCCCCTAGGTGCAAGTGCAGTGGTTTTTGCATCGTGAAACGGTAATCGACTAGTTTTTTTTTCTCTTTCGCGTCCTAGAACGCATATTGTTTGCTACCTTCACTCGTTCAGAGGTGTGCTTTCTTGCACTTACTTGCACTTACAAGTATTCTAAGGTATCACGAATAAATGCTTTAAAGCCAAACTCCGCCGATTTTTCGGGATCAGTAGACCTCAATGAGGTTCGCTGGCCACATGGTCTGTGCACAATTACAGGCTCGGGAGATACACAGACTGCTTACAATATTTACTAATTGCCTAAAATCATCCACCCGGTTTCCTGTAGTCATTGATCACATTTTATGTTGACGTCATCGTAGGCAAAGTGCGGATTTGCATCGTAGAATTTGCGCGGGCCGCGCGACCACTCCCAGGACTTGGCCTCACAGCGCATGCGCTGTAGCACTACGCAAGAGGCGTGTTTCTTTTGGTATCACTACTCGGTTGGATTTCGGCTTCGCCTTAGCGCTTTTTTTTTTTGTTCATTGAAGATTATTTTCGAATTTCCTGAGCATTTCCACAATCAGGTGTGCAATAGGACCGCCTCGGGAACATAGAATCGCCATTACCTTGACGCGTCAGAAAATCGCCGCAGATGGCATCTGTCCTCTGTGTACTACACAATGACCATAAATTCAGACTCCACGCGGACCGTTCGCTCACCTCGTACGAATGGACCAGTTCGGAGCTCGGGAACGATGCCCAGACGGCGAAGACCACCTGTCGTTGGTACGCCTCGTCGTGCTTTCGGTCCGGCAAGGTCTTGACAGTGATGGTGTAGCCCTTGCCGAACTTGGCCTTCAGCTGAGGCAGCGAGCCCAGGCACTGCAGTTGGCCGTCGCCCAGGATGCCCATCCGGTTGCACAGGAACTCGACGTCCGCCAGACTGGACGCGAAATTATTAACGCCAAATTTTTATGCCTCTCGTTCGGAGGTGTCTTTGAGTGCGTTGTTACAATGACGTTGTCGAAAACCCGGCGGCGTTCGTTACTGCTGGCTGTATAACGTACGGTAAAAAGAGACCAATTGTGACTGCTAATGTTGGCCTTCCTCTTTCATAACACCGACACTGTCTTTATTCGATCTCAGTGCAGTTCTGGACATGGAACGTGTTTCGAAAGACGTTCAAACGCGGACCCATAGCGCTCATTACCTGTGGGACGTGAGCACGACCGACATGTTGGCCACGCGCTGTAGCGCGCTGATGTAGTTGATGACGCGCCGTCGAGCCATGGGCGCCACGCCCACGTACGGCTCGTCCAACAGGAGTACGAGGGGCGTGCCCAGCATGGAGATGCACAGCGACAGCTTGCGGCGGCTGCCCGCACTGCGTGTGCGACGAGTACGTTAAACGACGCTAAAGCGAAACACAAAATTATAGACTGATAAACTCTTCTAGGTTGTCGTTAACCGTATGCGTACTGTTGTTAATGTAACGGTCATAGGTTCACTGTCAGGAGACAAAAGTCAGTTTTTTTAATTATTTATTAATACCTCAAATACCCCACGCAAAAGATTTTACGTGAGGTTTGGGCTGTTATGCCTATAGTTTCCCGCGGAAAGCCAGTGCTGACACGTAAGTGCGACGTCATAGATGCGTAGCGACTGCCGTCCATCAGTCATGCCATGAGAAGAGCGACAAAGACGCGTGGCGACAGCTAGCGGCGGCCACAAGTACGGCTGCCACCGCATTTGTTCATTCGGGAATTCGAAAAACGTTCGCGGAAATCTGCGATATCGCTGGAAGCCAGGCGGAAAGTCAATCGGTAATGAAAATATATACTTCGTTACGTATGAAGGTGCCGTTACAGCCGCCTTTCGGTTTCTGAATAAAAATCTGTTTGGAAGTTCAGTGCATACCTGTAGGTGCTCACGAGTTGGTCGGCGATGTCTTCGAGGCGATACACGTTGAGCAGCGTGTCGAGATACTCCTGCGTCACCGCGATGCCCTTGAGACGCATGAAAAGCGTCAGCGTCTCCACGCCCGTGAGCATGTCCAGCAAGCCGTCCCGCTGAGGACAGTATCCCAGGTTGAGTTGGAACTGCGGATGACAGGAAATAAATGGTAATTACCATTAAGGTCGACTCCGATGTATGCGTCTATAACCACCATCATGGGCTGTCGGCGTTGCCGTCTCGTATCCTTAGCCGATAAAATGAATGATATACAGTAGACGAGTACGCTAAAGGAGCTGCGACATCTCTTGCCCCGCGGCTTACAGTGTCAACAGCGGACCAGGCCAATGACGTGCGGCGAAAACAGAACATAACCGAACGCGTTGGCAAACAACAGCTCCGGATCTCGCCCCTAGCTGTAAGCTATTCGGAGACTGCAGCAGCATCCATGCAGTGGCCGTATTCCGAGGTGATCGCGAGAGGCGACATCATGACGTAGTATCTCGTGTGCCGAATAATGAAGCGAATATACTTGTTCGCCCTTTTATTGCCATAACATTTATATGAACAGTCTCGACGGGGTTTTGCTGTCGCCGTCATGTCCCGCGAAAAGTCGAAATCGATAATCTCTGCGCATCGTGCGTTGCACCCGCGGGTAAAAGCATGCAAGTGGAGGCGACAAACACGGCTGAAACAGAGATCAAACGATCCCGGCCCATCTCCGTCGCTCGGAGGGCGCATGCAATAACATCATCCGATCGGGACTCCTGCCATCGATGCGGAGAGTAAACGGCCTGCCCGTCTTTAACGAGCATGAAGGGGGCGGGGGCTTTTTGCTAGAGCAGCAACTGTGGACTTCGCGCGGTCGCCATCACTGGAGCGCGCGCTATCTCGGCAGCCATCAGCTGGCGGCTCCTAAACCCTTCTGTGTGCTGCGCTCTCAACGCGAAGAGACTTCGAAAGGTGTCCCTGGAGCGGCCGCATTCTCTTACACCACAGTTTTATAGAGTTACGTGTTATCGTATCCAAAAGTGTTAGCTGCCAGCCTCCCTTGGTATAACATCTTATATCATGCACTGCTATCGCATTCATTGCTTCGCCCTTCTGGCGAAAGTGACTTTTTTCAACCAGAAAATGAGAGCGCAGCAAAGGCGACACATTGGCGATATCACCACGAGCGATCTTTCGTCAGAATACGGCCTAAAGCACATATCACAGTAAGTAATTGTCACGGAGGCCGCTTTGCTTCAAGAATGAAAGAGGGGTGATGCCTCACCTCCGAAGTGTCGTCGACGATGGTAGCAGTGCCGATGTAGGCATTGCCGGCGTGCGGCAAGATCTCTCCCGTCAGTATCCGGAACGTGGTGGTCTTTCCAGCCCCGTTGGCACCGAGGAGACCGAAACACTCGCCTCGACGCACCGTGAAGCACAGTCCCTGCGCGCCAGTATAATCACAGAAATGCGACGAACTCCAACCATTCATTGACGTTATATTTCTGTTTAACAGACATTCGGTTGGGCCTAGTTGGAACACACACCTCTGCGATTAAAGTCAGCGCAAAAGGTCAGAACGGACCATACAGCAACAGCGCCAGTGTGTGCAATGTGACCTGTCTCTATGCGCCGAGCTTCTCCTCAAAGGAATATGCTACCGTTCGTCCCAATAATCAATGGATTTGTGTATAGAGCTGCACGACGACGACTTCTCGCAGTTATTATCAGTGCGGCAAAAGCTGATTACGTCCGCAAACTTTTCAACTTCATAACACCATCTGGTTCTCCGTTGGCGTTGACCGCACTTCCCTGTGCAGTAGCGGACGCCTTCACAAAGTGAACTTCAGTCTGAATTGCCGCAGCATTCACAAAAGACACTCACCCGAAGCACTACGTTGCTGTCGAAGATGCCGTAAGACCTGTGCAAACGACGGACGATCATCACAGGCCAAGCGAGTCCGGGTACGGCCGGCACCTTGCCCGACACGGCGCCCTCAACTGCATCGTTCTCCGCCTGGACGTCGCTGTCTATTAAGGCGAAGTCCTGCCAGACAAAGAAATAAAGGAAGCTAAAATCAAAGGCTTTCGTAATTGCTCCAGACCTTGAATATACTTCGTCGTACAGGTCACTTGGCTGCAAAGGGAACACAACGTAACACTCGAAGCCGTGACGTCGGGTTTGCTTTGATAAACAAGTAACTTCGTCGTAGCATCAAAAAGTCATAAGTTTAGCCGAGCTGGCGTCAAGTGGCAGATTTTCACGGGCTACTGTCTCGCGCTTTCTATTACAGCAGACTGCAGATGGCACACTCAGGTTTACTCTGTGGTACTCTTAACATTCATACTCCAGCCGCCTTATACCCGCCAGCCTTCATGTACGTGCGCATGATCTCCTTGCCATTAACACCTAACGTCGCCTGCAGGACGGCTGAAGTTGTGTCGTCTGCACATTGCAAGGGCAGAGAAGGTACTATACACTAGACTGTCATCTGCTGAGGCTGAGAAAGAGTTGCTTGTTCTATTTTCAACGCCAGCAGTCCGTTAGTTTCCGGCACTGCTTTTGAGCCACCTCCTTCGAGAGATGGCGCCACGTGGCGTTACCACGCCGGCAGCGTTTGGCGCGGCGAGGTTGCAGCTCGGCAGAGATAAGACTCGCAGAGAGGTTCATTTATGCTTTTCCAGTAGTCATTTCATGCTCGATTACCGGAGAGTCAGCATTTTCCCCCGGTCCTTTTCCTCCCGCTACCTGCCACAGCGCATGACGTCCAGGGTGTCCGCGATCATTTCTCACCGACCTGTCCAACCGAAAGAGTCATGAGACCAGGAGCACAAAGCGGAAACAGAAAAAAAATATCGAGAGACTGTGGATAAAATCAGGAAGTGAGTTAATAGATCGGAAAGAGAAACGAAGTAAATTAAAGGGCCCTATAACACTTCTCTCACCCCAATTTTTTTCTGTCGCGGATAGCGCTAACTGAATTATGGACGTTTAAAAACAGCAAGAAAGACAGCATCGGGAGGCACGCATTGCGAGGTTATTCACCAGAGATAATTTGAAATAAAATGAAAAATTGCCTACTTTTAATTCAAATTTTGCAGGGACACGTCACCTCAAGTGTGTCTCCGACCGACACCACGGTTTTTTGCCAATGAGATCAGCTTGAAGTGTTCTGGCCTTTTTTTTACGGCTGTTTCTGTTCGGCGTTTTATTTTTTTAAGAAATGTAGACGAGTGTAACAAAACAAAGTAACCTACAAGTTTTTAATGAAGTATTGTTATTACCTTCAACGTCACTATTAACGCTTTGTCGTTACTTGCGCCCCAAATAAACCTGGCGAATGCCACTACGCACCGTTTCGGTACGCCGCGATTTCCTTGAAGAGCGTTAGAGAGCCCCTTCAGAACCAGTCTGTGTACGGGTGCCAGAAATCAACGGTATGACCTTCAACTAACGTTATTTCCGTGACAGACATTTTAGTGACGTCACTTCTTTGACCGAAGTGACGTCGACGAACTCTTGGCGGAACCCGAGATGAAAAGTCTTCATGTCAGAAACGCCCAATACTTATTTTGAGGCCGTGTCATCATCAGCCTGTCTACACCCGCTGCAGGGCAAAGCCCTCTCCCATAGATCTACAATTATCCCGGTCCTGTGCTAACTGTGACTAATTTATTCCCGCAAACTTCTTGATCTCATTTGCCCACCTAACTTGCTGCCGCCCCTTGCCATGCTTGCCTTCTCTTGGGATTCGCTCTGTTGCCCTTAATGACCAACACTTGTCTTCGCATTACTTAACCTGTCCACGTCCATTTCTTCTTCTTAATTTCTATTAATATGTCCCTAACATGCGTTTGATCTCTAACCCACTCCGCTACCACGCACCCTCTACGACAATTGAGGCCTCGTAAGCCTACTCAAATAAGATTCGAACGCACAGCAAAAAAGCAGCGGCTACTAAACCTTGGTTTTTGCGTTCTGCGAGACCCCGCGCGACAACATGGTGGCCGGTCGCAAGGTTAACTGCGGCGAGTTCTGTGCAGCCGCGTACGCCTCGTCGTCCATCGCGGTCAGCTCGCGCTCGTACACCTTGATCATGTACTCGAGAATGAGCAGTATCAGGAACATCGCGGCGCCCTGGGCAGAGAGCCCGACGACCTCGTAGTAAGCCGAGTACGTGTGCTTGTCGAATGGGTGGATCAGGTACTTGGTCCGGTTGGCGCTGTACATGTCTGCGAGAGGAGTTCAGTCGCACGAATTTAACGAACACCCGAGGATACTCCGCTCACTGCTCTTGTCGCAGGCGAATCGGGCTCTGGAGACTCAAAAGGACGTAACTGAAGGAGGACACACACACACACACACACACACACACACACACACACACACACACACACACACACACACACACACACACACACACACACACACACACACACACACACACACACAACTGGCTCTGGCGATATTCCCTGTATTTCATCGCTTTCAACGATCTGCTCATCACATAGGATCTAAGGATTATGTGGCGGTACTCACGCTTGCAGCACTCCTTGAGCGAGAGCTTGGTCTCGGTGACCTTGCTGTGACACTGGCTCTCGAGCTCGACTCCGCCGAGGTGGCACACCGAGCTCTCGGCGGCCAGTTGCAGAATCTTGGTCATGGCGCGGGCGTACGAACACGAAGGCAGCATGCGCACGACCTGGCGCGCACTGCCGATGACGAACGAGACGACGGCGTTGTTCACCTCTTGCGCGTAATGCTCCATGAACACCTCGCCCAGGCAGCCGACGGACGCTGTGCAGGGAACAGAGAGAGATGGCAGATGCTCTCGATATTCTTAACACTAGTCCAACCAACGACAAATATCCACCTATCTATGAGACGACCTGACTGGTGAGAGCCATTCTACAATGTCATCCGTCAGCACCACCATCAGATGGGGTCTAGGTGAGAAGAATAAATGTAAAAAAAGGAAATGGAAGTATAGGTGGCAGTAATAACGTTCTCTTAGCACAAATAGTAATAGCACAAATAGCCTTAAACCCGCTTATTCCCCCTCTCCTGGCGAAGTGGGCCAGGGCTCCTTGAGCCTGAACAGCCCATAAAGTAGAGGACGCGTATTGAAGTACCGACCGCAGCGAACGTATTTCTCTGGGGTTGACGGGCAAAAACGTCCGTGTATTTAAATTGAGCACTACTTTAAAGAACCCCACAAGGGGAGAACTCAAATGAGGTCTTGCACTGGGAGACAACTCGTTCACTTCATGGACTCAATCTGTATCTGTTTGCTTCCCCTCGCTAAGGAACGTTTACTCAGTCTCAGTATCAAGGAAGTATGCAACTCTTCCGAGTTGCATACTTCCTACTGAAACAGATTGTTCATACTGAAATAAAAAAAACGTAGAATAAGTAAATGCAGTTATTACATCTTCCTGGAGAAACATGTCCACTATGAAACGCGTGGCTCTTAGTGTGAAGTCCGAGATTGCAAGGTGACCTGCTGTCATTCTGTTTAAGACAGCCGTAGAAGATTTTCTATAGATATAATGTACACAAGGAAGAACTTAGTCCACGACTGCAAGCAACCAGGGGACATAGGGAGTTAAGCAAGGAACTAGAGGTGTACAGCAATAGAGGTGCGCAGCAGGGCGAAGGGAAAAGAGACATAGGCACTGACGTCATCGAATCGGCCATAATGCATCAAACAGCACACTGAGAACCTAAGCGCTTTCTGAGTCAACTTTTCAGCAGAACTTAAGATACTGTAGAATGGACGACAATAGCAGATGAGCGAGGTCCCGTGAATGACCTCTATATAGTAGATCCATTTATATACACTCGCACTCGCTTGTTAGATCAATCATGTATGGTCTAGAGCTCAGTGATCACTGAAAGACCAGTGCAGGAGCTACGCGAGTCTCACAACGCTGAGAATACGAGTGAACAGCGGTAGCAAGCTCGCCATAAGAACAGACCAAACGCTATCGTGGACATCAATTGAGTGTGCAGACCCCTGATTGATATACTAATGAGTAGGCGCGAACGCACGCACATGAAAAACTCAGAACGCGAAGAAATTACTCGGTCTTTCTGATGGGCAACTCGACCAGCAACGAGTGCTGCTAGACAGAGGATCTTGCACGGCAAGTAAAGCGTTATAATGTAGTGTTATCAAGCAATGAGTGGCAAGACCATTTTGAAAGGGGGGATACTGTATAGTGGGCAATCGTAGTGCTCACATAAGACGAACGTGACAATGGCGAGCGTCGAGAAACCGTGTCCCGGGTTGTCGAACAGGAAGGACGCCAGGTAGATGCACGGCAGCGCCGCGTACCCGTGCAGCAGGTTCAGCGAGAAGATGAGACCTGTGACGAATCGTATCGTTCATCTTTAACAGGGGTCTTCGACCTATACGTGGACGCCGCCATCGTCTACTTTTTATTTTATTTATCAATACATACTGTAACCCCACGACGGGATTACAGCGTGGTGGGAACTACAACCGTGAATAATACAAGCCAAAAACTTGTACACCAGATGAAAGCTTTTACACTCATTACTGACCCGTCTGACACGTCATAACGTCGCACAAAGAATACTACGCGAAACACCGAATGCATAGACGTGAAGCCGTTTTCATATAAATGAATCTGCTTTCGGAACTGTTCATTCATTTGTTAAAGAAACAAGAGCAACGTTCATAGCGGAATATGGCGCTAGATTCGGAAGATATTACGCAGTATGCATATCTTTTCATCCCGCTGAAACCATTTTATTCGAGCGAACCGACACATCGACCCCTTACAGACAACAACAATACAGGAGAAACGCAAGATTGAAAAATTACCCATACATGAAATATGATAAATGTCCAGGTGATTCCAAATGGCAACCCTTAGTCGACATCTTGTTCGAACTCCACGCCCGTGCCGGTTGCACCGCAGAGGCAACATCCGGGTGAAACGAGAACGTCCATTGGAACACTATATATCATAACACTTTCGATCTAAGATGCGCCGGCCACTCACTGATGTCCGTGACGGAGAGCGTCCCCGCCTGGAACAGCCACAGCGGGGGAAGCACGCAAAGAGCGGTGACGATGTAGAAGAGAAAGTCGAAGATAAAGTTGAGAATCCAGTAGAGCATAATGCTCAGGCCCGTCAGCAGCTGCAGGTGCTTGACCTGCGGACGACAACAATGCTCGTTCGCTATCTCAATCCATCTCAGTCCAGAGGCCATGGTGTAAAGTAGTATTACTCATGTCAGATCCGTCATAAACTGTCACGGCCAGGTCGCTGCGGGCGCATCCCTTTCGGCCTTTTCTTCAGAGGAGGCGGACATAACCCTGGCCCTAACAATCCCAAATTCATCAGTTATCGTTAGCTATTCGAAACTATGGCTGTTTCGAATAACTAACGATAACATTCTTGTTTACTTGCTAATTCACTAGAAGCCATCCAAAATCGCGCAGCTCGTTTCATTGTCGCTAATTACTCCCGTACTGCTAGCATCTCATCAATAAAAACTGCTTTAGATCTTCATACTCTTTCCAACAGGAGGAAGCAGGCCCGCCTATGCCTCTTCCACAAAATCTTTTTCACGAATCCTGAAATAAAACGCACATTATTCTCGCCACCTTGCTTATGTTTCATCTCGCATCGACCATAACTTCAAAGTTCATGTGCCATTCTGCCATACCAACATGTACTTCCATTCCTACGTGCCGAAGACTTCATCCGAATGGAACCACCTTCCTGCCTCCATCGCCAGCAACCCTGATCATGCATCATTCAAGACTGCCATCTCTAACTTGTAACACCACTCCTCTCTGTAACGCCGCAAATGGCATTGAGAGTATTTAAATAAATAAAATAAATAAATAAATAAACTACACAATTTCAGAGTGGGCAGGGTCTCTAAGCCAGCCCTTTCATTCCTTTTAGCGCATCCCATCAGTGAAACGGTAGAATTAATCTGGACTCCCTCGTATGCGGGTCTTGCCTGAAACGAGGCGGCTCATGCCAGTGCCCGAGGATTTGCGGTCCAGGCGCAGGCATCAGATGCGTCCGAACTCGCTATGAAGGATGCGCCGTTTACAGCGCGAGACATGCTTCTTACATTTTACGACATTTGCATGCACAATCAATTTGGCCATTTATCATTAGCCGCGGCAATCCAACCTCATCTGACGCCTTGTGCTCGACGTCTATTAAGTGGACTCGGGCCACATGGTTGCCGGACCGCTCGAGGTTGTTTGGACGAGGTAACATTTAGCGGCGCCTAACCGTGCACTGACGTACATCTTGCCCACCACTTGACCGAAGCCTATGGGCACCGTGCATACGTTAGCAGCCGCCACACTCGCCACGGCGTACAGCGCTCCAAGCGGCACGGCGGCAAGCTTAGCGGGCCGTCAGAGCAGACGACACAAGCGGCGGCAATATTTTTCCGTTTTGCGCCCATCGTTTTTACATTTTTGTTGGCTTTCAGGAGACGGTTAACTGTTAGCAGATGCCACACACCGATAACTGTTAGTGCACACGCTACTCTTGCCAGTTCTCCAACGCCCCTAGGGAAAGTGGCGGCAGAAGATGCATGAGCTAAAAGCATGGCAAGATAACAGGGTGGGCGAGCTCCTTTGTCGCTAGCGAAATGACCTCGGCTGAACATACAATGAGTGCCGCGCAACCCTCAGGCTAACAAGGCGACGTATTTGGGCCTAACTAAAAGCAGATGTCAAGACCGCGGGAGAGTCACTGCCATGCGTTTCGCTCACGAAACGGGGCGTACTGCACCAGCTTCAACCGACACTTTCAAACTCATCGCGTGGGCGTACGTTTAGAATACGATGCCCTGTCCAGGTTAGTGGTGAAGCAGCAAAGCGTGCCCATCATAATAAAAGCAAGCTTTTGACCACTGCAAGAAATGTATTGCTTTTTCCGCGACGTCAATATATGTATAAAAAAAGGTGAAGGGCTTTTGGAAGCCGCAGCGTTGTTGAGATTATAGGCCGGCTGCTCAAGCATCCAGCGACTCTGCCGCAAGTGACTTAACCGGTGCCTCATGTGAAGTCATGTGTGAAAGACAAGCGGGCGCTTTTTGAAACCGAGTTGCGA
Organism: Hyalomma asiaticum; assembly: GCA_013339685.2. Classification (NCBI taxonomy): domain Eukaryota; kingdom Metazoa; phylum Arthropoda; class Arachnida; order Ixodida; family Ixodidae; genus Hyalomma; species Hyalomma asiaticum. Next base: position 8,431,135 of record CM023487.1, read on the forward strand.
ATTCCCTGCGTGCAGGCCGTGCAGTAATATTGGGTTCACATGGAGCCTGCCTGACTGATCGGCTCAATTTTCTGACCTTGTTCAATAAAGTGTAGCAGGGCCGCTTCAAAGTTTTACCCTAATATAAAATATTCTAGGGACACCTAGTTCCAACTACACTCACCAGCAGTGCCCTCTCGGCGATCGGAAAGAGCACGAAGTTGCTGCACATCAAACTCGAGACGAGAGGCAAGAATATGGAGCGCAGGACCTTAGGCAAGACCTCGCGGTACGTGTTCTGGCTCAGGATCAGCTCGCTCTCGTGCTTGGGCGACGAGCTCGTGCGGCGCGGCGCCGAGACCACGGCGAAGGTGAGCTTGGCGTTCACCGACTTCGTGATGTTGCGTAGCCGCGCCCTGTTGAACGCCGTCATCGCCAGGAGCGCGGTGTGCTGGATCTGGCCGTTGTACCACAGCACGGTACTGCGGCAAGACGAACGAGCCCGGCACGGTACGTTAGCCGGAAGCAGCAAATGTGTTCAACAACACCTTTAGTCATAATATCAGTCATTATTCATGACATCATTAGAAGCTTACCATGACAACAAGTTTTTCTTCTATTTATACTCAGCGCTCTTTATCCCTCGCCAAACAACGCACTGTTTCAGCGAAATGTCTGCCTGTCTGGATTCCGAAACGTTCGACTTAGTTTCGCCGATTTCCATTCATGACTCCGCGCGGTCATTTTCGATATCAACGGATACGCCGCCACTTCCCAGCCGATAGAGGAAATAATATACAAATAAATATAAGTCCATTATTTCTATGTCGTATCAGGTAGATCACAGTTAGGGACAAAGACGAAGCGAAGACTGGGCTAGCTGCGCCCCCAGACACCACATCTAACTCGTCACGGCACAGCAATTATCTGTCCTGCTTGCCGTTCGGCTCTTTGAAGACTCTTGGCCCATTAATTCACTGTTAAGACAGCCACGCCATTCTAATATCGCACATCAAGAGCTGGAACGGAAGTACCAGGCAAGAGGGTTCGAGAAAGGCGCGCGAGCCATATCAACATCATTGGAACCAGAAGGCCTGACAAGGGCGCAGAGACAAGTTGAACGTTCATAAGTGCATTTACAAGTGTAGCTAGAGGGACACAGACCAGTGCTTACTTCCAAATGCATTTAATGCGTGCTTGACGATTATATTATACAGGTTCGAAGAAGGCACTGTCGTAAGAAAACAGGTGAAGACCAGGTAAACCACGTTTTGAACACAGTCACTCAAACATAAATAGCGCCTTCTTGACATATGTATGATATCGTCTTTTACGCATTAAACTCATTTGAAAGCGAGTGCTTTCCCTTCTTTATTTTTTCGCGGTTTCCTCGTTCAAGTATGGAATACCAACTAGCCGTAATCGGCCACTATAGCAGCTACAACAGGTAACGATGGACGCTGCATACCCGGTCGCCTTGGTCATCTGGTAGCCGAAGTGCGTGTTAAAAACGTATTTGAACATTTTGTCGCTGGCCATGTCCAAGAGGTAGTAATTGATGTTCGTGGTCACCGGCAGGCGTTCCACGTAGAACTGGGTCGCGGACTTGAACATTGGGTCCAAGTACGTCTCGCGAAATTCCTCCTCGATGTCAGCTTGCTCGAATCCCTGTGTGCAAGATGCTTTGTTTCATTTGCATATGCCATGATGCGGTGCGGGTTCTTCCCGCAAAATTTGAGGGGGTGGACATGTCGAGAGTAGCGGGGTGTATGGTTGTTATGTGCATGAGTTTCAATTTTTTTTCTGAAGTTCTTTAGTAAAATACGCGCTATTGCGGCGCCGCGACGAGGTGACAAGTGGAAGCTTTTGAACAGCATAAAAAAAGCGACGAGCACATCTGGTCGTGTATTTCTGGCAGCTTTGACGGGCACCTATCGCCTGTCATGCATACGCAGCTATCTATCTATCTATCTATCTATCTATCTATCTATCTATCTATCTATCTATCTATCTATCTATCTATCTATCTATCTATATATATATATATATATATATATATATATATATATATATATATATATATATATATATATATATATACCTGTCTGTGTGTCTGTCTATATCACATCTATCTATCTATCTGTAAACCTGCACAAGGCGCGCTCACCTGCGCGAGTCCGAGGACGACCGGGAAGCTGTACTTGAGCGTGTCGCCCGTGTGTCCGACGTCGCGCGTGGAGCCGTGCAGTCCCCAGGTCTCGAGCAGGAAGAGCACGGTGAGCAGGAACGGAGGCAGCATCCAGCTGAACAGGGGCATGCGCTTCTCGCGCCACGCGTGGATGGTGCGCTTCACGAACAGCGCACGCGCGCGCGCCCACAGGCTCGCCGGCGACGCCTTCGTCTCCGCCATAAGCTTCAGGTGGTGCGCTGCGTAACAGGGCGCGGACAGTCGATGCCGCTAGCAACGGCGTTGCATATACCCCACGATCATGAAGCGTTATGGAAGCCAGTCGCTATCGTGAGACACTTGACGCGAATCTGAGCATTCTTCAACCTGTTTTAACGCGATAGCCCTAAAGACCTGATGTCGCATAGAACGTCACATTTAAAGGGCCCCTAAACCACCAAGAGGTCGAAATTTAGTTGTGTTGCTTTTGTGCCGGTGTCCGAAACGAACACGTAGCCGCAAGAATTTTTCGAAACGGTGCCGAAATAGCCGAGTTACACGCGTTGGATTATTAAAACGCGGCGCTTGCCTGTTTCGCTCTCTCCTGCGCCCGCCGGCCGCTGGTCGGTGCCACCTCCTCGCCGAGTGCTCCTCCGAATGTCACGTGACGTACATCGTCGCGACGCGCATCCGGTTGACGCGCCTCCCGCGTTCGCACAAGTGTTTTGATGGTGCTGTGCCAACGCTCTCTGTTAGCGCTATCCGTCGTGTTCTGACAGTTGCTGCAGTTTCTAGTCGGCTGTACCTCACTTGCACTTGCGCAGCGTAGCGCATTTGCGAATTCACAAGCGAACACCACACGAACGACACACGACGAGGAAAACAAACAGGCAGGGAGCACGTGCATTTGCTAACAGACTAACCGGAAGTCGACGTTCTCCTTCGACCAATAAGCGGAGCTGAGACTCTTTTGACGTCAACAAAAACCACAATGTCGTCACGGCTAACCTTTGTATGCCGGAACTGGCCGGAGAGGCGCACGGGATTGTTTTTCGAGTTTGTGGCGCGGACGCGGCGCGTAGCGCTGCCGCATTTGACATCGTTCATCGTGACGGCATTTCCAACTTGATGCGCGTGTTAACTTGAAATGTTCAAAAAAATGTCGGGGGTGGTTTAGGGGCCCTTTAATAGGACAGACTGCTGGGCTAGTTGGGCTTCTTGTGTCCGTGTGTATTTCGCGCTAAGTTGAACTTTTCGTGGTACGTCGCATTTACACGGTTGTAAGTAGGCTCGATATAGGTCGAGCCCCGCAAAAAATATACGTAAGGAAAATCCGACCGGCGGTATAGTTTCGGTTTCGATTGTAAGTCGACCGCCCAACTTCTGATTCGAAATTTCAACAAGATGGGTCAACAAGATGGGTCATACGCTAAGACCCTGCAGGCACAAAGGCTATATCGCAGCTTCGTCCTGTGGCCTTATCCTTGGTGGAAATGCGCTTTGGACGCGGACAGAGAAGAAGCGTCCAAAGCGCATTTCCACCAAGGATAATGCAAAACAAACTAGCCCAACTGAATGCCTTGTCCTCTGGCCTCTCGTGTGTGTCCCTGCGCTTTTTTTTTAGCTGGTATTTGTTCGTCAGTCCCGGATAAGTTATGCCTATGAAAAATGCATAGCTCCATCAATAGGCAGTCCGAGGAGAGAATTCCTTACGCTGGGTCTCCACGGCGCCAGCGGCGTCGGCCTCGCGCTCCTTCCCGCGTTGCGAGCGGTGCACGTGGTATTCTTCGCCGACGCGGATCAGCACGTCTTCCAGAGACGTCATCGACAGGCCCACGGACTCGATGCCCAGTTCTTCGGTGCGGGCTTCCAGGTCCTGCGCGTTGGGCATAATATATATGCTCGCTCTCCCCTCTTGATCGAAGTGTTGTACGAAGACCAACTATATATACCTGCCCATTTTTCAGAAGTGGATTAAGGAACGTTTCAGAAATACAAGCTCGCAGCGATTAAGTGCATGCGGCCAAGCCGCACATGTTGCCAGAGTGCTCACACCTAGCGAAATCAATTAATACTGGCCCCAGTGCAGAGCGTGCGCCTGTGAAACCAGCGCCAGCGTCTTTTGAGCTGCTTCCATGGGTGTTCCGCGCTCGTGACAGTGCGCAGCCTCCCAATGCACAGCGCTCTCCAGCAAGCCTCTCACTGGTACCAGTGACATTCCAGCTATGCCAGTGTGTCCAAGTAGGATGCCAGCACACACCAGTGCGAGCCAGCGCTGCCAGCGCCCCAGTGTGTACCGTCCAGCGAAATGTCATCGTTCCCAGCGCACTTCCTGTGCTCCCAGTACGGAAAACGTACTGGAAATGCACTGGGTGTGCTGGTTTTTGCAATAAGGTGGCGTCCTCAGCATGGGTCGACAACCACTCTCATCCGTAACCGATCCTTTATGGGACGGAGAGAAAGGCGCAATTGAGCAGCTACCCTAACCTATTCGCGAAGGCCTCTCCCAACAACCTGCATCGCAACTCCTTTGTCCCATCTGACAACCGTCTTATCGACACAAATCAATCGAAGTTGATTTCCCTTCACTGCAAAGCAAGGAGCACCACACAAAAGCTCTAAAACTAAGGAGTTCGACGGATCGGTTGCAATCATGAATGGCTGTCACCGGTTATGCACGAAGTACAGTAAAAACACAAGAAGCGTTTCGCAGAAGCCGCAGGAATGATAATCCGTTACACGCAGAGGTAGAGTCAATGACTCGCACGTGAAGGCCCGAGATGCCTGGCAAGACCTTCGTTTGCCCTTAAGAATCTCAGCTACGGTATAATCTGAACGGTTCTTGAAAAGTATTATCCTTAAGTGTGACACGCTTACCCTGAACATCTCGATGATGATCTTGGTGGCGACCATCTGTCCAATGACGAAGACCACCTCGTTGTCCGAGTCGCTCTGCACGTGCGCCTTGGGTGAATACTTGCGCAGCATGGCCGTGATGGTAGGCACCTGGCACTTGCGCGGCATCTTGGTGATGTTCATGCGGTAGCCCGTGGAGAAGCGCTGCTTCAGGAATGTCGGCGAGCCGCAGCACCTGCGTGCGTCCGAACGATTGCACACGTTCCGTATCTATCCCCACGCCTATCTGTGCAACCATATTGCCTCTTGCAAGTGGCAGTTTCTCAAAAACGAATTTATCTTAGCAATCTCTACGTGCCCCTGTAAAGCGTTAGCCGAATGTATCCAGTAAGGTGGCGATTTAAAAGCATGACATCGGGTCTTCTTTGGTACAATTTTTAGTGCCTCAGAAAGCTTGGAAAGCACAGCAGAGGGGAAAGGTATCTCTGCATAAGAAACGATTCTGTTGCGCAAAAATCAAGGGTACAGAGTGAAGTATGCAAGCAACACAAACGTACACGAAAGATGCAAAATCGAAACCGTTAAAGATCAAAGTTCTTAGTAGGCAAACCTGTGTCCCGCAAAAGAAGTAACTATCGCTGCACAACGCTAGAGGCGAGCACAATTGTCGATCGTCGATGAAACTGTCAGCGGCGAAATGAGTCAGTTTTCACACATGCGTCCTATATAGTACAGTCAAGAGCAAAGCTTTGTAGATCGAAGGGGTGCTGCAGACAGTTATTTTTCTTAGTTGCCTAGTATATCTGTTGGTAGAAATGGAGTGGTCTAGCCTAAGTGGTTTAAGTTTGCCCAATGCAATGCACTGAAGTAATCCGACGTCGTAGAGCTCAAATGGAATTTTCGATTTTTAGTGCCATGATATCGAAACTTTTGCAAGCGACTGTACATTCCAGAGTTATCGCCGGTGCTCTCGTAGGACTTGGAACCATACGGGTCGTGCATGCAGTCGGAAGCATTCGGGAAGCAGCGCATATGTTCAGGCGCGGCCATGCGATAAGAAACAGTCGCTGAAAGGCGAAACGAAAACAAAGAACGCGCGAAATTATAGTATGACACGCATTAATTCCCAAAGTCAATGAGAACCAGTAGTCCGAAGCACGAATAAAGGGCGGTTGTTGTGGGAGACAAGCGATTTGTACAGAATATACGTGAACGGTCAGCTTGAGAAAGCGATCGGTCTGAAAATCGACAGACATTCGATATGCAAGACCACGCGCATACGATGTGGCTACGGAAAGAACTTGGTGCGCGTCGTACCGTATTCGGCCATTGGCCATGACGGCGACGCGATCGCCCAAAACGTCAGCCTCGTACAGTTGCTGCGTGGTCATGATGACAGCCGTGGTGCGCCGCAGCTTCAGCAGCAACTCCCAGATGTCGCGGCAGCCGTCCTGGTCCATGTTGGTCGTCGGCTCGTCCAGGACCACCACCTGGGACGTCCGAGAGGCACGACTATCATTTCAATCATCTGTCTTCAATGCGTCGTATGTGTATCACCCTGTAATTATTTATAACACGAGGAATGAGCGTATTGAACAACACACCCACGCGAGATGTATGAGAACTTCCAAATGTCGTTGTAAATATTCTATCGTAAAACATCCGATATAGTAGTGCGGCGGCGCAGTGAAAAGTGGAATCTGACACCTCTGACCGCGCATTTCTGGCGTCTATTACGCGCACCCGTCGATTGCAATGCATAAGCACTGACTCAGAGATTCGCGAGTAGAAAACGGAAGCAAGGGCAGTTGTACTCGAGCGCTCGCATCTTACTCCGCAATCTTTGAGGCCGAAAGGCCACCTCCTCATCCTCCTTTAAATTTAACCAGATGGCGGGAAGCGCGCCCCGCAGGCGTTAAGCGCGTACGATTGTCCGTTTGGGTTCATAATGCACGCATATCAAACTGCGAATGGGTCAGCATAAGCTGTGGGTGACGAACCAGAGCCATGGGCGGCGGAGCAGAGCGGTGCGCTGCATTTCCGCCTGCGCCCAACGTGGGAAGAACCCTGGTCTCGAGTCCAGAAAAACCGGACGACCATAAATATTTCTGCAACCGCAAAGCTTTCATTCTGGCAAGCCTGTCATGGTGTTTGTTTCCTCTGTATAGCTTCGTGCAGTAGCCAGGTAGATAGTTTTGCGTTTCATGAACCTTTCTCCACCTCGTGAGATTGCACAGACTCAATAACGTGTCGCGAACCCTGGGAGTGGCCACCATGGCAATGGCGGTGCACAGGCGGCGTTGCAGACCGGGAGCCAGGTTGACGGCCAGCACGGAGCGGTGGTCCATGAGGTTGGCGTCATTCAGAAGGGTGACCACTTCCAGCGTCACCCTGTTCAGCGGAATGCCTTTGATCTGCAAAAGCAGCACACCGTTGGCGAGGCAAAGAATCAGGCATGGTATAAATCCGCCGTATACTGCAAATACACGATAGTACGTCGACCAGTTTTGTTGAAAATCCAAAGATGACCGGTCGACTTACAATTGAAACCGAAACATGTACCGCCAGTCAGCTATTTCTGGTTGGCGATTTGTGAGGTCAACCCACATTTGATTCGAATTACAGTCGTGTAAATGTGGTAAGCATTACGCTAAAGTGCAAGGCACCATCGCATATACATCGAAAATATGTCCCGTCAAATCTGGCTACTAGCCCCGCCACGGTGGCTTAGTGTATATGGCACTCGGCGGCTGTTCCGAAGGTCGCAGGATCGAATCCCGGCAGCGGCGGCTCCATTCCAATGGAGACGGAATTTTGAGACCTGAGTACTGTGCGATGTCTGCGCACGTTAAAGAGTCCTAGGCGATCGAAACTTCCGGAGCCCTCAACTACGGCGTCTCTAATCAGATCGTGGTTTTGGAACGTAAAACCCCAGAAATCAACCATATCTGGCTAATATGTGTGTAGGGAGTCCTGCTAAATTAGATACAAAAGGTAAAAGGAGGTTCTGCTGTAGGGCGTAACATTATGAAACTAGACGATGGGTTAAGCGGGGCGACTTACGGATGTCTCCGGATTAAATTCATATCGTTAAAGTGCAGCTTAAATCTTCATGACAACGTAAAATTCTTGCGATTCACACTTCATTCATTCATTCATTCATTCATTCATTCATTCATTCATTCATTCATTCATTCATTCATTCATTCGGCGTGGCCACCTTCGCTCACTATTTGGAATAGTGCATGGTGTGTCATGGAACTAAATAATGTATACATAGGCGAGATGCTTGGAGGAAATCCTGTAAAACCCGATATGCTCAAGCAAGCCAGATTGCTACTTGTCGACACGCCGTTTCCGGGAGCATCGTTATCACCCCTGACACCTCCATAGTAGTCTGCCGTGGTACCCCTGGTGTTCTGTGAAGGTCGTGCACCTAAGTACGAAAGAAAACTGTAGTTTGCGACCGAGCAGGGCTACGTACGACGGCGAAGAACACAAGGTGCTCCTCGACGGTCAAGTCGTCGTAGAGGATGTTGCACTGGGGGCAGTAGCCCATGCTTTGACGGGCGTCGCGAGTGCAGATCCTCACGTCGTAGGCGCCAACCAGCGCGCTTCCCGAGGTACAGTCCACAAAGCCTGCACAGCGCCAGGACAAAGTACACCATGAACGACAGTGCAGATGCCTCAGACAAGTCTAAACCAAAACTAACGCAGTGCCCTACAGTTACCATACTCAATAAACTTTCGTATTTTCCCCCTTCCGGCTCTGGCTCGAACGTCACTGCAATACGACGAGATAATTCAATGAATCAGCAGAATTTATCTCTTCTTCAGGAGATTGCCAGGGTTCCAAGTTACAATTGAACATTTCGAGAGGGTACCTCCTCCTAATACCGTATAGTACGCACCTAAGGCATCTTAATCGCGGGTTTCCCTGTTTGTGTTCAAGCAGCGTTTCGGCGACACTTGTATCGAGATTAAACGACAACAGATAACTCGGAGCGAGCTCCTGTTTACTTTCTACCACAGGAACTGCGGACTTCTTCCTCGTCTTCTACCGCTACTACTACAGGGCGTTTCACTACAGGGCGCTTCAGTTATCCCCAGCCAAGCTTTAAAAATATCCACATACGCGCGTCGCGAGAACGCGACTAGATTATCATTGTCTACTGTCGTCTTCATCGTGTCCGACTGTACTTCTAAATGACCTCAGGTAATATAAAACTGTTTAGCCAACATTTTAAAAATTTTGCTTTACTTTATATGCAAAATGTTCAGTGTAGAAGTTGTCGCTGTGGCGGCTTCGCTGCTAATTTCAATGCATATGTGCTGTAAATATAGTGCACCTGAGTTAGTGCATGAATGACTAGCTTTTGTTGGATCGATGAACAGATCCGTCAAAAATGATGTAGAAGAGGGAATGTCGCTGGTGGCAGCGTTTCGACAAGTGGACTTGTTTTCGAGCGACATTCCCTGTTCTATGTCGTTTTTAACGACATGTTCATCGATTCAAGCCTCCACCTTCCTCTGAGCTTCTCTTCTAGTTTGGCTTCTGCTGCAGTTTCAAAGTAATTACCTTTCAAAAGTAATAGTATAATAACGGCATTACTTTCGGTCAGCTGTAATTTGTAATGTAATTCATGTTTTTCTTTTCGAAATACTAGAAAGTCGTTACTAACACAGCTTAAGTTTTTAGAAGTAATTCGGCCGTCTCCGCTATCATTGTGCTACCTCACCTGTAATCATGTTGAGCAGGGTGGTCTTTCCAGCGCCGTTGTGCCCCAGCAACACGGTGATCTGGTTGCTGTAGATTCTCAGGCATACGTCGTCGACGGCCACCACGCCGTCGTAGTCCTGCGTGTATCCACGCGACAGTCTGCATCGTATCCGCGCCAGTCATGACACTTCTCGTCGACCAGGCACAGTGGTAGCCTGCTTCATTTATTCCTATTACCAGAGGGCACGATCTGCGAACTGATTACTCCACAGGGTACACCGGAACCTCTCTGCGTCTAGACAGATTGCAACTCTCGGTGTTCCTGTACCATTTGCGCCGTAAAACTCTAAACATATAGGTACTAGCCTGTATTTGCACTCTCCGGCCGGGGTGTCACCGCGTATTAACCATTCGCATGACAGCTAACCCTACGCTACTCAAAATAATGCCTACCAGTTTCCCTTTTTGTGACGCACAATGATCTAATGCAACGAACGGCATCGATTTAAACGTAGTTGCAGAGTGAATCGGCGGAAGATCTGCAGTACACTATAAGATACTCCGAACGAACCACTGACGACCTCCAACCTTTGTGGAGCATAAGGATATACAAGACACCCTCAACGTGCCTCGAAAGAAACTCCGTCAAGCACGGAGTATAAGAATCAAAGTGCACTCCCAAGGAACTCCGATACGGAGTACATATTGTACTCTGGTTCTGCGGAGTATCCTTATCTCCCAATAGTGGGCTGCTAGATGACAACCCATTTACTCCCACGTGGGAGTAGATGGTTTATTGGAGAATTTCAGTTTGTCCGTATAATTCTTGACGTTTACAGACATCGCTTTACAGGGGGCCTTTACGGCAAAATCAGAACTGCTAGCGACGTCTTGCGGCGGTTTGCGTAAGTAAATGCATTTGATTTTCTTTTTGGTCGCGTGAGTGTACTCGTCGAAAGAAAATGATGAAAGCACTGTGGGTTAATTATTACCTCGCGGCCAATGCTTTAGACTAGCAGACAAGCAAAACATACAAGCTGCTGCAATATTAGCTTCGTGCGTCTCTGTCAGGCTCCGCATCATCAGGTGTCGCTACCGGCTCTGCCGATTACGTACCGGTATCCGAAAACGTAAACGCACAAACTAAAATCCTCTTATATTTTCCCATCCCTGCGACGGCATGTGATGGCCTTACTGTATCGCTAACTAACTAACTAACTAACTAACTAACTAACTAACTAACTAACTAACTAACTAACTAACTAACTAACTAACTAACTAACTAACTAAATAATAAACAGCCAAACAAACAAACAACTAAATAACTAAATAAATAAATAAATAAATAAATATGGGGAGCATTCACGCCCAAAGACAATCCTACAAGGCCACGTCGCTTCGGCTCAATAAATACCTTGCTCGCGCTGACGACCTCAACCGACACCGACTGGTACGTGGGCTCCGCTTCGAAGTTGAGCGCCTCGTCTCCTCCCCTAGACGTCGGCAATGGCACGACGAAGGTCATCCTTGGAAGCCAGTAGCTGAGCTACGGAGACAAAAAGGGTTTTTTTTTTGTTTATTTTTGCTCTGTAAAGCAACTGTAGCTGATTGATAATTTGTGGTGTTTTGCACCCCAAGACCACGATACTGATTATAAGGGACGCCGTAGTGGAGCGCTGACGGTGAAGGGGCTTGTCCAAAGGAGTTGCACGCTATACAGGCTGCCCCCTTATGATGCATGACATTTTGAAGAACAATAATGAACCTGCCCAAGTAAGAACGCGTTCGCGTACTACGGAGCATAAATGGCAAGATATATTAGATGAACGGCCTTCAGCAAAACACGCATATGCATACCCGAAGAATAACACGACTGTGAGCAAACGGACATATACAGGATCGTAGCGCCATCAAACAATCTAACAATAAAACTGAAATGTCTTCGCACGTTCATGCGCTCAATTAAGGCCTGTAACCTCGACACAACATCAAAAGTTTTCAAACCTCCCAGCACTCCGAACAATCGAACGTAACAACGTAACAACCAGTTACGTTGATTCTGTACGCCATGGCGCGGGAGGTGATCACGGGGTACATATTTTGGCGTTTGGTAATCACTCCGGCTCAGTGTGTCTTCTGCGCTGCAGCACCAGTTTTCTCAGGGAGTACAGGCATAAGACGCGACCAAACGACCTGAAGCGAACCATGTGTCGCCACAATATGATAACCGCAACGTGTGGTCAACTTATGTCATAACGCATGCTAATACCATGGAGCAAGCACAAAACTATAGGAGGAGGCGTCACGTGATTACGTTAGCCACCGCGAGCCAACCTCCTTCGACGCCGTCCCTCTTGGTGTGCTACCTTGGACACTGTCAAATTCCAGCACCTTGTCAGATTATGTAATACTGGCATTTCTGAGCCAATCAGGGCGCTGGTAGCAGCCCTCTGGGACAACCAAAACCTGACAAGATGGTGACTTCGACAATATGGCGGGATTTGACAATGTCCAGGAGAGCACCCCCATTCTCAGGAAACTTGCGCGCTGCGTCTCTTTGGTAGGAGCGTGGATTGATTTATGTCGTGCTTCATAGGATCATTCATAGAATAAATCATGCCCTTTGAGAGAGAAACAACTGCATTTACACAGAAAAATGCCCTAGATGACTGCCATGGTATTCGTGGCGAAAGCTGTCGCTGGTCTTCGTTTTCTTCGTGCCGCTATGTTCGCACTCGCGCTGGGACAGTACAAATAATCTTCAATAGCCTCCATCGAAATGCAGTCGCCACGGCCGGGATTCGATCCCGCGACATTCGGATCAGTGGCCAAGTGCCATATGCCACCCCGTAGCTTTTTTGTTTGTTTTTTTCATGAGTAGGGGTAAGTCCAGGTCGTTGCTAGAACACCTGACGCTGTATGGCACATAGTAAGCTTTAGTGGCGCCTGACGTTTCCGGTGTGGGCGACTGACCATGCATGAACCGACCGCTTGCCTATATACTACATGGTCAAAGCCCATTTTCCCCAATTTCCTGCTTAACGACTAGGCTACGATGTTGTCGCGTGATGCCCTTTCAGCATTTTCCGTCCTCCACGCTCATCAAGCTCAAATGTAGTCTGCGGAAGCAAAACCAAAAGTGGTTGTAGTAAAGCTGCTGTGTATACACTGAACTGTTCAGGGCACTCAGAAGCTTATCAGTAGTTTTCTTTTATCATTGTTATAGGTACAGGAAATTCATTTAAAGCAAAGCAAAAGATAAACAGTAAGAAATACTGTGTTAGCATTCCTTCAACGCTGTCGGCCTGTTCGTAGGAAAAAATATAGCGATGCGCACTCACAGTCACAAGACCCAACGCAGTCCACTGATACGTTTACGCGGCACTCCGACAATAACACTGCGCTTTGCTTTCTAACATTCGCGCTTTGCCGTCTGCAATGCAAGGCAGAAAAGCTACAACAATGCTCCGAAGTATGGCGTGATTGTGGAAACGTGTCACTGACCTTTAACGGGTAGTAGAAAGGCTTGTGGATTCCCGGTCCGAGACAGAAGACGTTGTCGAAGTACCAGATAAAGGTGGCCAGACAGCAGTCGAAAGTGAACCCTACAAACACGATCTCGGCCAGGGTCACATTGTCCGGCGTCTCGGTGATGCTGTAGAAGTTGCCCCAGTTCGCACCGTGGTCCACTGCGCGCAGGAGCGTAACGTAGCTCATTCACGGTCAAGGTGCACACGGTCAAGGTCAAGGCACGGTCAAGGTGCACGCGAGGCCAAGCCCTTTCCTGACGTGCGGTGCTCTTTCCCGGTTCTTCGCTATCTAGATGTTTGCACGCACAATGCTGAAGAAATCGTAATGGGGTTTCATGGGAAAGCAAGATAACCGATGGTCGCTAAGGGCAACATAATGAACCACAAGAGAAGGCAAGCGTGGCAGAGGTGGGTGAATGATAAATAGGTAGACGAAAGTAGGTGGGCGGATAAGGTTTAAAAAAAAAGTAACTGCGGGAGTAAGAGAAACAAAAAGTGGAGTGCTTACATGAGCCCGCAGAGTAAGCTAATGCTGCCTTTGAAAAAGTGTCGGTGATTTGTTCATAAAGCCCTTGTTTGACGTTAAACGAAGTCAGGCAAGCATTAGATCGACGCCAGCGCTCACCGAACTTTTCGAAGCGTTCCAGCACTCGGAAGCTCCAGTGCAAGCTCATCCCGGGAAAGATAGCGGTGAGCAGCTTGTCCCTGCGGGCGATGTAGTAGTAGCCCTGTCCTCCGGCGTGCTCCAGCAGCAGGAAGGGCATCACGTTGCTGAACGTCCAGTACAGCATGGCCCCAGCCATCGCCGAATGAGCTACAAGGGAAGTCAACACGCCATGCGCTCACGAGTCATCACTCATACAGTGACTAGCCCTTTTGAATGGGTCCTGCAACACCTTTTCAACATAGCCTGAAAACCACGCCCATCAGTCGTGCAGGCTCCTAAACTCGTGAGCCAAATGTAAGTGCGCCGCGTGCACCAGGGAATTCGCAATCTCGTTTCAAATGCGAATGGAAACCCCCTGCTCTTGTTTCAACGTCATTCGTTGAGTTAAGAGCAGACGGTTTCACCTGCGTCACCTGCTCTTCTTTCAACGCATGACGATTGAACAAGAGCAGGTGAAACTCCATCGATTGAAACAGAACTAGCAAATTGAGTCCGTATACCGCAGAAGTGTCCTCGGAAATGCTTCATTTGTTCGTTTTGAGTTAAAGAAATCAAGAAAGCACACGTATCTTACAAAACAACAAAATATGTTAAACGACGTAAACGGTGCTACTTCTGACGCCACCTGTCGATAGGAAATCAAGAGATTTCAGGTTATATTTGAAACCAGAATGTGAATTCCCCGCTGTATGCAGCACACGAACATTTGGCTCATATGTGCATGAAGCACATTCCCTGGTACATGTAGCACACTAACTCACCTCTACGCTGATTGGCACAGTTTTCAGACAATGTTCAAAATGTGTTGCTGGACATCAGTAGTCCACTGCAGGGCGAGGGCACCTTTCAATCATTTCCTACTCGCCCTGCACTGAGTAAGTCGATTCCGCTCTATGCCTGCGAATCTCTTCGTTGCATCGCCCCACCCAACCTGCCTGCATCTGCTACGCTTTCCCTCTCTGGGTATCCATCCTGTTGTTCTCACTATCAATTTGTTGTCTCCTCTCTACGTAACGTGTCCTGCCTAAATGCACTTTTTTCCATGTGCGTATATCAACAACTCCTGTTTGTTCGCTGATCCATTCCTCTAGCTTTCTTACAGCGATCGTGTTTCGTCCCATTGCACGATGTGTGGTCATCTCGAGCTCTTTGTACTCCTCCAGGTTTCACACCTCGTGTCAGTGCCGGGAGATTGCCATGGTTGTACACTTTTCGCTTTAAGGATCACGCTGAGTTTCCGGTTATGACAAATCGGCAGGCAGACATCTAGTGGCTTACTGCTCCAGCTAAATATATTTCGTGCAAATGTATGTACGAGCTACTTATAGGTAGGCGCAATGAGGGGTATGCTCGAGTTTATCCCCCACAGTATTGGAGACTACACGGAGAAGCTTTCTTAACTCGGTTCCGATTGCCGAATGGGCGTTACGAGAGAACGCATATGCATGGAGAAGAATGTAGCCGTTTCCCTGTACATTCATTTCTTGCAAAAGCATTGTACAGGCCGGTGTTGTAAAATGACTCCACAGGATCGTCTGCTGAACCTGAATTCACGATTGTTTAAATACCTAACGGTATTAAAAAGACACTTAAGAGCACTTTTCATCTTCAGTGAGGAAACGGTGATGCACACTAAACTTCCATGTTTTTACGAAGGCCATGCTCACAACAACAACAACATGTTCAAACATCGCTAACCTAGGCGCTGACCAGTTAATACCTCGCTGCTATTTGCTGCATCCCCGTCTGCAGCGCCCTCAGTAGCCAAGCCAGGGAAGTCGGGTCCGGGCGCTCCATTGAAAAGAAAAATATGCTAGGGGAAAATAGGCCCGGATCACGTGACAGGCAAGTGGCAACTGGATTATAATTAAATGTCAAGCACCACTAAATGTCACCCCGTCCAAACAACCTCGAGCGGTCGGACCACTACGTGGGCCTAATCCTAGCTGAGACGCACTGCGCACGAAGATTCAGAGGAGGTTGGCTTGCCGATGCTAGCAGAATCACGTGACACCGCCTCCTAGTTTGTTTGTGCTTCCCTTCCTTCCCACCGTCAACCCACAAACCCTAGCTCGCAAGAGTTCCACTGCGGGCTACCTTTTGTAACTCATATTTCGTAAGTTGAAAATTAGCGCCAGTAAAATACTGAACAGACGAGGACAAGGACACACACACAAGGACACAGGGGGTCCTTGTGTGTGTGTCCTTGTCTGTGTCAGTGCAAGAATATACACAAAGACCCTGTGTATGTTCTTGCGTCCAGTGTTGCACGAAAAAGATCGCACTCACGGTTCGCGAAGAACATGGACAAGGCGAATCCGTGCATGACGCACTGGCTGCAGAAGAAGTTGAGTATGACGAAGAGCAAGGTGGGGTCGCTGAACTGTATGAAGGCGCGGCCTTCCTCGTTCCGCTTGACGCACGTGAAGAGCAGCATGAGGGACACGATGATGGAATGCGTGAAGAAGGCGCTCAGGTAGTGGCTAGCCCAGTACACCCAGTCGCTGAGGCCCATCACGCGAAGAAGCTCTCGCATGCCTGTCGGTGTCGAAAAGTCTCCGCTTTATTGAAGTTATACACTGAGTCATACTCTTTCAACATACATTTCTGGCCAATAATAAAAACTGTTTTACGTGCCAAAACCTGCTATGGTTATGAGACACGCCCGTTAGTGCAGGGCTCCGAAGTAATTTAGACTACGTAGTGTTCTATAATTAGTGCCCTATAATGGAACACCAGATAGTCAATAAAGGTAGTCTGCTAGGTAGATGGAACGCCACGTAGTCTAAATGGAAGACCAGGTAGTCGATATAATGTGCCCTGTTATAGGGCGATAAAGTTATCGCAATTCCAAAAACGCCAAGCTTGCGAGAAGACCCTCGGTAAGCTAGGAAACGCTGAAAAGGAAAATACGCATGGCTACACTGCTTTGATGTTCTAGCACTAAGAGGCGTGACGTCACAGACATCTGACGACGTCTGCTAAGGCCTACGTACGTGACTATTTATCGCTAAGAAAGACCTACACTGTGTTCCAAGGAAGCCAGAGACTTAACGCAGAGAGTTTCAGAACATTTTGATGGAGCGAATAGGCGAGAATACGAAAGAAAGCAAAAAAATGGCCTTCTGACGTCACGAGGCCGAAGTTCCGACGCGAATTTCAAAACTAGAAGTTTGACATTCGTTTTCCTTTTTATTATTGAACATAAAATGGAGAAATTAGCGACAGTCGAGTTCTCGAAATGTAAGTTATCACCCTTTCACCTTTTCACTTTGGTGTCCCTTTAACGTGCACCTAAACCTTACTACACGTAAGCTTTTCTCTCTCTCTCTCTCTCTTTTTTTTTTTTTTTTTTTTACATCGCACCCCTATCGAAACGCGGCCGCCGTTGGCGGCATTCGATCCAGTGTACTCTGTCCTCACCTGTGGCCTTCTCATCGGTGAGGCGGGCGACGAGCACGGTAAACGGTATGAGCATGCCGATGCAGAAGCGCGTCAGCACCAGGGCGTAGTTCTTCTGGTCGCGGTGCTCGATGTAACCGGGGAACGGGAACCGGCGCAAACGCACTTCTTCCGGCGGCGGCTCGTGCAGCCGTTCGGCCTGCAGCTCCAGGTGGCGCTGCTGCAGCGCGCCCATGACAGGGAGCAAGGTGTGCATCTCCGGGAACCGTGCCTCGTTGACGGGTCCCTCCGGCTGAGAGATCAGTCGCTGCCGGTAGTTCACCTGGGCACAAGCAACACGTGTTAATGCACGTAACTCGACGTCGCTGTAGTCGTGTCAACCCGCGCTTATAACGTAGATGGCCCTCGCCCTGCTTCGCAAGTGTTCGCCGGCAGTTGTTACAGTTGATTGATAAAAGATTACACTGGGACCGCCTTCCCGAAGAAGTTATGCTTCATTAGCCCTCATTACGCGCCTCCTCCCCTAAAGAAATTCGTTTGTCGCCCCCCCCCCCCCCCCCAAGCCGCATAATGTGGATGCAGTTAGCACAGGACAGGGATAATTGGGCATCTATGGGACAGGCCTGTCCCTGCAGTGGGCGTAAGCAGGCTGCTGCTGCTGCTGCTAATGATGATGATGATGACGACGACGACGAATCATATTTGAGGTTCTACGCTCACATCATCACATTGCGCTGCGTTTTGACCGATATGTCTTCAGTGGAAGGGGGATGGGAGAAGAAGAGGGGCGCTGCAGTGTACTCTGCCGCCCCCTCCCCCTCTTATGGAGAACCAACGCACGCGTAGCGGCATACCGGAGACGTTAATTAAAGTGCCCGAATGAAGGTTAGCAGAGCGCACCTGCACGTCGAAAGGCATGTTCCCGGCCATGAACAGGATTCGCAGGTTGACGGGTTCGGTGTCGGTGTCGTTGTGGGCAACGCCGCTGTACCGGAGCAGCACGTGACGCGGCAGACGCCGCGCTTTCTCTGACACCGGAGGCGCGCGGATGAGCTCCAGCTGCTGCGGCGTGTCCAGGCCGATCACTCGCGTGACGCCCAGCTTGAGGAAGGCTTCCCGCGTGAGCCGGGACAAGTACCGGTTACGTGCAGGGTAGAAGTACACCTGAGCAATGGGCAGTGCACGATGGCGACAAAGCCTTCGCGGGACACTTTTCTATTGTTGTTGTTAATGAACAGAACTTGCGTTAAGAGCAGTGAGATGTGTCCTGAACACCCGACATATTCAGGCCATATTTTCAGAAGGCAATCATTGAGTGGGCCGAGAGGGAAGAGAAGACCCACTTAACGTACACTTTCCTTTCTCATAGAAAAAAGAAAGGGTAAATGTAGTTTTCCGTCCATTAAAGTGTGTAATATACAATCCGTATTCACTGTCCACACACGAGCAATGTTGAACGCAGAAATAGACAAAGACCTCCGACGCTGTGGCTGCCTTCATTAAGGTGACCATTACGCCATGCGCGCTTCCGTTTCAGAGTGTTAAGATGCTTAGCCGGAAGTCGTGGGTTCGCATGCTGCAGAGCACCTGATTGTCCTTGATTGTCCTTAATTTCTTTGTTTAACTTTCCTATTTCTATAAATACTTGTTTCTTTTCCGTTGTTCTTTATTACGTTAGGAGATGCTAACTTCTGTTGGGGAATGACAGGTCGCGAAAAATATTTTACTTTTCTTTCCAGCCGCGGCCTTCGCTCGCGGTGGCGCTTCTTTCGCGCTTGGACGCCAACAAACCTTTCTGATGTTGGCCAAGTCCCTCTGCGTGTTCCAGTACTTGTCCGTGCGCATCGGCTTGTAGATGGTGTCGGGGTGTCGAATCAGCGGCTCGCGCGTCACGGAGTCCTCCTGGATCCCCGAGAGCAGCGCGACAATGAACGCGATCTCCAGCAGAGTGCTGGTGTAGTGGCGGAGCAGCCGCTTGATGTACACATTCTTCCAGAGGATAATGTACATCTGCTTGAAGAACAGGAACGACGGGACGATGCGAACGTAGCTCCCATCGACGCCTTCGTCTGACGTGAAGAGTAGGAAGAGAATATACAGCACAAGGGTTTTCTAAAAAAAAAAAAAGGCAACCAGCACTTCGCGGCCCTTCCGACAAAATTGGGGAAAGCGAAGATTGTGCGCGTGCCTGATGCGCTACTTTGTTGTTTTCTTTGCTTATTACTATTTTTTTCTTTCATTAAGTACGCGTCTCACTTCCCATCGTTCTTTCCCGGCGGTGTGTGTTTCTGTGTTGCTCTTCTAGAGTTCTGTGCACGGTGGTAAAAATTCAAACCATTTCATGGTTCAGACTTGGAAGTAATGAAATTACGGTAATTTACTGTAACGAGAATGTAATCAATCGCATTTTATGCGTTGAAAACTTCGTCGTGTAATGAGTTAATTCGAGGCAGTAGTATCGCGGAAATTGCTCATTACAAATTCCCGATCATTTTTGACTAAGGTATAGCACGTCCGCTTCCATTACAGCATAAAAAATTCACGGGAAAAGCAAATAAGAATAACAATGACCACTTAACAGAACGGCCCTACAGGGAAGCCATATATATGGGCTCTTAATATACCTGCTGCAAAGAAAGTATATATGAGTTAGTGCATGAATAAACTATTGTTAAAGTAGTTCCAAAACAACTCATTACTTCTCACATGTAATAGCAATGTAGTGGCATTTTCCGGTGAGTTGTAACTTGTAATGTAGTTTAATTACATCCTACAGACGTAATTAGTAAAGTATACAACTCAACTTCGTCCTTGAGGTAATTCTGCCACCTCTGCCAACGAGCGAAAGATAATGTACAGGTCTTCCAGTTAGAAAAGAAAAAAGGAAAAATTCAGCTATTGCACTCTGCGAAAGGCACATGGTCAGCGAAGTTCTTCAGCACATGACACAAAGATTACATGGCGGAGGCCCATTTGGTATTGAAGGCCACGTTGTGAACGTGCCCAACAACGTTCAAACCACTGTGCAGAGCATACAGCGACATAACGACGGCGTCATTTGCACCTGTTCTCTTGTTAGGTGTAGCAGCGTTCGAAATGGGAACCGATCTCAAACACTCGGCTAAGCTAGCCATAATACTTTGTCGTCGAAACTGTCTGAAGCTAGGCGAAGCCATTTAACACAATCCTTTGCTGCAAACGAAGTGAATCCTGCAACAGAAACTCGAAGTGGTAAATGAGTTCTGCGGAAACCCGCAAGGTGGAGTAACGTTTATGAAAGGGAAAATTAGCATCCACCCGTTTTGTAGCACAAGGCTACAAGGAAATCCAAATCCGTATGGATTTCCTTGTAGCCTTGTGCTACAAAACGGGTGGATGCTAATTTTCCCTTTCATAAACTCAAAGTGCAGTTCGTAGCGGGCGTCCGAAACCGCGGCTACGTTTTACGTAAACTACACGATAACCACGCAAACACTATACGGTAGCGATAAATCTGCGAAATGGCATGCTTACGATAAACGCTTCGTCTACTGCCATGCGCATGCGCATATCGATTCTGCTCAATCTGCAATTACTGCAAGCCGGCTAAACTAAAGATGTCTGTCATTCCTGCGAAAGCGTTTGCGCTTGCCGCCGAATGGTCGCTCCAAGACAGCCTTATCATAGCAGAATTGCCATAGCATATCAGTATAAGCACCATATCACAGCATATCAGCATAGCAGATCGGCAATAGGACGTGCGCCCGAAAGACCACGTGTTCGTGCAAACTCACCGACATCTGTTTCGTAGTCCATGGCAGTGGCTCCCGGTGCAGCTAACTCGGGTTCCGCGAAGAGAGACTTCAAGGACTGCGGTGCGCTCAACGTCCGTACCGGTTCACGCCCCTGCACGTGTCTCGCGCAAGGACGTGCGAACGAGACAGCGCGAGGTTTCGTTTCACGCTACGTAGCGGCTGACCGCATGCCCCACTATGGGGAACTTTGAATTCGAATGTATATTTGCCGAAAATTTCCTCCCGTGACGATGAAAGTGTCCGCTGTACAGCTCCCCGTGCTAAATTTTCCCTTTCACAAATCTTTTCCAGTCAACTTCGTTTTGCGACAAAAACCAGAAAGTGTGATCGTTTTCTTCTGTCCTGCCTCCGCTTTTCTTCATCCCGCAATCAACATGTGCCTCGTTACTCCAACGAGTAGTCTGGGCTTAACTATGCTTAACATAAAGTGCACAATTTCTCAAAGAAGGCTCTATGGATGTCGCCGTATCCCTGGTTGGGCTGTGCTAAGCATGCGTACCCCGCGCCCCAGGGAAAAAGAAAAGAAGAAAAAGAAACACTTCCGAGGCTGCGGCGTCCACCTTTGTCATTGGCCTCGAGATCGAATACAGTCGACGCCCAGCGGCGAGTCGACGAAGCTCTCAAGTGTGGATAGCGATTTCGTAGTGCTTGTTGGTCAGGAGTAAAAAGCAGACCCGTTCTTGCCCTCGATCCACTGCCCACGGCCGCGCAAGACACACTTTCGCCCTCACGCCGCTGATACATGATAGCGATATTACGCGAAGGCCAATGCGTGATAAACTGTATCCGGAAGTTGCTTGGGAGTTCTTGGAGCTGCGGGGACACCACTTGAGACCCGTGCGTATTGCGTCACAACTGGCGATAACTTCGCTGTTCCGACTGTGTTCACGCCACAGAACTGGCTTGAATTTTTTCTTTTTATTATTATTACTATTATTAGTGACCGAATGCTTAAATATTTCTGTCGTACGGCTTCTCACTACATTCGGAATCGGTCAACAGAGCTTTTTTTTTTCCTCTCTCTCTCTCTGACGCACGGACAAACGAACAACTGATTGCCCTGCATAGATTCCCTGTAAAACGAAAAAAAAAAAAAAGCAAGCGTCGTGCACCTACCTGTGCATTTCTATTTTCTTGCGACGTCCTCAGGCTGCGTGCACTCATTTACCGCAATCTTAGTCCTATAAAGCGAACTCTTACGACAAGGCCCCTCAACTCTCTTATATATAGAGCTACCTTCATCATGCGACACAGGAGGCGTGTGTAGCCTTGGCAAACCCCAATAACGCACGCTGCTTAACGTAACGTGTCGGCGCAGCTACTAAAAAGCGCCGCCGATAACTGGCTAGTGTTGTAACGCCAAGCAAAAGACGATTGAACAATGTGACAGGGGAGCACGCTCGTTTAGTCACCTCGCCCGACCGCCTATTGCTTAGCGCGCCGCTAGCTCAATACACCTTTGTTAACGCTGTCGTTATCGCGAGTGGAATGCGACGCGCAAGTTCTACCTAAAAATCGCGGTACATCGAGCAGTGACCACAACCTGGCGAAGTTAGGGAAACATATCCAGAAAGAAAAGCTGTGCGACGCGTCTCGACACAAACTCTGCTGTTTAGAAACGTCGCAGCTGATGATTGATGATTGTAGCTAGGTTGAGAAATTTGCGCAGCCCTTGACGGGAGCACGGCTAAGCGTCCATGCGGGTAGGGGAAAGGGAGTGAGGGAGATAGAAGGAAAAGGCCGTAGTGGAGGGTTCCGGAATTTAGGCCAGCTGAGCAGAGACCGCGAAAGAACGCCAGTGCATTTTTTTTTTTTTCTGGTATTCTCGTCCGAGGAAAAATTGCAACATTAGCTGCTAACCGCCCGCAACAGAGACGCAAGCTAAAAAACGTGCGCTAGGGCAGTGTGTACACACAGTAAGCACTTCTCTTTCCTTTTTGATACGCATACAGGTCGAACGCATACAGAACGCAACGTCGCGAAGAGCTGCGGCTACTGGGCCGCTACCGGCTGCCGCTGGTAGGCTAGACGAAAACGCGAGGGACAGCGAAACGACAAAAAGGTTTTCAAAAGTACCCTATGCGCGAATATTATCTGCAGCACTAATTATGTTGCCAAGTTTAACACTGGAGTGCGGGTATTAGTTGGCAGCGAAAGATTCACATAGCATTCAGTTATTGTCATTTCGAACGACCAAATGTGATGCACTACTTCATGCCGCGGACGTACTCCCAGCCGCCGGCCGCCGCCACCGCCGCCGTGGCCCCGACTCGCACGGATCGCGCCCATTTCTCCCAAGGGACGTGGGGCCAGTGAGGCGGTCGGCGAGTTGTCCCAACTTCGACGTGTTATCGTTGTGTGCGGAGACTTCGCCAAGTGCAAAGGTATCTCTGTGCGACGATATCGAGGAGACAGCCGAGCAATCCCCCGACATCTCGGCATATATACCTGGCAACCCCGGAGTCTCACGTACGATGCAACGCGGCAGCGAGGGCAGTACTGTGATGAAAAGAATATCCTGTGGAGTGCCCGACGCCGATTTCAGCATATCGCGGCCTCCTACGCCATCAACGCGCGACTTCTCAGCAGCAGGACGACCGTACGGACCATACCTCCGGTGTGGACGCTCGCGAGGTGGCGGCGGCGGGGGGCCAATATTCGGGCCGCGGCCACCGTGGAGAGGCCGAGGCCTGCCTCCGTTTAGGCCGTTCTTCGGACGCCGTGCTGGACCAGTGCACCCTCGCTTCAGTGCAAACGGTTGGTGGCGAAACGATGCTGCTTCCTTTGATGTAAGACCAGGGCCATTCAACCGAGGTGGGGGACACTGCTTCTACTCGACGCCATACTTCGATCGCGACTCGCTGCGCCAGGCGGGGCCGCCGCGTCGGCCACCGCTACTGCCGTTGCCCTATGAGAGACCACTGCGCGATGTTGGCAGCGCGGCATCGCCTTATGCTTGGCGTCGTGAATGCGCTGTGGTAGCTTGCGATACGCAGGGCACTCTGACCCACCAGGCCACGGTTGGGGACGATGCCGACACTGCGTCTGCGCCTGGTAAAGCCGTGGCCCTGGCCGAAGATTCGCCGCTACCGACTGCTGCATCAGCTGCCGCTGGGGTTGTGTCTGGAACTTCCTCTTCTGTGACCGAAAGGAGCAGCGCCACAGTTTGCGACGACAACGTCAGGGGCCGGCAGTATTCACTCGATTTTATCCGAACCACGGAGAACGATCCGCATGATGCGTCCGCTTCAACGCGGGCTCCTAATGATACCTGTCGTGATTCCTGGAATGAGCAGTCACATGACCTGCAAGCTTTGGCTGATGTGGATGATCCAGGCGGTAGCGCAGAACAGAAAGTTCAGCGAAAGCGTCCAGCGACGTCGTGTGAAAGTGTTTTAGATGCGAATGACGAGCTCGAGTCGTCTGCCGGGTTGGCGCTAGCAAAAGCTGCTCCGGTAAACGCGATGTGTGGAGACGCAGCTGCTGATGCCAAGGCCGCCGCTGACAACGCTTCGAACGCACCTGAACCGGACGTCTCAACTCCACCGAAGTGGGGCGAGTCAACGGCAAAGTTATGCGAGTGTTCCCCTACAACAGAAAATGCGAATGACGAGCTCGAGTCGTCTGCCGGGTTGGCGCTAGCAAGAGCTGCTCCGGTAAACGCCGTCTGTCGAGACGCAGCTGCTGATGCCAAGGCCGCCGCTGACAACGCTTCGAACGCACCTGAACCGGACGTCTCAACTCCACCGAAGTGGGGCGAGTCAACGGCGAAGTTGGGCGAGTGTTCGCCTACAACAGAAAATGCGAATGACGAGCTCGAGTCGTCTGCCGGCGTTGGCGCTGGCAAGAGCTGCTCCGGTAAACGCCGTGTGTGGAGACGCAGCTGCTGACGCCAAGGCCACCGCTGACAACGCTTCGAACACACCTGAACCGGACGTCTCAACTCCAACGAAGTGGGCCGAGTCAACGGCGAAGTTGTGCGAGTGTTCCCTTACAAAAGAAAGCGACCAAGGCAGCGACATTGGGCGAGTGCGCGGTGATTGTCCGCCTAAAGGGGCTCCTGCAAACGGCGTCTCCGAAAGACACGACGCTCCAGCTGCCAGGAACGCGACAGTTCGTGACAACGCGGCATCAAGCCGTTCTGACCCGCCCGAAGCGTCGGCAGCTCCATCGCGGAAGAGCGGCGAGTCGGGCGACAACTGGTCGTGCTCGCCATCGGCTGTCCGATGCGGAGACCTCGCGCCAGTCTCGAACGATTGCCCGACTGCGGAGGATGGTGGCCAACGCCAAGAGGTGGAAGAAGACGAAGGCGTTTGCATTTCACTAGAGATGGGTTGCTACGAAGATCTACCCGATTCGCAGCACCTAGCCGTCGACGATGGCGTAGACTACGTGTCAATTGCGTCAAATTCTGGCAAAGCTGACGACAATGAGGTTATTGTCGTGTGCGATAAGCGTGCATACTGTGTAGTCGACAAAATTGACGACGGCCGTGGTAATTCAAGTTTTATTGTTAAGTGACCGAGTTCCTTGAAGCAGTGATACCATAATGGGCTTGACAGGGTTTGTCTGAGTGTAAGCAACCACTACACGAACTCACACGAAGTAATACAAGCATATTATCGAAGTCGCCAGTATCTTACGCACATTTTTTTTTTCCTTCCACTGAAACTGTTGCAATGTAGAGTGATTGCTCATAATTTTCACTCTGCCGCGGATCTGGCAGAGCAACAAAAGTTATGTTGTCATTGCTTACTTCATTTCAAGTCGGAAATGTGGCTGTTTTTTCGTGTACGTCGTAAATGTTCAATAAAAAGTTTACGTTGAGTTGCGGCTAATGTTGTGGATAGCCTATTTCACGGAGAAAAGCCAGAAGTGAGCGTCACGTTACAATCATGAAGCCTAGCGATAAGTAATTTACGGAGGAGAACCATGGGGAATGGGTCCTGGTCACGTATAGACAAACCTCGAGCGTTCCGGCAACCATGTAGGCCTAATGGTATCCAAGGGGCACAAGGCGCGCCCATTACGGCACAGAAATTTCACCTTCCCTAAAGCCCCTTTTAATTTGCCCAGGATAGCCAACTCACGTGAAACCGCCCAATAGTTTATAGCGAAAGCTGTAGATGTCTACGCGAAACGAAAACCCGTTCGATTCCTGTGAAAAGAAACTTCTCCATTAGCTGCGCCATCCAGTGACGACGTTACGTTCCCTGCGTCGTACCCTTGCACGCGCGCCATTGGCTGCACCGTCAGTATAGCGTTGCAAAGCATAGCAGAAGCGAGGTAGAGAGGAGCAGTGAAGTGAGCCATAGTGGGAGGCGTACAGCTGCTGCCGACCGCGTTTCCCCGCGCCCGTGCGCCGTCGCAGCCGTGCCACCGATTCCACGCGCAGCAGTTTCATCTTAAACTTCTGCATGGGACGGATTGTACAAACCCCCGAACAGCAGAACCGTGAGGGCGTTCGTGTTCGCCGCGTCGGTGCTGCTGTCCGGGCAAAAGAACAGGCCCGGGTGACCAAGCGCAAGCAGCAATTGCGTATCGAAGTGCAGCCTTCCAAGCCGCGTAAATCGCGCGCAGCGGAACGCAAGCGCTAATGGCGGGCGGATGCTGCTAACCACGACGCCGAGCAAACTCAAGAAATCAAACGCAAGCGACACCGGCGAGCCTAGGAGGCGGCGTTGCGGGCTGAACAGCGCCAACGTGGCAATGGCGGGAACGCGTTCGCCGCGGCCAACGCCCGCTTTCGGCGGGAGTTAAAACACAATGAACCGCTCATCACACTCCTCCATGACCGTGATCATGAGAGGCACAGTGTGCGGCATGTGAAATAAACACTGCGGTAAACCCAAGCCAAACGTGCGTGCAACCTCATGAACAACCACAAACATATAACCAATAATTGAGAAAGGCTTGAATACAACGTCGGGATTAACCCACTGATAAGCACCGCTGCTAAAATTTTCAGCTGATTCCAACGCGGGCGACCCCGTATTCTTGACGCCTTTGCCACCAACGCTGGCTCATGGCTGCCTGCTTGAGCAGGAGGGCGGCCGGTCAAAAGCAACGCAGTGATACTTGAGAAAAGCTCAATACATTGTCGGATGACCTCGCCACTTACATTTTTGTGTGACTGGGTGAGGTCACTGCATGTTGTCCACTGTTGGCCCCCCAGGTCCTGTCAAACTGTTTTCACGGATCTTTTGCCTGGGGGACCCCCAGCTAGTGCGTTGGAAATAATGTGGACTCTGATTGACCTTACGGGAGGCCTACAACCTTCCAAATATCCATGACGTCTCTGCCACGCGCATCAGACTCGATGATCCTTGATTCTTCGTATCCGTGTTATAGTGAGCCTTCCAGTTGATAACGAGACCTTTGCGGACAAAGTCAGCGTGGCTTCGCACGT
This sequence comes from Hyalomma asiaticum, assembly GCA_013339685.2. Classification (NCBI taxonomy): domain Eukaryota; kingdom Metazoa; phylum Arthropoda; class Arachnida; order Ixodida; family Ixodidae; genus Hyalomma; species Hyalomma asiaticum. Next base: position 8,458,659 of record CM023487.1, read on the forward strand.
CCGAAATGTTGTCAAAAGGTACGTGTCCTTTACTTCCAGCATCAATTCGTCCTTGACTTCTGCGTGCAGAGATTCTAATGTTCCGGTCAGAGATGCAAAATTAGTTCAAAACTGTAATATAATTAAGTTGCGATCTACATTCCTAGAATTTTCTGAAGTATAATTAAATTACATTACAAATTACTGCTGTTCGAAGATAATGACATGACATTAGCATTACGTTTGAAACGTAATGAAATAACTTTCGAATTACTTAAACGAAAGTTCACTAACGCATTAACTCGAATACGCTTTCCTTACACCACATACAAATTTACAGCACACATTTACGGCCTTTCTGTGGGCCTGCCTTGTTCTTACGCTTGATGTTTGACGCCCAGATGAAATTGCCTTTGGTGTCTTTCATTCATTTATTGGTCAATTTGTCTGCTTTAAGGGAAGGGAACGTCCCATATCGTAATGAAGTGTAATTGGGAAAGTAATTTCACTCGCTTAGACTCATTCATTACTACATTATCAGCCCTCAAAAGTAATTCATTGCATTACTCATTACAGTAAAAAGTAATCTAACTACCGCGATGTCGTTACTGCCAAGTCTGGCTCCGGTCCAGTTTTTCGGCGTCGAATTCATGGGCTTCATACTGTCGATGCCAGTTGCTGCCAACACTTGTTGCAACATCTCGGGGTGTTTTCGAATACTGCCGCTGTACCGTTTATTGCCGAGAAAGTCCGCTATCTTCGAAACCCAACGACTGTTGAAACCCAAGGACAGCGTAAGACAAACAAAGAAAATATAAATTAATAAACAAAGCAACGTCGATAACCTTCGAAAATATACAGTGCGGTTAGAGTTAAAGCATACCAACCTGTACTAGTACGAAGAAAAAAAAAGAGAACTTGAATAAGTCTGTTCGTGCAAAGTATTGCGTCAGTGCGAAATTCGGATGATGGTGGCGGGTGTACCTGGAAGTTGAGGACGACAGATAGGCTGACGGGCTAATTACTTGTTCGTGATTGCAGAGCAAGGAGAGAAACTGTATTCGGCGATACCTCCGTCTTTGTTCGGGACACTGGATGTCGTTAACCTGCGTTATTTCAGATGGATACTCATATGGAGAAAACTTAGCATAAACGAACCTTACTGCTTTGCTCTGTGCCGTTTCGAGATGGGTGATATGCTGCTTAATAAACGGGTCCCAAACAACGCATGCACATTCAAGTTTCCGTCTAGTTAGTGTGTTGTACGAATGTGCCACTGAAACTGAGGGACGCGAAGCGTTATTTGACAAAGACCAGCTCCTACTATTTATTTATTTATTTATTTATTTATTTATTTATTTATTTATTTATTTATTTATTTATTTGTTCCGCCAGTCGCTAGCGACATGTTGCAATAATGATTTATAGAGTTTTACGGGCCAAAACCACGTATATGATTATCAGGCGCGCCCCGTATATAGTAGGGGCGTGATGTACCAAGCTTTTAGAAATGTTTGTTCAGGCCAGCGTCGTTACAACACGAGGAAGACGAACGCTTCGAAATTCGTGGTTTCACGATGACATGCATGTGCGGTGATTTGATACCGATAAAGCAGCGCGCTCAAACGGTAGGCACATTCACGCGCACACGAATAGCACATATGCAGGCAATGAACTGCAGCTTTTCGTTGATCGCTAAAAAGGCCTGCAGTGTCGCATAACAAGCGCAGGCCGCACGAATCGAAACAGCAATCAAAACGAAGCAAAATTGTTGTTGTTGTTTTGTGGGGTTTAACGTCCCAAAACCAGCTCTGATTATGAGAGACGCCGTAGTGGAGGTCTCCGGAAATTTCGACCTCCTGGGGTTCTTTAACGTGCACTGACATCGCACAGCACACGGGCCTCAACATTTCGCCTCCATCGAAATGCAGCCGCCACAGCCGGGATTCGATCCCGCGACCTTCGGATCTGCACCCGAGTGCCATAACCACTAGACCACCGTGGCGGGGCTAACGAAGCAAAATTAATCATTGAAATAGGACAATCACCGCTAAGTACCTGGAGTAGCAAGCCAGGCCATTAACCAGGCTAACATCTCCGGATTCATCAATAAAGTGTTCTCTCTCTCTCTCTCTCTAGGGAAGCCACAATCTAGGTTAAATGTAGGAAATTAAAGCGGACGAAAGAAGCAACTTACCTCGTGTGGGATCCACACCCTCGTCTCGGCAATATGCGCATGCGCTGAGCTGGCAGAAGCATCGCAAGTGTACACGAAAACCGTGGGCTCTGATGCCTAGTCTGGCGAAAAGTTATTGCGTTTCGATATAGTTTGTGTACATACACATACGCACGCACATACATATGGGAGGAAGGGGGTGGGGGGACAGGACATATCCCGAAGTAGGGCGCCACCTGTCAAAAGCTATGATTTCTCAGCTTCCTGCGACGCAGTCTCAACGTACCATTTGGTACTCGGCTGCCATCCAAAAAATGCGGGTGCGATCCCGGCCGCGGCGGTCGCATTTTCGATGGAGGCGCAAACGCCAGAGGCCCGTGTTCTGTGCGTTGTGCGTACGGGAATTGTGGCCCCAAGAGGCCACAATTCCCGGAGCCCTCCACTACGGCTTTTCTATCCTTTCTATCTCTTTCACTCCCTTTCCCCTACCCCCACGGACGCTTAGCCGTGCTCCCTACATGGGCTGCAGAAATTAGCGTCCTCTCCTTAACCGAACCACAATCATCGTCACCGTCACAAAGTAGCGTCCTCTCGTCACCGGAACCAGGATTATTAGCGCTGCAACGTGTCCTCCGCGATCGGCTGCAGCGGCGGTCCGTTGCAGCCGATCGTTGCAACGCCGTGCCGCCGCAGCCGATCGCGGAGGCCACAGCTACAACAATGCTGCCTTAACCATTCATGTTCGCCTCACCCTCTGAGCTTATTAATGATTGACCGCGTCAACACTAATTCATGTCCTTCCGACATGGTCCCGCCTTCGCATACGAAGAAAATGCGCACGCTCTGCTTTCACGAAGATTTGTTTGCTCGTACAATTAAATTAACGCCAACGACGCCGACGGTCATGAGGCAATGCAAGCTTCGCTCGAATAATTTATTACCAAAAAAAAAAAAAGAATCATTCGGGCTCTTTCAAAGTTGACCTCAAGGGAGGCCTACATCCTTCCAAAGTTCCATGACGTCGCTGCCACGCGTCTTGTACTCGATGCGATCCTTCATTCTTCGTATCTGTTCTGTGTTAAAGTGAGCCTTCCAGTCGCCAACGATACCCTTGCGGACGAAGTCGGCGTTGCCCTGTACGTGCCAAATATCGCCGAAGACGTCCTTCATTTCCTGCATAAATTCCTCCTTCGCTGCAGCGGGCACTAACTCTATCAGTCCCGTCCAGTTCTGTAACGTCGAATTTAAAGATTTCATGCTTTCGACACTGGTTGACACCAACACTTGTTCTAACAATTCGGGGTGTTTTCTAATCCTGCCGCCGTACTTTTCCTTACTGAGAAAGTCCGCTATCCTGAGTACCCAGCCTGTGGTGTCCTTCTTGAGCCCCTCGTACGTGATGAACAGAAGGTTCGGGTCACCGTGGTGGGCGTACCAGGATAGCAGGTGGTCAAAGTAGTCGCCGTAGTCGACCTTGCCATCCAAAAACATGTCGAAGAACTGGTCGAACGTGCCTTCTTGGAACCGATAGGTCGGAAGTCGCCTGCGCAAATGTACAAAAGGCGCGACCACAAAGACTGAGCGTAGCGGCGCAATAACGTCCGGCAAATTTTCGCAACAATGTACAGTCATTACATCGCAGGTTCGGACCTCGTTTGCATACATTGTAGTCACGACTAACTAAGCCAATGGCCTTTCGGAGCGGGCAAAGAAAGCGTGAGAGCAGAGCCGATCCCACTTGCTTTCGGCCCATTGATACATGGTGGTGGTTATGTGAAGCTCGATGTGAGGCGAGCAAGTTGCTGGTTCGGTCCCAGCAGCCACGGCTGCATTTCTGTAGCGGGGAATGCAAAGAAAGAAAGAAAGAAAGAAAGAAAGAAAGAAAGAAAGAAAGAAAGAAAGAAAGAAAGAAAGAAAGAAAGAAAGAAAGAAAGAAAGAAAGAAAGAAAGAAAGTGGATGAGTGGGTGTGATGGATGAGGTAAGGTCACAAAGAAATCCAAGGTTTGACGAAATCACGTCTGGTCAGGTTGTAGAATAATTGATAAAGGATGGAATCGCCGAATTGTTCGTCACCAATTGGCTGTCAATTGTTTGCAGAAGAATTCGTTGTCACGCCGTTATCTGGAGTCTCTGGTGATCCAAACAACTGTAAAAAAAGCTTAAGCCACAACGCAGGTAATCTCCTGCCTACATACGTAAGATGCCTGGGGGCGATTACTACGACGTACTTAAACACTGGGTTTCGCGCTTTCCGTGCAGTGGACAACGCTTCGTACGGAAGCCGAAACGTTATCCTTTTTAGCAAAAATCTTTGATCGGCGATACCATTACTTATCAATGAGGTGTAGTGAGTAGATAATGAGGAAAGGTGGAGTATCCGGGACACCGACAGTTGATAAACGACATAACGTTTTGGCGGAGCACGAATGTATGATCAAAGTAACTAGCGATTCATGAAACCAGTCTGTCGACACCCTTGCCAGTTACTTTACGGTTAACGATTAAAATAACTGCTTCGCTGTTGCGACACTTTTTCACGGCGTGGAACTGGCCCTTGAATTTACACGATGCTCTGAGGTCTGTTGGCCATTGCCCCGCCGCAACGAACCCACCTTGTGTGGTAGTAGAAGGACACGCAGCAGTCGTAGGGGTTCCTGGTTATGCAGATGTACTTGGCTTCGGGCGAGTACGGATGCTTGCCGTACGGCAAGTGAGTCTTCAAGCAACCCGGTCTGCGCATGGAGCGGGCGCCTTCTGCACCCTCGAAATCCAGGAATGCCGGCACCTCCTGTCTCCACGCTTTCCCCGATTCCGCGGGTGATGACTCGACGCTCTTCAACACGCCGTTGACGATCTGCTGAAGCCACGTGCTTCCGCACTTGGGGTAGCTGGCGACGAAGACATCGTCGTCCCGAGGCCGGTACGACATGGCCGACTTCATGATCCGCTCCGAGAACAGCCGACTGACGTGCAGACCCTCGACCACATGGTACACCGTTGGGCACTGCTTCTTTCTGTCCTGCAAACGCGCCAATTTGGTTGTTAGTTCCTTTTCGTGGATATGACAAATTATTTGGGGTGTGCGAATATTCGAACAGCGTTCTGTTCTGTTTGGTGCTCGAACCTAATAGTGCATATTCGAAATGCCGAATATTTTTCGAATAGTCCACGAATAGTCAGCCGCGACGAGTAAACTTCTAAGGAGGTTAAAATCGGAAATGCCAGGGGCTACATTTTAATCATTGAGCTACCACGTAGCATGTAGCGCAACTTTTTACGAAACTATCGAGGCTATATTAATCTCCAAATCTAGGCGTTCTTGCTTAAGATTTCAGTGTCGCGGAAGCGAAAGTGTCATCAGTCTACTGTCATCATAATGATATCAGTACTTTTCTTCGCCGAGCTTTTGGTGATACCTCGTAATCATCTCCAACATGCTCCCGCTCACGGAGGAAGGAATAAAGCTAGAAGAGGGAGTCGCGTGAGAATATTGAAACACAGCAGTGAAAAATTTAGAGGGGGGAATCGTGGAAAATAGGCGTAAGTCACGTGATATAATAAGCGGTAGATTGATCCACGGTCAAGCACCACCTATGTTTACTTATTATCTCAAAGGCTCTGGTCACTGCTGCATGCAAGCCAACATCACTTTTACGTAACTACTTTTTGTCGGTTAAATGAAATCGCAATGTTCCTTTGTCAACGTTTATAGATATTCTTCGAAGAAAATGCCGCGGAATTCTCGGGCTGTTTCAAGAATTTATGCCTTACACTATTCCAAAACTATCCGAATAGTATTCGATTCGGTTTCATCACTATTCGATTCGTATTTCATTCGGCTCTGAGGTTCACTATTCACACAAGCCTGCAAATAATAAGAAATCACAACTTTTAATTCCTTGAGGTACAATGACGTCACAAATGCAGAACACACCCCGTTACCAGATGTTGACTCGTCCTTCAGCGTCCCTTGCATACTGCCCACTTGATACCAACTCACTTGAACTTAGGGGACACCTGGAGGAAAGAGAAAAAATTATAATAATCGTACCAGCCATAGTTGGGGCGAGGAAAGGACGCTATGTTCTGCAGCCCCTGCGGTAGCACGGCTCAGCGTCCGGTTGGGGGCGGGGGGGGGGGTAGAGGAAAGGGACTGAAAGGGATAGAAAGGAGAAAAAAAAAAGGCCGTGGTCGAGGGCTTCGGTACGACCTGGAGTTTTTCTAACGATCACTGACAACGCACAGTAACACGGGCCCCTCGCATTTACGTCTCGATCGAAAATGCATGCAGCCGGGTTTGAACCCGCTTCGTTTGGGTCCGCAGTCGAGCACCATAACAACTAGACCACCACGGCGGATAAAAATTTAATGCCGCTATAATGAAAATACTACGAAATTCCCAGCCTCAGTTTTGCATATAGAAAGAACAGTACGGCACACTACTCGTCTGCCAAAACAATTTTGTACCCTGCTGACGTACTGCTGTGGGCTGACGTACTACACGTGTTATGGTCCCACAAGTGTTTGTTCGAGGGTCGGTTGCTCTGCTGCGTCAGGGTGGTATGCATCACGTGGTATACTGTATATGGTTCAAGACCAATATTCAATTGAAGCTTAGCGCTCGGTGCTCTGTCTTTTCTTGTCTTATACGGTCTGTGGTGTTTTTTACGCTAATTATTTATATGTCTCAAATCTGCTTTTTTTTTCCACTCTCTCCCTTTTGCTCCTGTATTTATACCCTTTTCTACGGTCGCCCGTCATCGTAGCTTAGCGGCTACGGAGTTGGCTTGCTAAGCTTGAGGTTGCGGGATCGAATCCCAGCCACGACGGCCGTCATTTCGATGGAGACGGAAGGCCGAAAGACACCTGGGCACTTAAGTGCCACTTAATTTATCTAGGCGCACCTTAAAGAACACCTGGATAGTAAAAAATAATCCAAAGCCCTCCGGCATTTAGAAACCCCAGAAATTGTTATTATTTTTCTCCGGTTTAACTACGCCTTTTTATCTGTTTTCTTGTTTTTTTCTGGGGATGATTTTTCTCGGCCTTGGTTTGCGAGAGAGAAAGACCTGGTTATGCGTTGTTTACTCACACATTGTTAAAAGTTTTGCACGCCTTAACCTTTCAGCTTTCACAACATACGAAACAGCTACGATATATGACTGGGTCATATCGCGCGAGCGCAAGAAAGAAAGTACAGCATGGCGGCGTGGCACGAGCTACAATCGCGTGTCTTCCTCTTCCCCGACAGTCTACATAGCGTTAACACGCCCGGTCTGAGATGCACCCTTTTGCGGCGCGTCTAAGGCATATTCTCTGAGTTACAACCGCCTGCGGAATGGCAATCCACCAACCTGGCTGTGACGTCTAACCCTGAACCGGCTGTGCAGCAGCAGCTCACGGACTGGGCATTAGAAGTCGTTATGGCGAAGCACCAGCGTCCAACCACGGCATGCAACCAAGAGGAAAAATATGATCGTGTAAGGCTCAAATGAACCGATAGAGCTCTTACCACCAACGTTGAAGCGGATATAGGACGCCTGACGAAGGGACCTGCGACCGGAAACCTGCCTCGATATGTGACACGGTTATAAATGGAGAAGCATTGATAGTCATGTTCTGTAGAGTGTGACGCGTACAGCCTGAGAGCAGCTGCACATACGAAGAGAGAGAGAGAGAGAGAGAGAAGTTGACGCGGCTCAACTAGCACAAATGAGATAAACGTTCCTACGGCCACGTGGCTGGTAAAGCTTTATTGAAATGCTGGTAAGGAGCAGCACAGCAAACAAAGAGAGAGAGAAAAAAAATCGAGTTTGTCATTCAGCGCAGAGTACAGATAACTTTTCCCAACTTTGCCTTATGGGTAATTAAACATAAATACGTAGTCTCTGCTACGTATTAAAAAGAGATGGTCGTTGTTCGTATAGCTTCCTTTTCTTTGTGTTCTCGCATTTTCTACTTTACAACGTCGATCTTGCACCGAGGTAGCCAACCGGTGTCGCTGTCAGCTGTAGCGACGTATAGCGACGGATATGGAACATCCGTTCAATCGCACGTGCCGAGCGGAGTTCGTTGCAGCAAGCTGTGCACTCATCGCACGTGCCGAGCAAAGTTCGTTGCAGCAAGCTGTGCACTCAGAAGATTTGTCCACGCTCTGCATGTCTCTCTCTCTCTCTACCTCTCGCATTCCGACCGGTTGGAGACAGGTGAGCATTTCGTGTGTCCGCCGCGATCACGCGTGGTGATGGTGAAGCACTTGTCGGTTGGACCTGCGTATACAGATACGTGCCGTCATCCCCCATTCGCATTGAACTTCGCGTAATCTGCGAATAGGACGAAAGGCTGGCGTGGGCATAGTCTTTTCATCGCAGAGGGGGTGCCAGCTACAAGCAGGCAAACACGCAAGCCTCCGGAAAAAAGCTGTTCGGTCAATCGCAGGAAACCTTTCGTCGAATGCGCTGTGGTGTTCGTTTATTCCATGCCACCGACATGACAAAGTACGTGTAAGCCACGCAGGAAGGTACCTAAACAAGCGGCCGTTAAAGCACCGGTACGGTTGAAAGACATGGAAATTCCGGACATCCGGTATTTCACTGCAAAGGCTTCGGCTGCGCTATAAACTATGCAAGTAAAGCGGAAACATGACTCGAGAAACACTGACAGCGGCCGTAATTCACGAGAACGGAGACATGCGTTAGTTGCTTTCCATTGGCGTTTCCTGACAGAGAGACACCAATTTACAGAGGGGCTCCTTGTGACGTACGTGACTCGTTCAAAGTTCACGCGAATTTCATCTGCTCTTGAAACCAAACTGCAACTTCCCTGGTGCTTGTTATGAAATAATATTTGGATAACATGTTCACAGGAACCTCCACGATTTACCGGCACCGTCAGCTATGTTTGGCGAATGGGTCCTGCAGAAACCAGCAAGGTGGAGTAACGTTTATTAAATGGAAAAATTACCATCCACCCGTTTTGCAGAACAAGGCTACAAGGAAATCCATACAGATTTTTCAGAAAAGCTTCCTAGTTGCCGAAAAATTCGTCCTGGTCCGGGGTTCGAACCCGGGACCAACGCCTGTCCGGGGCGCTCGCTCTTCCATTTGAGCTAACCAGGAGGTAGCGATTGACAGCGCGGGAGCGAATCCATCGACAACTCGAAACACACCAGCCCACACCTGCCTTTCGGTCTATTAGTAATCTGTGTTCAAAACGTTTTAGAAGACCCCTTTAAGTATTCCTCATCCGTCCCACACTGTATAATGGCGTATGGCTAGCGAAGCTATCAGCACACGACACAGAGGTGACACAGAGTTATCACTCTCTCTCTCTCTCTCTCTCTCTCACACACACACACACACACACACTTATTCTTGATCGGTGGTAAATGGTCAATGTAAGTGCTACCGATTGAAGGGCAAAAGTGAAAAAAATTATGTGCATGCAACTGAATCCACATAGTGTAACTTTAGTAAAAATATGACCGGCCTTAAATTGGAGGAAGATCATGCTTCGCGTAATATTCGAGACGCCGACAGCGGTCTCTGCATAAAATTCTATCCCATTCTAGAGTGCAAAATTCTCCTAATTCGTAGTTTCTTCGTCAACCCGACATATTAACCGTGCTTGTGACTTGTGCTACAACTGTTACTGCCGCCCAGTGGCAGCAATTATTAAAATCACATCTTTATTTTTATACTTGCTTTTTTTCAATTCCTTACAGCCTTTGGAGGGACACTTGGTGTACATGTCAGCCCTGCGTGTCTTCTCAAATACGGCGAGGAGAAAGGAAAGGGGGAGGGTGGGTGACCGTCAAGAGAAAAAAATTGACGGCAGATCCACGAGGTGAATGATGATGAGATTGGGCGAAGCTCCTGGAAGCAATCATCGGTTAAACCGTGAAACTTCTTCCGTTAATTCGCCCGATAAAATTGACGTGAAACGATTGATTGAATGTTTTATCAAACTTTTATTGCTGGTTTCCGTTGTCCTTTCATTATGACCGCTTTGTGGTCGGTGAAATGTAAGCTAAGTGGTTCTTGCACTGGTTGCAGATGAAAGTTGGCAAACACGATGTCGATGCAGGTGCCTCTGATGGTGGTTGGGTTGGGGTTTTCAAAGGAGATGCCTCGCGGGCTCTCACTTCAGGGTCCTGTCTGCGAGCGCGCGCCGCCGCTGCCCTGCGCGCCCGCCTTTCGGCATCCTTATCCATACGAGCACACACCGACGGCAACGAGCATCGTCAACTACAAACCTGTATCGCGATATGGTTTTCAATATAAAACCATTGATTTAGAAAACACCTGGCGTCTTTCGTTAAGCAGCTGGCGTCTTTTCGTTTTGCTTTAGAAACATCTGGCGTCTTTTCGTTTTGCTTTTAGAAAACATCTGGCGTCTTTCGTTGGTTTATTTCATCAATCAACGGCGTTTTGAACAAAATTGTTATTGTTTAATCACGCACAGGAGGAATCTCACCAGGCACTACCTTGGAGGTAAACAATGGCTGCTAATGGGAATGAGAGAAGAAGGTCGGCTTTTAGTAGTAGTAGTAGTAGTAGTAGTAGTAGTAGTAGTAGTAGTAGTAGTAGTAGTAGTAGTAGTAGTAGTAGTAGTAGTAGTAGTAGTAGTAGTAGTAGTAGTAGTAGTAGTAGTAGTAGTAGTAGTAGTAGTAGTAGTAGTAGTAGTAGTAGTAGTAGTAGTAGTAGTAGTAGTAGTAGTAGTAGTAGTAGTAGTAGTAGTAGTAGTAGTAGTAGTAGTAGTAGTAGTAGTAGTAGTAGTAGTAGTAGTAGTAGTAGTAGTAGTAGTAGTAGTAGTAGTAGTAGTAGTAGTAGTAGTAGTAGTAGTAGTAGTAGTAGTAGTAGTAGTAGTAGTAGTAGTAGTAGTAGTAGTAGTAGTAGTAGTAGTAGTAGTAGTAGTAGTAGTAGTAGTAGTAGTAGTAGTAGTAGTAGTAGTAGTAGTAGTAGTAGTAGTAGTAGTAGTAGTAGTAGTAGTAGTAGTAGTAGTAGTAGTAGTAGTAGTAGTAGTAGTAGTAGTAGTACCACACAGTGCACGGGGCCTCTGTGGTCAGAATAAAGCCCCCGTCCTTTATGTACGAAGCACCCTAGGCAATCCACAAAGTGGAGAGTAGTAGTAGTAGTAGTAGTAGTAGTAGTAGTAGTAGTAGTAGTAGTAGTAGTAGTAAAAAACTTTATTCGATATTTCGATGATGACTCAGAGGGTGAAGCCCTTGTAAAGTCCGAGGACTTCGATGAGAAATAGCCAGGCTTCGAAAAGGTGGCGGAAGACAATACGCCTGTAGAGAGCCGAGCAGCCAGACGCCACGATGCGTTTATTCCGAACAGAAAAAACCAAACATACATACACGTGCCACGCGCTCGCGGTCGTACTTCCTCTTCTTTCGCGCCGGCTAATTCCTTTCTCTTTTTAACACTCCCGGCCCACGAAATGCTATGGGCGTATTTCTAGGAAGGACAGATGCTGTACCGGTCGCGTGATTATTTTTCCGTTTCCTAGCCTTAGGCGACATGCACGTACAACTCCGTCGTTTCCCGTAATGTTCTCTAGTACACGTGCTAGTTTCCAACACAACTTGGGCTCTGAATTTTCGCGCACTATGACGATACTGCCTTCAACAACATTAGTTATGTCGGCCACTGGCCTGTTATGGGCGCTTCTGAGAAGTATCAAATATTCCTTGTACCAGCGGTTCCAAAAGTCTTTTTGCATGTTTTGACGTTGTACCCAGTTTTTAAGCAGCTCAGTATGGGAACTAGACTCTACGGCTAGGTACTGTAAGTCAGGAAGTGCGGTAAGTCGCTTCCCATGCAAGAAGTGGGCGGGGGTCAATACCTCTGGCTCCTGTGGGGTAGGATATGAATACGTGAGTGGTCGACTGTTTATGATCGCTTCGATTTCCGTGAGGACCGTGCTCATTTGATTATGATCTAGAAGTGACTTTCCTAGAGCCTTTCTCAAACTGTCTTTAACTGATCGAACCATACGCTCCCAAAATCCGCCCCACCAAGGAGCACGGTCTGCAGAAAACTTCCACTTAATGTTATGAGCTGACAAGTAGTCTCCAACCTCACTTCTCCGGACAATGTCATACACTGCGCGAAGTTCACGAGAGGCACGCTTAAAGCACTTGGCATTGTCAGAATAAATAACTGAAGGGAATCCACGACGTGCAACGAAACGCCGGAATGCCTCTAAAAAACTGTCCGCCGTTGAGCGCATGACAAGTTCTAGGTGAACAGCACGAACAACCGCGCACGTGAACAGCACTATGTAGGATTTCTGTGTAGGCTGGCTTTTAAGGTATACAGGTCCAATAAAGTCTACACCAGAAATGTCAAACGGTTTGGACATATTCACTCTGTCACCAGGTAGCGCTGCCAGTGGAGCCGTCGCAGGCTTAGCCCTTAATCGCGCACACCAAGTACACTGCCCGATCACTTTTTTCACACACTGCTTGCCTTTCGTCACCCAGAAGCGCTCTCGGAGTTCTGCGATAGTCGTTGCGATTCCGGCATGGAAAAGCCTTCGGTGCAGGTGCGTCGTAATGAGTTCAGTGGCGATGTGATCACCGGGAAGCAGAATTGGGTGCTTGATACCTTCCTCGGTTTCAACGCTCCGTCTCACGTTTCGTAGTCTGGTTTCAATGCGCAGCAGACCATCCGCCTCCTCTAGAAAGGGATGCAAATCCCGAATCTTAGAGGCCTTGTGAATCTCGCGTCCTGCCTTGAGGGCTGCTAATTCTGGACCAAATCGTTGCTTTTGTGTAAACGAAATCCAATATCTTTCAGCATTGGCAACCTCCTCCGTTGTTAGGTGCCCTTCAGGGGTTGGCAGGCGGCGGCACGCAGCCACGAACCTAAAAATCCATGCCGTGACCCGAAGCACACGCAACCAGGAACTATGCCTTGATAGTTCGAAGACAGCTTGCACCGATGTCGATGACGCATACAGGGCGTGGGTGTCTATTTCCGCTTCTTCATCTGTCACAGTACTCAGCTTGTCATTCAACTGCTTGGGCCATTCCTCGCGGGTCGCCAGCCAAGCCGGTCCTCGCCACCAAAGTTCTCTTCCAATCAACGACTGTACCGACGTGCCTCGAGAAGCCAGGTCTGCTGGGTTGTCTTTTCCAGAACAATGGTTCCACTGGCGAGAGTCCGTGATACTTTGAATTTCTGCGACCCGGTTTCTGACGTATTGTTGCCACCTTGAAGCGACGCCTCGAATCCAACCGAGCGCCACCGTTGAATCGGTCCAAAAATAGCACTTAGAAGGTGGAATCGCCAATGTGACACTTATGAACTTCCCAAGTCGGGCGCCCAGTAAAGCTCCGGTGAGCTCGAGCCGTGGAAGTGAAAGCTGTTTCAAGGGAGCTACCCGGGCTTTTGCCATAAGCATCTGTACGGGTTGTTCTTTGTAATCGTGCCTCAAGTAAGCAACAGCACCATAGGCGCAGATGCTTGCGTCCGTAAACACGTGGAGCTCACAAGAATTAAAGTCGTCAGTTTGTAAGCAAACCCTGGGCACGGAAAGGTTCTTGAGAGCACTGACTTCTTTGCACCATGTATTCCATTCTTGGGAAAGTTCGGTTGGAATTTCACTATCCCAGTCGAGTTCCATTTGCCAAATTCTCTGAAAGAGGATCTTGACGCGGATCAAGAATGGAGAAGCAAAGCCGAGAGGGTCGAACAGACGCGCAGAAGTCTGCAAAATGAACCGTTTGGTAGACTGTGCTCCTTGTAGGCATTCGATAACAGGATCGACATTCAGACTTAACAGATCTGATCTGGTGTTCCACAGTAATCCGAGAATTTTCGTGTGGTCCTGCTGGGCTACGCGTTCTTCCATGTTAGGACAGTTAGTTGCCCACTTCTGCAACTTCATTCCAGCCTCAGCGAAGATTTCTGTAGCATGGTCGAATAGTTCACAGGCATCCGAGGCGGTAGGAACACTAGTCACCATGTCGTCCACATAAAAGCAGCTAGCCAACTTTTCAGCTGTTCGACGGTACTTTCCAGACATGTGCTGAAAATGGTACTGCAGTGTTGCACTTAGTAAAAAGGGGCTTGCCGTCGTACCAAACGGCACCCGAGTCATGCGGTATTCGCGAACCTTCTTTATGTCGTGCACTCCTGTTGGTGCTTCTTCAAACCAAAGGAACCTCAGAGCGTCCCTGTCGCATGGTTTGATCCCAATCTGTAAGAAGGCTTTCTGTACGTCTGCTGCGACACCATACTGGTGTTGGCGAAAACGCAGCAGCATCTTCAACATATCGTTGTTGAGGTTCGGGCCTTTTTCCAAGTGGTCGTTCAGCGAAGTCATTCCAGAGCCATGGGACGACGCATCGAAGACAATTCTGAGTTTAGTCGTAGATGACGATTCTCTGATCACTTCTCTATGGGGCATGTAGTACTTTGTCGTATTGACATCCTCGATGATGGGAACTAGTTCCGCATGGCCATCCTCAAGATACTGTCTGACTGCTGCATCATAGCTGCGCAGAACGTTCGTGTCTCGAGATAGCCGACGAAGGAGGCAGCAAAGCCGCTTGATCGCTACGGCGCGGTTATCGTGCAGGTCGGACGGCAGGTTTTTCCAAGGTAGACGAACTTCATATCTTTTGTTGTAGAATTGAATGGTCTCGTTAAAAGTTTTCAAAACTTGCTGATCATGAAAGGATGGTTCCGTAGCATCTCTGATCCCTAAGCTTTCTAGTTGCCAAAACTTTCTGATGTCGAAGCATGCGTCTTCGTCATTCAAGCAGCAATTCGTTCGAAGTACACAAACATTTGAGTTTGTATGTGGATGAACGGCTTCATCGTGGTTTACGGGTCCTTGGATTGTCCAACCCAGTGCCGTTTCAATGGATAGAAGACCTTTGCATTTGTCATTCCATGTGACGTCCTTTCCAAGGATTTTCCACAGCTGATCTGACCCAATTAATAAACTAATTCCTTCTTCTTGTTTAATGTGTGGGAAACAAACAACATCAGCCAATCGGACGCCACGATTCTGCAAGTCTTTGATGAATTCGTGATCGCTAGGCACCTCGACAAGGGCTTCACAAATGTGCTCGATTTCTATTGCCTGAATGATATGGTGTACGCCATCAAACTGGCTCTGTAAGGTTACTTCGACCAGTCGGCGACGTGTACTTCGACCTACATTGTTGCTTCCAAACACGTTGACGGTAATGTCAATCTCGCCTAACACTTTGAGGCTCATTTTCTTGAAACGTCTTGCTTAATGAAGGTACGCTGGCTACCGTTATCCAAGACGCCTCTTATGTAGCACGAGCTCTTGGCGCCCTTTATCCATGCTCTGAACGTTTGAAGAAGTATGGTGTCATTACTTCCCTTGTCTCCCTGTGACAAAGCATGCATGGATGTACTACTCGTTGTTTGCAACGTTGGCGTCGGTACGTTAGTGCCTTTCGAATGTGCTCTGTTACACATCGAAGTAGCGTGTCTTTTTAGGCAATGCGAGCAGCTCACCTTACGTCGACAGTCGCTTGCTCGATGGCCCTGAGTTGTACACCTGAAGCAGCAGCCAGCCGCCGACAGAAGGCGCTTTTTTTCCGCTTCATGGATCGGTGCAACGCAATCCTGTGTTGGATGTGCTTCCTTGCAGAAGACGCATCCCTCGTCCCTCGTCCTGGCGCTGTTGTTGAGGACTGCAGCTGATGCCGTTGGCTGATTCCTACGGCTGCCGGAGGCACGCTGTTCCCCGTCGTACGACGCCCGCTGCTGGTAGGTAGTCTGCTCCCTGCATTCCACCTCGATGCGCAGGTGATCTAGCAGCTGCTTAAGTTCTTCCGATCTTGGCTGGTCAGTTCCACTTGATTCCGCAAGCCGCCGCCGTCGGTAGTATTCCACGATTATGTCCTGTGGAATCGACTTCGTCAGTACTTCACAAAGCATGGCAGCGTAGTTCGATTCTGTGACCCCGAGACCTTTCAGGCCTCTGATGTTTACCTGGACAAAGTCGTAGAGGCTCCTAAGTGCACTAACGTTCGCCGACGTAGTGACAGGCCGCAGTGTGCGAAGATTTTCCAGGTATTTTTGTTCTATGATGCGCAGGTCTCCAAACCGCTCGTTCAAGATGGAAATGGCATCATCGTAACTGCTGTCTGTCGTCAGGATGCCTGCAATAGCCTTTGCCGCCGGGCCGTCTAGCAGAGACCGGAGATAGTGGAACCGATCAACGTTGCTAAGCCGTGGGTTCTCGTGCACGGAATGGCGGAAGAGGTCCCAAAATGGAAGCCATTTCGTGGGGGAACCGTCAAACCTCGTTAGGTCTATCTTGGGAAGCCTTGCTCCGGACACGACGGAGGGTTCGCTCAAAGTTGCTGGATGCGAGGAAGAAGGGTCAGTTGGGCGATCACCATATTGGCTCGAAGTCGCCGAAGTCCTTGTAGTCAGCTGCTGGATGTGGTGCCGCAGAAGACCAACGCATCCTGCGGCCCGGTCTTCGTATTCAAGCACAGAGTCAATGTCCGCAGCCATCTCATCATCCGTCATCTCTGCGTGTAGAGCTTCATTGGCCTTCGCGAGCTCATCGATGCTTTTCTCGATGCGCTGAAGAACGCTGCGAAGAGCCGCCAGATCGAACGCTCCGCTGGCTAACAGATCGTTGGCTTCTTGGATGATTCTCGTGCTGTGTCGCCGTCGAGCAGCTCTCACAGTTCGCAGGCGTTCCATGGTCCTCCACGAAAGCCAGGTCGGGTTTCGGCACCAGTGTAAAGTCCGAGGACTTCGATGAGAAATAGCCAGGCTTCGAAAAGGTGGCGGAAGACAATACGCCTGTAGAGAGCCGAGCAGCCAGACGCCACGATGCGTTTATTCCGAACAGAAAAAACCAAACATACATACACGTGCCACGCGCTCGCGGTCGTACTTCCTCTTCTTTCGCGCCGGCTAATTCCTTTCTCTTTTTAACAGCCCTTTGTCCAGGGCCTCCCTTTGCAGCTGCAATCCGGCTGTTCCGGTCAATCAGTTGGCGCTGGTCGTCCAAGGCTGTGCTGAAGAGAACGGTATATCCCACTGGGACAGGGAGGGGTGGACTATTCTGGGCTGTCCGGGTGGTTGGGGACATTCTCACGCAGAGCAGTAGACGTTAGCGTGTTCCTCCACAAAAAGGAGATCGGTCATGGTACTAGGTTGGGTAAAAAATTTTTGTTTCTTTTCAAATCCAGTGGTAATGCAGCTCCACTAACGTGAAACCTCAGGAGGTGAGAAGCATGCAGTTATGCATCGGTCGATCGCCGATAATGGGCAATGAGAGGCAGAACACTGGATTTGTTTCAACTATATACATATGTACATTTACTAAGCGGCGCTAATTTCTGCAGCCCATAGAGGAAACAAGGCTAGGCGGTCCGGGGGTCAGGGGAAAGGAACTGAAACAGATAGAAAGAAGCCGTAGTGTAGGGCGCCGGAAATTTTGACCACCTGGGGATCTTTAGCGTGCACTGACAACGCACAGTACACGGGCCTCAGGTAGTACTTTTGCCTGCATCGAAAATGCGACCGTCGCGGCCGGGATCGACCCCGCGTTTTTTCGGGTGGCAACCGAACACCATAACCACTACACCACCGCGGCGGTCAGACAGCTGTACAGAAGCGAACACATCTCACTACAAGTTTTCTATCCTTTTCACTCTGTTTCTTACAACCCCCTCCCCCCCACCTCCAGACGCTGAACCGCCCATACTACAAAATCTGCAGAAAACAGCAGCGCAATTTTATTCAACCGTCACAAATATTCCCAGCGACCGAATTTCGTCTTTAAATCGCAACGATATGTAAAGCACTCTCCATATCAACTCATACTAAAACAAGGCGTTTGACACATGAAGTGTTTATTTGCACAGTTGCGTCGGTATAAGCCACAACTAGCTACAAAAATAAATGCCAGTCATGTCAATGCATTCCCGATGCCACAACATCCAGGAAAATATATGTCGTAACAAATACAAATACATCGACCAAGTGCATGCAGCTTTTGCAAGCATAGTAGTGTCACTGCAGCGCCACCCTGCGGTGACATCCGTGAGGCCGCACTAGCGCTTTTTATCTAGGGACTTTAGTCTAAATAGACGCCACGGTAGCGTGGCGGCACGCGAATCTCCTGTATCTTCACTCCCGCTCCGATTCCGGGCTCCGGAGCCACCCAGTGCACCCTAGCCAGTCGACGCATGACGCAAGTCAAGTCCTTAAAGACGACCCGCTTTCGCTCGACCGCAGCGCAAGCCACCTGGCGGATTTTGGCCCCAAAGGCCTCCATCGCACGAGTTTGTGTGCCTAGGGCGTAAAGCCTATGTACATCTTGCTTCGCCTTCTCGTCGCGACACAAATTCGCTACGTACAGAGCCGTGTACGCGTTCAGCCTAAACAAGACGTCCTTCGTCAATGGCGCGGCACCTGTCAAACTCCGTTCGCTGTCCGCGTCCGGTTGCCGAGGTGGCAATGGCAGGAGCTGGCCTTTCACAGAGGGCCTCCGGGTCGTTGCAGGCCCGTCCTCCGAACAGGACGAAATAGTTACGGCGCTGCGACGTGCCGGGGACGCTGTATCTCGTGCGGGGAAGCTCTCGGACAACACGATCACCTCTCCCTCGTCGCCAGCGTCCGGCATCGCCGACGCGCAGGATTCGGTCTCTAGTTCGCCGTCCACACCACTGGACAAGGACACAACCGAAGGACAAGGTCGTGCAAATGTGCAGGCGACAGCCTTACTACCGGCTTCCCGTTCCTGCCGGCTCATCTGGTCGCCAAACGATGAGTGCAGCCACTGATGGACCGCGGAGGTGATGTCTTGCGCAGGACGAACGAACGCCGCCAGCGAGTCACCAGGCCCGACATTCCCGGCGAAGCGACTAGACGGTCCAGCTGCCTCGTCAAGGCCTTTATCGAAAGTTTCTTCCTCTCCATTCTCGTCGTGGACAGTGGGGCCACTAAGCGGTGGTGCTCCGTAAACCACGTGGGATGTTTGTGCCTCTGAAGGTTGAAGCTTACAGTTGTGGAGTCCAGCTGTTGAATCAAGTTCAGATTTAGCCTCCCCTGTAACTTTATCATCGTCGTGAGCTGTGGGGGAGGAGAGCGTGGCTTCGTGAACCGTGCTGGTTTGCATTGCACCCGAAGTATTCTCAGTGGCGATGCGAAGCGAAGGCAGAGCGCTAAGATCCTGGAGGCATGTGGGAGGGACTGGATCGCAGGTTTCTCCTTTCTTGACATCGCCAATAGCAGAATCTAGACGCGCGCGCTCGTCAGTTTGCCTAGCTGCTTGGAGGCGCAATAATTTCAGCATGTTTTCAACAGCAGCTTCCGCGTCTGTGCACGCCGCATCGTTCTCTTCTTCGTCGAGTTTATCTGCAGCTCTCTTGTTCGGGCTAGAATTGCTCGACGTGCCCGACACCTTTGTTGGCAGTTCCCGAGAGGCGTCCGTCTTCTGCTTGTACTGCGCAACGCCGCTCCGGCCGCTGCGGCATGTTACTTCCGAGCCTCTGGCTGCACCACAACGAAGCTTGTCCCTGCGTTCCGGAACTGCTCTAGTGTGACGACTAGAAGGCGGAAGACCTTCGGGTCTTCTGGAAGCCTGTGAGGACGAGACGCGCTCATGCAGCTGTTCTGCTTCATTCGCCGCAAGGATTTCATCCTTGTGGCGTTTGTCCTGCAATGTTCGCTTGCGGTAAATGCGCGGGTCAGCGACGGCGGCGGTAACTCTGGATCTGACACCAACCTCTCCCTTAGACATGGTATCGGTAACTTGCCTTTCCGAAGCGTGCTGCATATCAATCTCAGCACGCACAGTAGCTGACTTGCCCATCTTCGAGGACCTGCCTTTTTCAGCGCTACTCTCGCATCTGACGTCACGTACCGTTCGGGCGTACGTCTCTGTTGCATCTCGAGACGCGCATCGCATGTTCTTGCAGTCACGTGACGCATTCGCAGTTACTCTTGCTTGGTTTGGAGCAACAGACGTGGCTCTGCTCTGTCTGCTTCTCGACTCGCCTCGAGCACGACAGCCTACGTCATACTCCGCGCGGTCTGTTCCGTCCTGCTTGCCCTCATGCTCACCGCATCTGTCGCCGTCATCCCCAGACCTAAATGAGACACGATGAGTCCTCTTGCGCTGCTTGAAATACGACCCGTTCTCATCCCCAACCATCACGAATTCCTTCCGCGAAGTCGCAGTTTCATTACCGCCGCATGGCTGGCCTGACGTGGCGCAGTGTTGAGACGGTCGGTGATGACGACGTTCCCGCCCGTCTTTCACCGTCGAAGTGTCGTCATGACCTCGCCGTGGCTGATGCAGAACGAACGACGCGACTTTGCTGTCCTCACGCTGGTTGTATACCCTGCCACTCTGATGGTTCTTGGCACAATAAGGAGTAGATGGTCTGTTATCGAAGCCACGCATACCGCTAGGTTCTCTCACACGAGGTAGGAATGGTTCCTGCGTGGGAGCTCCAAGCCAAGGGGTGAATGGCCTCCCCCAGTGCGTCGGCTGACCCCGAGCTGCCCACGGCACCTGCGGTGGCCTGCACTGCGGGAACGGTGGTCGCGGCCCAGCACTAAACAATGGAAGAAAGCTGCCGCCACCGCGGAACGACGCGTCGCGTCCGCAGAATCCTCGAGGTTCAAACGGTCTGCTCCAGCCGCAGTAAGGCACGGGAGGCCTTGGGAGGAGTCCGCAGGGGCTGGAATTGACGGAGGCCGGCTCGCAGAAGGTCCCTGCGGCTCCGGCATTGTTGTCGCCAATGCAAGAAGCAAGGCGGCTTCCTTCTCCGCTGGCGAAGTCGCCGCCCGCTTGCGGGTCGCTGTAGCCCTCGTTCTTGCCTTCCAGGTATCGCTGTACCTCTGCTGCCTCCATGGATGCGTCTGCGAACCGTGATGGAGAGCGGCCGTTGCTGAATGCCTCCTGTCCCTGTCCATCGGGTAACAGCAACATAGCTTGGCCCTGGTGATACTTCGAGGAACGGACGCACGATCTCGGTCCGCTACCTTCCATGACAGCTGATTAGCCAAGCGCGTGCGAGTGTTCTTTTCCGTCACGCGACCACGCTAACGGCGATACCCTCTTGCATGACCGACGCCTGAGGCGTTGACATGACACACTGTTTGTGAAGAACAGACCACGACCCGGATGTTATGACTGACGAAAAATAAATAAATAAATAAATAAATAAATAAATAAATAAATAAATAAATAAATAAATACGCCTTAGACAATACGCGTCGCCATAGATATTGCTGCCAAGCGTTCCCCAAAGTTGTTGCGTCTTTGTCCCTCCTCTTTTCCATACGTACGTTTCATTTTTTTTTTCTTTTTCACATTCGGCAGCGAACGCTGAATGCGCCACTGCGATCATGCGGGTGGAGTTTCGTCGTACTGAAACTAGAACGCAGGAAAGTCATCACCGTGTCCTGCCACGCGGCCGGATACAAGCTGAATACCGTGTTTGGCTAATAATCAGCTGTGGTGTGGTTAAGGAAAGGACGCTACTTTCTTCTGCTCTTGCCTGGAGGCGAAAATGCTGGAGGCCTGTGTACTGTGTGATGTCAGTGCAGTTTACAGCGTCTCCCGAAGCTACGCGTTGGTGCATAACTTCGCACCACGAGAGCATGCGTCCTCTCATGGCACGAACCTATGCACAGTGTCATAGTATAGCAATAAGGTGAAACGGCTTCAAGCAGAGGCCATGCGTGCCGCGTCTGCCACAGTCTGTGGTTCGATGCGAACATCTTTACGCGGATCTTGACGCGAAACTTTGAAAGTATTCGCCAGGCCTCGCAATGCTTTGCGAGGCGTTTCCCGAAGCCTCGGACTACGACGAAATGCCGGTGCGCCGGAGACAAACCCGTACCAGCCAAGTGCCCATCAGCTTCGCTGCTTCGATGGCCGTGCGTACACTCTAGCTCCGTGCAATCGAGTTTTCCATCTACAACAACGCCAGGATGCACGGCCTGCCGGAAAGAATAAGCAAAATTGAGCGGCCTATGGCCAGATAATACACGAACGCAACCTGCGCGTCTCCCACCACTATGAGCCACGTCTCGACCACGCGTCCCACTTTCATTTGTCTTGTTTTGTTTGAGACGCCCGCTTTAAACCTGCAGTGGATTGCATCATAAGGCAATGCGAGCGTGCGTGTCAATTCCCTTCGTAGCACGGCCGAAAAACAGCGAAGAAACGCGCGCGTCGCAGTCGCCTCGACCACGACGTTTATATAGGAGGTCGTGGCCTCGACAACGCCCGCTTTATGGGGGAACGCATGCGCGCGTATAGCTTTTACCCCCTAGCGGCCACTGTCAGCTGCACTGGGCTGTCCGATGTACATACAGCGACTTTAACGATGAGAGCTACGCACCGCCCTTTGGTCATTGGACAGAGCCTGAACTAATTATGATGATAGCTTTGTGAAGCGCACCACAATTTATGCGAGCCAGAAATACCTTGCATTTAAGCGATAAAATCATTTCATGCTCAAACTACGCGGGTTGGAATCCGGCCGCGGCGGTAGCACTTTTCATGAAGGCCAAAGTGCTAGAGGCCCCTTATCAGTGCGCGGTAAAGAACCCCAGGTGGTCAAAATTTCTGGAGCCCTCCACTACGGAGTTTCTCTCCTTTCTACTCTTTCATTGCCTTTCCCCCACCACCAAGGACGCTGAGCTGTGCTCCCACAAGTGCTGCAGGAAATAGCCTTTCCTCACTAGAACCACGATTGTTGGCGCTACAACAATGTTGCTTTTAACCATGCATATTCGCCTCACCCGCGGAACTTACGAGTGATCGACCACGTTAACATTCACTCGTGTCTTTCCAACATGGCCCCATCTTTGCATTATCGTGGTTCCGTTAAGGTAACGACTTGCGGCCCTTGTAGGAACCACGACTCGGCGTCGTGAGGCAACCGAGGCAGAGTTGTGCAAATTGCACAACAGAGCACAAGAAAATTATACATTTCAACGGCACGTTTCCTCAACAGTGCTACGCCAAAATTTATGGAGTACTCTCGCCTGGCCTGCGACAAGCTTGTGGCCCTTTGTACGTTTAGTACGCTTCGCTGTATGACAATGTGGCAAAGCTGGCATTGCGCGGTACACTGGTGCCATGAGGCGAAACTGTGCAGCGGAAAAGTTGGCTTCGCCTTAGCACAGAATTGCAATGCGGCGAAGCCAACTTAATAAACAGGCTGAACAACAAAAACAACAAGAAAACGTCTTTTTGCTGTGGTTGCGGACCCCCTGGGCTCCGCGGACCTACATTTCAGAATCGCTGCGTTACAGCGTCAGGATTTGGCTAGCGGTATGGGAAGCACAGAAGAGGTCGGCAGAAAGTAAGGCGAAGTATAATGAAATAATTTCCTTTTGCAAGACAGGATGCGAGATAGTTGGGAGAGGTCTTCGAATTACGGTGACATAGGCTGATGATAAAATTCACACAGAAATCAATATAAAACACTGAACAATGTAACAGCACCTCTTAACAATTTTGAGGTGACGAGAAAAAGGAAAACGAACAAGTCACTTTTCTTCAGTACAGTAATCCGGTGTTGCCGAGCTCCGCCGACTAAAAACTTGGATCCAACTCGTACAGCTCGCGCACCCTCGCTCCAGCGCAAGACCCGGGCTGCGGAAGCAACCACTCGATGCTCGCCAACTTCCGGAGCAAGCCAATAAGGCCCTTCCACGTGTCGCGTTGACGCTCGACCGCGGCTTGGGTTAGCTCTCTTATCTGCGCGCCGTAGGCTTCCATCGTGTCGCTGTGCCGTCCCTCGTAATAAAGCTGGATAACGCGCTCTCTTGTCACGTGGTCCTCGATCATGTTGAGTACGTAGAGGCACGACACGGTCATCAACTCGAAGAGAGCGCCGCGCCTTCCGTCAGGGCCATCGACCACGGGAAATCTATGAGGGGTACCGGCAGCAGAGGTCGACGCGAGCTTCAGTTCGTACATTGGGATCTGGAGCGGCGGAGCGCCGGGCATTATGACAGTGCTCTGTACCAACGCTGGCCGGTGCCCCGTACCCCACGAATCGCTCGGTGAGGGCAAGCCGGCAGTCCGCGCTGGTACGTTCGCCCCAGGGATACCGGAAGTACCGGTGCCAGGGCTACCGAATGTTCCAGGTGCAGCACCTGCAGATGTGCGAGTATCGACGGTTATTCCGGGTTGAACGCTTGCTCGAACGAGACTAGCCTGTCCCGGCGCTTCGGCGTTCAGACGTGCGGCTTCTAGCAGAACGCTGCTGTGACCACTGTCGGCTTCGCGGTTCGTCGTTGCGAACAGGTGAGCGGGCTGCGACGAGCTAGCGACAGCACCAACGGCCGTCGTTGGAGGACTAGACGCTGCAGGGAGACGACGAGTAATCCCTGCCCAGTCATTGCTCAAAGCCGACGGCTCGCCAACGATCGCTTTGACGCCTTCAAGTGCCGCGTCTTCCTCGCTACTAATCTCGGATACAAGGACATCGTAAATTTCGGTCTCGCTGCTCGAAGATCCAGAACTGCGACGTCCCACTTCACTGGAGTGGCTGGTCTGGTCGTACTGGTAAATTTCTGTCGCGTCGCTTGATGTATCGTTCTCGCAGACTTCAGCGGTAGCATCACATTTGATGTGCGAGTCGCAAAAACACAAAAACGGTCGCTCACGTAACCCGTCGACAGAGCTCCACTTGTCAAAGCGGCATCGATACGTCGTTTCCGCTGAGCTCCTTTTGGGCTCCTTGTCTGATCCTAAGTCTCTAACGAGACGTGCACCACTCACTAAAGCATCGTTGTCGCTCAAAGACACGCCGAGACTTTCAGTACCTTCGGGAGCATCACCACAGGCTTCTTCTGCGCATACTTCTTCAAATGCGACCACCAAGGGGGACAGTGGTCGCTCTGTAACCGTCACTTGGTAGGCTTCGAGTGACGGCGACTTTGGCGACAAACCGACAGCCTTGACTGCTTTTTCACATTTCGACACGCCGCTTGCGACTTCGCAGCGATCTTCTTTCCTAGAGTCTAGGTTAGTAGTGCTGTCGACGACAGCAATCGGATGAACGCAGGCCTGCTCAAGGCTAGATGAAAGCTCGACATGCTCCTCATTATGCAAGGTCGCGGGTTCCAAATTTTCAATTCTAGCCAAGCCACGTGACCTTTCTGCAACGACATCCGCGGTTTGAGGTAAACCAACAGGGTCAGCTCCAAGATCTGAAGTACAACGCAGCGTAGGACGGGGTTCCTTCGATGCCGAGCCGCTGGAAGACGACTCCTGTTGAACTAACGGAACGTCAGATAGTTTCTTGGTCTGTGCTGGACTGCGCTGCTCTTCCCCGCTCACTCTGGGAATCCCGTATTTCGCGATTCCGGGCCTTACGAGTGACGCGAACTCGACGGGTTTTCGCAGTGGTGGCTTCGGCCGAGTTGCTGCTTTGACGACGCTAGGTCCACTTGGCCTGACGCTAGTTCGCTCTTTTCCTTTCATGGAGTCAAGCGCCGCAGCAACTGGCGCATCACTGCGCTCGATTCCTTGCGGCGGGACGCCGGAGGACGCGCTCGACGACCTCTCCTCGCTGCCACTCCTGAACTTTCCCGCGCGAAAGTCCGGCCTGGGTCGCTTGCCGGAGCTGTCGCCTTTCGCATCGTAGCTGATCGAGCAGTCGTGCGTCCGCTTGGCTAATTTATCGTCCGAACTCGTTTCCGACACGGGGACGGGCGTCGGCGTGGTGCAGGAATGCTGTGGCCCCGGCGGGATGCACCGTGCGCGAGTGCCCTGAGGAGTGCTCTGTACGCTGCTCGCATCTCCCGTCCTGTCGCTACTCCGCGAAGTCAAGGGTGAATGGCGATTGATGACAGGGGTCGCAGAACACTTGCCCTCCGACGTCGATGGCGACGAGGAACATTTGCGTTGAACCGGCCGTCGGCAGTCTGGGAGCTCGTTATACGCACCGCTCGAGTCATGGTCTTCGCACGGACGGTCGGTGTCGTAGTACCCCGTTCTCGAGGCACGTCGCTTAGGGTCATGCCAGTCACGGGGGCCTTGCTCTCGAGTAGCTTCCTCGCGACCGGACGGGCTTTCATCACATTGAGTCAGATCGTTATCGTATCCATCGGTCCGTCTTCCTCGAGAATGTCGCGATTGGCCGGCAGAGTAGTCGCCTACGTAGTAGGTAGATGCGAAGCGCACAGGTTGGGACGACTGCCAGCCCATACGCTGAACGTTGAAGCTTGGTGGGCACCGAATGCGGAAGGCGCACGGAGGCGTAGGCAGCAAAGGAGACCGACGGCCGGCGAAGAATGGGCGCCGGGGGCCGCGGGCATTCCTTCGAATCGGCGGACCCCGCCAGGCGAAGCGGGGCGCTCGCCAAGGTGGCCAAGGCGCGCCGAAGGCTCCATTGCCTCCATTCATACCAGAGCTGTTTGAACGCCAACCACTCTCTGTACCAGCACGAGCACCGCCGAAGTTCTCGTCCCAGTTGCTTCCGTCACTCATTTCACCTCTGAAATGTACTCGCTACGAACCACTTTACAAAGCACAAGGGCGAAAAACGACTACTACTACGCCAGTCCTACGCAGTTCGGTCGGCAATGTTCGCGGGTAGCGCCCACAGCATCCGTAGACTACAACCAAAACTTCTAAAACCGCGCGTCCAAATATGGCGCGTCTGCCATGGCAAGCGAGCGCGAGCCAGCAAGCTTCCCGTTTCTTCCTAGGTTGCGTTTGCGCATGCGTTTACGTAACGCCATGCGCTGAGGCGCTTGCTCCAATCGCAGCGCGGTCTTGTCATTGGAGCAGCGCCAATCATAGACATGGCGCGCATTTCGAAATGTATTAGAAGCCAGCCGAATCCACCTTTGTATGCTCAAAACGCAAAGTACGATTTAGAACAGGGAATGTCGCGGGAGCCAACGTTTCGACAAGCGGACTTGTCTTCGTCAGGGCGGCAACTTCCCCCTGAGCTTCTCTTCTAGATTGGATTTGTATGCTCAAGGCACTCGAATCGAATGCTGGTGCCGCCGCTCATCGATTTTCTTAGCTGGTACACAGATAACCCCCGACTTTGTATTCGGTTACGTATTATGCTGGCTTTATCTCGAAAGAGCTAATAAGGCACCGTGGAGACACTGCGGCGTGTTTTTGGCTCTCCTTCGTGGAACAGTTACGGCAACGTTGCAGTTTATGTTTGCTAGCGCAAGAACTGACACAGGCTATCTAGCACATGTGCATGACCCGTGTCTTTGCGTGCGCTAGAACCTTAAGATAAAGCAATCGGCTAGCCCAACTCTTTCAGGCGAATGCACAGAATCAGGTGCCTCTCATTTCGCGCGAGAGTGGCTTACGATTCGTGTAAGTTATGTGTTTTGCTTTTGCACTGCGGTGGTTTCTGACTCGATTGACAGAGATAGTAGCCATAGAGCCGTTTGATTTATGTATTCTGGTAAATTCTTCACTCGCAGGAAGTGCTACGGGGTCGTAACTATCTTAGACGCAACCGAAATGGGGTTGGGGGTAGATTTGGACAGCATGTTTGTATGCGGTCGTGGTACAATAGACACAAACATACAAACACGTGCGTCTGTATACACAAATATTGAAGGTTTCGGTTTTCTCTGGTTGCTATCGCAATAAACGATCGTATGGATCCCTTGCATATTTATAGGAATCAGCTAATTTTAACCAGGAAAACTTTCTCCAGTGTTCACAACGATTGGAGGAAATGGTGCAGATGGTCACGAGTTATGATTTTCAGAGTCTGGTGTGATATGGAAATGATAAAATGCTCTCTAATGTTACATTGTAGAATTTGCACATTTCCACATTGCCGGTGAGAATATCACCCTCTCCCTCCCCACACACATAAGGAATATGACATGTTGGCTCAATTATTGATGCACAGCACATTGCTTGTATGCAGAGTTAATTGCCTTGATGCTGTGGTGAATGTGCAGTGGAGAGCAAAGGGCAGGATAATAAAGGAGTACGAGATTTTGGACAGAGGAAAGATACCACATGGAATATATATATATTTCTACACATACAATAGGTGCTATATAATATATGCATATGTAATAAGTGCTAACAGCAATGTTTCAGTGACGGTCAACAGGAAGCTCGCCCATTTATCTTTCTTTCATAAAATTTATTTTACGAATCCAGAACTAAAAACCGACGTTCTTGCACCACCGGTTTGCATATCCAGCTTCAAAGTTCAAGTGACAAGCTGCCAGACAGATCTTTTCTTCAAGTCATTCCCTCCAGCGACAACATATCACTGGAACAACCTCCCCACCTTCATTGCCAACAACCCCAACCATACATCTTTTCAAGCTTCCTTTGTGTAATATTGTATGTTGTACATACAGTAACCTGTAATTCCTCTAATTCCATTTTGCATTGAGAGTACTTTGAGTAAATAAGTAAATAAATAAATAGCATGTGCATTACCGTTCTTGTCTGATGCATCCTATTTTTCAGTGGTTTCTCAGTTGTACAAGGCACAACGCATGTTGACTGAGCCAAGGTTTCCTTGTGGCAGCTTGCCAATTTGCACCACATATGGCCCTGGCTTTGTGAGCAACAACGTACAATGACACTACATTCAAAGTCAATATATTGAGTTTCTTTGCCCATTTCTCGACTTTCCTTGTGCATCCCTGTACCAGAGAGTGATTGAGAGCATATAGAA
Organism: Hyalomma asiaticum; assembly: GCA_013339685.2. Classification (NCBI taxonomy): domain Eukaryota; kingdom Metazoa; phylum Arthropoda; class Arachnida; order Ixodida; family Ixodidae; genus Hyalomma; species Hyalomma asiaticum. Next base: position 8,487,501 of record CM023487.1, read on the forward strand.
TGTGCCTGAGAAAACCATAACATGCAGAGGTGATGCTTTTCCTGCAAAATTCATAAGAACTTTTCTTGCACTACCAACAACGTTGCTGAGTGAGATTGAAGGGTGTAAATAAACTCCACATCCTCTGCAGAACACTCCATATCCACTGCAACACGTTCCCTCACATTCAGTATTCATAACAACAATTTCCGGTAGTGCCACCAATTCTACAGCTCAGCAAAGCTGCATTGCTCTTAGTTGTGTCTATACATTCATGCATTGAAACACCACAAAGCAAAAACAATTTATGACTTCACTAAGTGAGTCTTTTATAACAAGCCTGTTATATTGCTGTGCCGCATCAAACCTGTTTACTCGGTGATCATCAGTGCACTTATTGCACCCCTGCGACTCCAACTCTTTTCCTTCCCACAAGTGCAGAATACGTAGCTGGAGGGGTGAGGGCCGCACAGTCATCCACAAAACTATGCGGAACATGGCCCCTGCGACAAATATAAGTCTGGTCACGTGAAGCAAAGTGCTTCCTAGTGAGTCACTGTGTGAAGCACACTAACAACTGCAGATAGAAATGGCTCATGCACATGTGTCCAGACACTGCAATATTCTAGCTTTATTGCAAATCCCTTCACCTGTAACTGTACAAACTGCCACACTCAGCACAGTTTCAGAACACACACTATATTTCTGAAGTCTCGGAGACATAGGGAAATTTAAGGCTTCTTCATACACATCCTTGCTTGCGAGCACCTGATGTATCGCACAAGTATGGCCTGGCAGTTTTGATTTCCCAGCATTTCTTCTCCATGACAAGGATCCACAAGCCCACATGGGTCAAGTTACACGTCAGACAAATGACACAGTCCACAAGTGAGAACACCAAGAATATCTTAAAAATGCAAGATTATATATTTCATCAAAACGTACAGTTCAATTAACATGGTGGACTCAAAGGCCCTATTGGTCCCCAGGGCCCTTGAAAAGGTCGACTGTGTTGGGAACTCCCGTCGGTGGAGTGTCCGGCTGACAGGATGGGTCGGCCTTCTTGACAAGCGGATGCTGCTGAAGTGCCTCATAAATACGCCGCACCGTTGGGAAGGGCGTCACATCGACGCCAAAGCGGTATGCGTTGCACACTTGAGGCACGAGGCAGGCGTCTGCAAAGGTCACCTCGTCTCCAAAGCAGTACTTGCCAGCTGTCTCCGCAAAGATGGCTTCCAGGGCTAGAAGTTTTTTTTGAATTAAGAGAGGTTTGACAAAGCCTTAATTAAAACAATTGTTTCACCATTAACCTTGAATGGCTGTGTGCTTGAGCACATACCAAAGAGGTATCGCCAAGACAAACAAAATCGTCCTAAAGGTGCATAGATTAAATATGTGGACAGATATGAAACACCACCTCGCCCAACAGTTTATTCTTCTAAAAAAAAATGTGCACTGAATAACAGTCTTGTCACCACTTTGGTACATCACTTTCAATGCCTACTTGCCTGATATCAGATGCTGTAGCTTATCTTAGGGGTGTGTGAAATTTTCGAATAATTTTTTAATAGAATTTGCTATTCGGTTCGATTCATACTCAAATTTTACTACTTGAAGTTTGTAATTGAAAGCCAAAATATGCTATGTCTCGTGAAAAGTGGCCCACCCCCGCATGTTGTACGCTTCACATAACACTCGTGTAATATGGCAAAGCTAATGCTTGAGTACTATGGAAAAGCTAGCCCTTGCGAATCGCTGCCTAGCTAGCACCCATGTACTGCAGGGAAGCTAGCACTTGCATACCGCGGTGGAGCTAGCACATGTGAACAGCGGCAAAGCTAACATTCGTGTACTGCGGCGCAGCCAACGCCTGCGTACTGCGGCAAAGCAAGCTCATGCGTATGTCCACTTCTTTGTTGGACTGTTCTTTTAGGACTTGATTGTTCTTTTTCTAGGGATGACATATGAGGGTACACTGAACGTGCAATAAACTCATTTCTTTTGCCCATATTTAACAGTACATTTCTCTATAATATAACCCGGCATTATCGAAAAAATATTCCAATGTCATTCGAAAAATATGTGATTTGATTCACACCCATACATTAGCATTCAAATTCCCTACGCTTTCTAAATTTTGCTTTTCACACAGCTCTCCTTATGCCTCAAGCATCACACCGTCCCATCCACATACGAACGCTTCAAAACATTTTTTTGCATTGCATGATTGAACACTGGAACCTCATACCTGTTGAAGTTTGCCTGTTATCGATTTTCAGTTTCTAAATGCTATTTTTGATGTTCTTCTACATTTTTCTATTTTTATGTTCCTTTCTGCATATCCTGATTTAACTTACATGTACTCCTGCTCCTGCCGTAGCGCTAACAAAGTTCGGTATGTATAAATAATAACGGTGAAACTGGGGTGTAATGCTGGTGTCACATGGGCGCTTCGAAGGCCTTTGACCCAACGGTCCATCAACACAGTGCGGTGGGGAAACGAGTGCTTATTTTCAACATCGCTGTGTCTGTCTATTGTGTGGGTTAAAGTGCTGATATTCTCAGGTTTTAACTGCTGCTGTTGTTTTAGCTGCTACACAGGCGGTTTCGATGGCCGTCGAGACGATAGCCTACCGAGCTCAATAGACTATCGACTTGATGGCCATCGAAACCACCCGTGTAGCAGTTAAAACATGATTTTCGAGTCGATGGACAGTTGGTTCGAAGGCCTTCGAAGCGCCCATGTGACACCAGTATAAGGGACTTTGACCAGGAGAGCTTTCTTAATGCACAATCTCAGTTGCGTAAGCAAGAGTTTCTAGCGTTTCTCTCCATCAAAACAGAGCCACTGCAGATGGGACTTGAACCTGTAAGCTTGCACAAAGCAAGAGAGCTCTACAGATATTGGGTCACCATAGAAGGCTTGAAAAAAAAGAAGCAAATAAGAATCTGAGAATATCAGCACTTTAACCCACACAATAGACAGACACAGCGATGTTGAAAATAAGCACTCGTTTCCCCACCGCACTGTGTTTGTCTGTTGTGCAAGCTGCAATTTCACCATGAATAAGAAAGCCACAGTTTGATTCTTTATAGCAGCGCCTTTGCCCCAATTAATGCTAGCTTGCTCACCTGTCTTTGCCACTCCTTGTTCAGTTTTATGCCCTTCTGCACGCACCATCTTCTTCGTAAACACAGTGTCATTAGTTAATTACCCCCCGAGTAGCACGTGGCAGTGGATTACTTCCCACAAGCCATCCTTGACTTCTTTTTCTTTTCATAGGCTTCAACCTGTCCTGTGGCATTCCCTCCTGTATTTTTCCCTCCGTGTTCTGTGCTTTTAGCAGTAGTGACAGCGAATACAGAAACATGGTGTCGTAAAGCCAGTGCAAGTGGTATTTGCATGTGTGGCACTTTATTTCGTGAGTGCAAACACCACTGCTTGTGTGGACCTCCCGTGAAGTTGCTGCACAATTTTACGATGTCCAATGGCATCTTGAAATCAGAGGTATAGAAAATCACTGACACACAACTGAAGCATTCTTTACGCCCGTTCAGCAGCATTTGAAGTGCATCAACAGCATAGTGCCAGAAAAGACATTTAACCCAAGCAGCCAAAACTGCCCACACGCTGTCACCACAACTGTACCACCCCAATGCATGCAAGAATAAACATTTAAGGATGACCATTTTATATAGTGAAGCCACATCAGGTCGAATGGCCTTTAGCTCCACTTCATTTTTCTGTATGCCTTTCAGAAGTAAAATCTGTTCATTCATTCATTCATTCATTCATTCATTCATTCATTCATTCATTCATTCATTCGAGGCAGTGGTCCTTAAAGGGAAACTTTGGCGATTTCTCATTTTCCACTGATCTCAATAAAATTTTCAGTATATGTTCTCCTTGGTAATGTGATAATATATGCCAAACCAGGCTCCTGCAAGTCATTTAGTTTTACAGAAAATTATTTTTAAATTTTTTTAGAAGATTTGCGTGCGGGCCACCCCGTGTTCTTGGCGTAATTACCTGAAACACTGCCTCCCTGAGCAGGCAGGCGTTCAAAAGCAAAACAGTGACACTTCAGCACTCAAATCATTGCTGTCAAGTTCATAAAAGCTGACATAACTTTGCACATTGTCGGATGACTTCGCCACTTTCATTTTTCTGGCACCAGCTTCACATTTTTGACGGCGGGAGGCTGTGACGTACAGGGCCCTTCGCAATGCATGCTTTTGAACCAAAAGTGCACGCATGCTGTGCGCTCTTTTCTTTGCATTGTGAGTTCCTATACTCCATTTCATACATCAGGTGCAATGTTGTGAATGTTATGCAGGTAGGTAGTCCATAAATAAAAAAAGGACAGGATATCACTCCGACAAGCAAACGACAAACATAAAATACCAACTAGCATATTTTGATTGTTTACCCAGCAATAAGAGTAGCGTGTTTTGTCAAGCTGATGAGAAATGTATTGTGATTTAAGGCTGCCAGTGAGACATTTATTTTTCACTCACTGCAAGCAACACACTACCTTTTCGTTGTGGAAGTACACAGCATCAACACCAGCACTAGCTTTGCAGCATCACACCTTATGCATGAAACAGACTAGAGGCAATATAGCTGCTGGAAATATATAAAAAATGTATTTGTCCATGTACAAGCCTCATAGATGCCATTGGAAGGTGTCCTTGAAGTACCTCATCAACACGAACGGTGCGGTGCAAAATTCACCATAAATATCATTCTCAAGGAGCCAACAAATGCACGCCAACAGTCTGTAACAAATCTTAAAATTACTCCCAAACTTTAATCAACCATTGATCATTGATTGTAGATGGTTTGATACACTATGCGACTTCAATGCACCACATTCTAGGACTACAACTCAAGACCATGACTGTAGTAGAACCCAAAATCTTCCTTGGATAAGGTGGAATAAGAGACTAGGATGGATTATGTTGGATTATGGCAGATTTGGGCAGATTAGAGCTGATTAAAGTGTATTAGGGCAGATTAAAACAGGTTAAAGCACATTGAAATGGACTGTAGCATTTAGAGCAGGTTATGGGAGATTGGGATTAGAGAGGATTGTCAGATTAAGATGGATTAGGCTGGATTAAGGATTACAGCAGATTATGATTGACTAAGGTGGATTAATACGAATTAAAATGGATTAATCCTTTAATGATTACCTTAATTGGGCTTAGATTAATTAGCCAGTTCATTTAGGCATCACTTAGTTTAGCTTAATTAGGTCTGTCTTAACTAATCTTAGGTTAATCAGGCTTGTATTATGTAGTCATAACTTAATTATGCTTGCTTTTGTCTTACGTTAACTAAAGATGGTACAATTAGTCAGCTTAGTTATGCTAGACATAAATATAATAGCTTAATTATAGATCCCTTAATTATTTCACTTTAATTAAACTTTATTTCTTAGTGTATGCCTAATCAGGGTTGACTACAGTGACCTGTCTAATTAGTCGTGGACTAATATGACTTAGCTTAATTAGGCTTGACTTATGTTGTCAGCTTAATTAAGCCTGAATTAACTAGCCCTGACTAAACTAGGACTCACTTAATTCGTCTTAATTGGGCTCGACAGAACTAGCTTAATTAGGCCTCACCTAACTAGTCTTGGCAAGCATAAATTGGCTTTACTATAGCTTGGCATGGTTATGCTAGTGTCCCCCTAGTGGGGTTTTCTGCAGATCTCCCTGTTTCACCAATAGCTTAAACAGGTTCGCTCTTAAAGTTGAACTAGTGCATATTAGGGCTTATTCACTTTGAACAAATCCATCCGCCTTACCGCAGCTGAATGCATCTTACTCCACATTAATCCGTCAACATCTTTGGGTTCGGGTCCTAAAGGTCCTCCTTTCGAGTCATAGTAGTCTCACATTTGATTAACCCATCTGCAATCACTAATCAACCATTAACTAACCTTGGGTTAGGCAGAACAAGATGGATTAGTGTTTGCAGCTGCGCAGTTTGTCCAGAGGCTGTTGTATGCGCTTTGATGTTCAAAGACAATTAAGCAGCACATTGACAAAGTAAGTGCGGATACTTCAGAGCCTAAATGTGTGTCATGAACGAAAACAAAGCTTCAAAGGATCAAAAGAATGGAGTGATTGCTAGGGCACGCGACCGAGACTGAGCCCAGGCACAGAGCGAGCAGGTGGCCACAAGTGTGTGCTGCCAATAGCCCCCTGCAGTTGCGCCGATGCGCTTTCAGTCAGCCACTCTGATACAATGTTGAAGCCTGGTGACGTAATGCAGTGGGCAACGCACATCCTTCAACACCACCCACAAAAGCTCTATGGGCTCTACTCCGCAGAGTTGAAACAGAACGAAAAAGGGAGGTTTTTCCGGTCACAATATCTTCGCTCTCAGCAAATTTTTTTGAAAAATCCTTTTGGCTCTGAAGTTCTTGGGAGGCTTTCAATACACACCCAGCCATTTTGATAACCAAGCGCGAGGGTGGTTCAGGGCCCCTTTAAGACGCAAGTAATGAGGTGGAACTAGCTTTTAAATGGCCGCAGTTAACTGCTGCTCGTAAAGGTTGCTGCAGCTGATCTTTGCATTGTCAGCTCGTACAACAAGTGGACACTGGTCGCAGTGGCCCCAAGTTGAGCTGCGTTCTTTTTTTTCTCACTCACCTGTGAAGCCACGAGTGATGTTACGTTCTGCCCATTTCTTCCATTCCACCTTGCCAAGAAGTGGGATCAAGCCGATGCTCTGCAGGGGCTGGACTCCGGAAACTAGGAGCTCCACAACCTCCCGACACTGCAGAGAAAGTAGTCATTCAGTCAAAACTTGATATAACGAATGCAGATATAACAAGTTACAGGTTATAATGAATTCCATGAATGCCAGTATTGCCATTAGAACAGTGTTATAACATTCAATTATAACAAATTATCAAATATAACCGAGCTATTCTCGTATCATATTGACATTGTTATAACGATGTTCAAGAGAGCAGAATGGATCAGAGAACAAACAGGGGTAGATTACATCCTCGTTGCCATTAAGAAAAAGAAATGGATCACCTGGGCAGGTCACATAATGTGCAGGAACGATAACAGGTAAACAGCATGAACAATGGAATGGGTATTGTTGTAAATTGCTTTTGAACATCCCACAGGAAGCAGAGAGCAATGAGTGAGATTCTATTTATTTAAGCAAGTGAAGAAAATAGGGTGTAGAGTGCACGGTAACTGTCTCTCAATGAGGACACCTCAACCGAGGCACTCAGGGGGTGGGAGAATTAAAGGGAGAAAGAGAAGAAAGAAGGGAGGCGGAGGTCATAACCATACCATGGACGGATCCTGCGATGAAGACCAAGAAGAGAGGGCAGCCGTGCGGGAGCATGTGGCACTTGCAGCGTTTTTTTTGTATTTTTTGTATGACTGGTTTCGAACACACTGCTTCTAAGAAATGGATGCATGGTTTTGTGTCTCCTTCATTGGGTGCCCTAGCGCCCTTTTCCCGCAGGTATCAAGGGGTGGAAAACGCAGCCACAGCAGGCAGAAAATCAAATGGAGTGATGATGTTAGGAAGTTCATAGGTAAAATGGAACCAACTCACACAGAACGGGGTAAAATGGAGGTCTCTGGGAGAGGCCTTCATCTTGCAGTGCACACAGACCAGGCTGATGATGGTAATGATAATGACTGTACTACTGTTTAAGGGGGGACACTGCCCTTTGAGACATAATTTAATGAAAGAAATCAATTTTTGGAAAGTGGTATTTTTGCAACATACAGGCAGTGCTGTAGATGCTGAACAAATTTCTCATATCTCGGACTGATATTTCAACCACAATAGCAGTTTATATCCCCAAGGCAAGCTATATTTTGGCTATCAAAAAGCAAGAAAAATGGGCTTTTTTCATGCCAAATTGCTGCTGAGCTACATATGTTGCAGTAGTAGGTATCGAGGTTATATCCCCAATAGCCACAAATCACCTGCAAGTATATTTCAATACTCTGTATTACATTTCGTTCAAAATGAGCTTTATTTGTTTTCCTGCTTTTTCTCAGAACATGCTTTCACTCACTCTGCTTGTTTAGTGCGGCAATTTCTCAAAGTCTAGAAGAGATACAGCTGTAATTTTTTTTATATGTGGTGCTGAATGCATAGAGCTTGAACTGCTCAAGCAGATTGTTCTTTTTCTCTTTCTATATTTTTTTATCTGCTTTTGTTCAAGTTCATTAGTAGCTGTAGCATAAACATCTAAGCTTTGATGAGCTCCTAAATTGTTATTTGTTGTTGGATTTGAAAACTGCTTGCAGCAGTTCATTCCTTATGTATTCTGCTTTGCATTCATGCCCTAAATTTAACTTTCTGCCCAGTTGATTTTTATCTATTGTCTTACCAATTATTAGTAATTAACATCTAATTATTTTGATAACTAATTGAGTGACAGAAATATTAACTGCATTTTTTGAAATCAGCACAAGAAAATACATCTACCTGTGCTTTTAAATTGAATTTGGTTTAAAAAAATAAAGAAAATAGCATCAGGTACCATGTCCCCCCTTAACTATGGCAAACTGCTGCTTAACTTGAGTAGTGCTAGGGCATAAATATATTCTGACTGTCAACTTTCTGGGTGCAATGTGAAAAAGGTCCATTCATATAATGTGCAGCTGATATGTGTTACACATAAAAAGAACTCGTGCAGGCTAGCTGGCACACATTCCATCCAAAACAGTGCGATTTGACACAGCAAGAACACAATGCATTTTTGTCGCACATTTTTTTTTCTTCATCACAAACTTTCATGCTATTTCAACTTAGACATGCACTACGGCAGCCTTCCATGGTTTTTCAGAGAAAAATGCAGAAAATAAAGATAAGAGGAGGAAAGAGAACCAGAAGTGGAACAGACAGCTAGCAGCTGTCCAAGCATGCACCCACCATATTTTTTGATGCACATCCACTCGTTTCATTAACCCTGTCACATTTCCCGCACTCACACCAGCTGTCTCCGATCATCTGCCATGGTGAGACAGAGCTGAAACTAGTGCTTGCTGCACAAATTTCAGCTCCGTCTCATCGTAGCTTTTTTGTTTGTGTGTGTGCATTTCTATTTTGTTGTTGCTTCGATGTACAAGCAAGTACTGATGGCATGCCACATGATAAGCCATTCTTTACATTAAGTATCCCACTAAACGCACCCTACGATAAGTTCAGCGGTACGGAGTCCCTTACTGTCTTGTATGGTGTGCTCACACCAAGAAAATGTTTGCCAACCACCTTCCCTTTTTAAACTCGAAGTGCTGCGTCTTGTTTTGCCTGTTTTTCTTTTTGTTTGCAGACGCATTTACAGCTGTTGTTCTACTTCATTTTTGAAGGAGGTCCCGCAGAATGTCTTTTGCTTGCAACATCTGTGCAAAGAATAGATGAAGTAAATAAAAAAATTTTGGAGCCCTTCTACCTGGAAAATGAGGGAAAGTGAAGCTTGGCATATGCATGCCTGACCTACTTTTCTTTTTCTTTCTTCTTTCTGTATTTATTTCTTTCTTTCACCGTTCCTTCCATCATTCCATCTTTCTTTTCTTTTATGTCGCAGTTCGCCAGCAGACTTTTTTCTTGCGTATGTGTTACAATGGTAACACTTGTGAGGTATGAAAAGCTCCGCTTGAAAAGAAAACTGGCGAATGATCACTCAGTCACTGTAACCAGAGCGTGAATATTTGAGCCTGTGAGCACTGCATCGGAAAAGCTCCATGTGCTAGAACAATCAGAGCCAAAAGACAACACAATGCTCTAACTACTTCAAAAGATTTCTGATGTGGTAGAGGCACTGTATAAATATGCACACCTTTCGTTGCAAGACATGAAGTTTTCCTCCACGGTTATTGTGAATGCGTCACTTTGTACTGGTACTGTGACTCTCTCACAGGCGAGATAGATGAGGTGGAAGAAATAGTTAACTGCAGAGAGGGAGGGGGCAGGATTTATGCATCCATTAGTGATGCAATACTGTCAATGCAAAAGTGCATATATCCGCCAAGTGTCTACTGCTAAAAATGGCAGCAGATCCAAACCACTCTTTGGAATCTGAACAGTGATGCCCCCTTGCATTACCCAATCTCAAGCGTGCTTGATGTACACTGTGCATTGCTTTCGCCCAACATTACAATGTGCATGATGCAACTTGTTTTCATGGGCCCCTCCAACTGGACTGCCACAAAAAGGTATGATCTACATGTCAGCGATCGTATCTGACTAATCTCGCTGCTAAAGGTTTGCCTTAGCTGAGAAGTGCAAACTGAAAGTAGATTAAAAGCCTTCCCCCATGTGGACACTAGAGAGTAAGCATTCTCCTTCGGTGACATGCCATTTTTGTGACGAAATTGATGTCGGTATATTCTTTGTGAATCCCAGTATAAAAGATGTTCTTGTTAGAATAAAGGAAGAAAGTCTACAGTATGTAGAGGAGTAGATATTCTTATTTAGGCTGTACGTTAATTTGGTAAAATTTATTAAATACTACAAAACTTATGGTGGCTCAAGCACCAAGCATACAGCACTGTAACTGAAAAGCCAAAAGATAAGATATCACAATCACGTAAACTGTGCAAGCATGTTAGCAAAATAAGATAGATAATGAGATAGATAGGTTACAGACAAAATTGGTGCACCACACATTGCTATGAAATGTACTGGTACTTCTTTGGTAGTACAACTCACTGATGAAACCGCCACCACTTATGAAGCAATGAGGCCATAAGTATCCTTTATTTCGGATAGCGATAGCATGACCCCAACACAACCACGCTACCAAATGGTCATCATAACTATGTATGAGAAAGCACACACACAGTGGGAATATCATAAAGTGAATGCTGACACGTTCATGTGATATGTAACCTCCAACTCTGATACCACTTTGGTCTGTATCAGATTCCCTAGCAGATGCAGTTCAGAGAGCTGCAATAGTATAGTTTGTGGTGCGTTAATTAAACATTGTGCTCTAATCTTTTTTCTGACAATTCCTTAAACATCATCATTCTTCTGCAAAAAGAACCGAGGCCCCAGCAGAAATTCTGCTTCATTGAAGACCATAGGAGTTAGCATTTGCTCTTGATGCAAACAAGTTCATTCAGGTCAGCTGAGGAGTTGTCTCACGATGCAATGCTCACATTCACATCCATTTATATGTGGAAGTTGCAATCAGTCTCGGGTAAAGCCTCTTCTTAATTTTTGCTTGCTTAGTTTAGTTCACTGAAGTACATTACAACAAATGTGTTGAGAGGCAAATGTCCGTGCAAATTTAGGTGCTCACCTTGGCTCTCAGGTAGGGATCTGCAGGCAACATCCTTGGCTCTGGGTACTTCTCCTCCAAGTACTCCATGATAGCCACCTGCGCATGTCATGTTGACAGCTTATTATTGTTAATTATCAGTATTATTGGATGATGGTAGATGGGAAAGCATGTAAATATGCATAATATTCATGCATGCATCTTTAAGTGATCATGCCATTGTCCATTTGTTGATACTAATACTGCAGTTCCAAGCAACGATACTTTCATTAACCAACATGTAGTAGGTTCCTGTGTGCATGTATTAGTTATTGCAAATACTGGCACTTATAAACGCAGCGTTACATAGAAATTTATCAGTATCCAATGCTGCAGAGTCCACTGAAGCCATGAGAATGAAGCTTGGGCAAGACCACATATTAACACCCACCACGGGTGTCTGTTGGTGTTGGAACACACCTAAAAAAATTTCTCGCCCTCCTCCTGGCTTTTCTTCGCTTGCGCTATTTACAACCGCATCTGTATATTGACACATAAAAACGAAGAGTTTCGGTTTGTTGACAAAACAATATTCTCTGGGTGCAGGCTCACTCTATGTTATGTTCCAAGTGGTGTACATAACACCCTCCTCCCTCAAAAAATACTTCTGGCTATGCGATTCCCAGCCATCTTTCCACACTGGTTAAACTTCTGTGCTTTTTATTGCTCATGAACGCTAGAACGAGATTTTCCTCTAATGTTCTTTGTAGAAAGCTCCCTGGTTTGTACAACAATTGTAAAACCCAATTACTTCATGTGCTTGACGCAAGGTTTGCTTGAACGTGATTGAATCCAACAGATTTATGAATCGAAATTTTAGGAAAGGAGCAGAGAAGATGTCAGGGAGTACCGATTGGCTGATGGGCTTTCCATCGATGAGCAAGACGGGAACTTGTCCCATAGGGTTCAACGTCTTGAACTTTGCAGTTTGCTGAAAGTGAAGGCAAAATGCAGTGACCATTGCTGCAACAACATTTAGCTTCTAAAACCATAGCATCTAGAACACCTTTAAACGAGCCCCCAATCAGGTGGCTACACAGCAAACTTTGGTTGTGCATTGACAAAAGAGAGCTAGTGCAATCACACTTGGTCACACATATAGTGGTGAGAGTCATACAATGTATCAAAGAGTCTCTGAATGGTCTCCATGCGAGTGATTGTTGGCCAATAGTAAAAGGAACAGTTCTGGAATGCCAACATCACAATCCACCACACTTGATTGCATCGAAGGCATCATTATAGTAAGTAAGGACAAAATATCTGCACAAATGCCTCAGTTGACAGCTCTTCCGACAGTGATACAGTGACAGTCACAGTGACAGTGACAGTGATACAGTTCCGACAGTCATACAGTGACAGTGACTAATAATAGTGACCGACTATAGCAGTCTCTCTGTGTTGTCTCTCTTTCTGCTCTTGTCTTTCAATTTTCACCTCCCCTATTCCACAGTGTAGGGTAGTTTCATGTGCATGATTCGAACTGTAGGTGGTGCCACACGCATCACCATGGCAAAGGGAAAAGTGGTAACATGACATGATCAAGTGTCTCTTGGACTGCTTAAACTGGGCTGACACGTGGCTATGCATTTCTCACTGAAAACCTTTGTGTAAACTGACCCTTATGTCCTCTCGTCACCTTCATTGCATGCTCACTCTCACGGCAGACCGTGGAAGCTTGATTGAACAGGTACATGAAAAGAAACACACAGACACAGGCACAGAGCTAGTATGAGCACTTGTTATAGCTTTGTGCACTTATTTCTGCATCCATTCTCACTTGTGCGTGCCCACAGCCTATCATTAATTCCAAACAACAAGACTGGCATTTGTTTTAGCTCACGCTGATCCTGCGGCCAAGGAAGGCAGTAGCTATACACTGACACGGACAACTCCATTCATCAAAACATTTGCCCCAGTGACATTTCCTGTTCAAAGGTACTTGCCAGTCAACCATGAGAGCTTGCCAGTCAACCATGACAGGCAGATTTCAAATCTTTCCTTCTCGTTAACTTCATGGTTCTTCCCCCGTGCTCTGCTTTTGCCTTTTATTTTTTGTTCCATGTTACAAAATAAAGAAGACAAAGAGGCAGCTGACTCGAGCAGCGGCCACGGGTGGGCTCGCACTACTGTTCGGCCATTACATTCAAACAGGCCAGACGCTCAGGTCCCGTTGTTGTTCGCATTTTCATTACATTTATTCTGGTGCCGAAACCCGGGACCGAATCAAGAACATTTAACCAGGGACGCTAGTGGCACGACGGATGGTCTTGTGGTGTAGGCGAAGGAGACGGGTAAGGTTGGCAGACACTACTATAGGTGATGCAGCGAACATCCGATTCGATGAAGTTCACTTTCCGGTCGTATTCAAAGGCTGTGGCCATGTCTGGTCGCGCCTGAGGAAGGCATCCCATCTCAAATTCGTGCTCTTCAAGTATGCAGAACTTCGCAAACTTGTTGGCCGCCGGAGTGTGTTATAAAATAAAGAAGACGAAGGGGTGCCTAACGCAAAAGCGGCCCCGGGTGGGCTCGTACTACTGTTCATACATCACCTTTGAAGAGGCCAGACAGTCAGATTTGGTTCTCTTTAGTATTTTCATTACATTACACATCCTAAACTGCACAGCACTGTCCTAGGAATGCACCTTTTTGTCATGGTGGTTTATTATTAAAGAGACAAGAGCAATTTAAATGCCTCATTACCAACCAGGAAAGTGTTCCCCTTCAACTTGACTGCTCATATCATAGGTAAAAGGCAGTGTTAAGTTTTTGTCACAAGATACACACAGGGCTGGGAAGCATCGCTCTGTGTGTGTGTGTGTGTGTGTGTGTGTGTGTGTGTGTGTGTGTGTGTGTGTGTGTGTGTGTGTGTGTGTGTGTGTGTGTGTGTGTGTGTGTGTGTGTGTGTGTGTGTCATGATGGCAAAACAAGTACTGTAAAACAGCAAGCAAGGACCCCCCCCCCCCCCCCGCACCCCCTTTAGCGAGAGATAATTTGACAACCGTAATAGGAGTGGGCTCTTGCTCAGTTGTGAACCAAAATTCGATATAACAGCGGAGCTGCCAGAGAGAAAAAAGAATGCAGCGTGGTTCTTTTCATTAATATATGTGGAACAAGTGCATATCCTGCTTTTATTCAATATGCCATTGCTCTCGAAGCCATCAAATGACTCCTCGGGGTCGAACACACAATTTGCAGACCCGCGAGCCCGAGCAGCACCAAACATTAAATTCACACTAGCAACTGATTAAGGTCATGTCCGCTAGCCTGATCTGAGGAACCTACAACAATTCTAGCGCACTCCGGTATGATAAAAATGGCAACTCACAAAGCCTATCGCCTCCCAGCTACAGTCATGGCTGGCTATGCAGATGAGAAGTACATAGCTGTGGTGCAGCAATTATCAGGCCTTGGCCAAAGTATTGCTAAACAAGTTGCTTTTCTTTTATTGCACAGTCTATCATTTATTTTGCAGCTTCTCGTCAAATTAAGAAACAAAGAATTTGCCAAGTGACCTGGAATTGATGTGTGGCGCGGTAAACAGGGTTATAAAAAGGGCAGGAGCACTTGCTCAGCACCAATTACAAATCTCTGGAAAAAGGGAGGGGGCACTTGATTGAGATTTTGCGGTAATACACTCACTGAGAGACATGCAATCAAGTGTTAAAGGAGTATGCGATCAATACTTCAGCACATACTTTGTGTGCAACAGTTACTGAAAACTTGTTAGGTCCTAAGGTGCTTCGCCCCTAAAATCATGACAGCTCATTAATGCGAAACATGGGAAGGTGCGAAACATGCAGTCTTTCCCACAGGAAATGTCAGCCACTGCTAATGGACTTGCTTCACCGTGGTCACGACGACGGCGCCGGACGCCGACAGCCCGCGTGCATTAGCAGAAACTCGTTAGAATCGTTTCTGGCCCGACAACCCTACACGTACACTGTCTGGGTACACTGCCTCCAGGATGGGCCCACATGCTATAGCAACGGTGCTGTGCCGTGGCGAATGGACGTACACACAACATGGACGCCCCTAAAAAAACATGGTGCTAAAAGTGGGTGCGACACATTGGGTAGTAGGCGACAGAATGCAACACCCATTCAAGTATTCATTTTTTCCGTGGGCAAACGAATCATGGAACACATTGCCAAATTAAACTGTTTAATTATAATATATGGATGACTTTGCCACAAAACTGGAGCAATATTTTGATTCACTATGGACAACGGTGCGCATATGCAATTGTGGACTAATGTATAATTTGAGAAGCCAGTATCGCTATGTGTTTAACAGTGTACTATGCTCATCATGTTTATAACTAAAGCATTATTACACCGCAGATCTGCAACTGTTGTAAGCACCTCAGTTCTTTTTTTTCTTTTTTAGATGTTGATTGCCAGGGTACTTTCACCAGTTTTCACATTTCTGTCTTTTTCTTCACTTTTTTCTGTCATCCCCATGCTAGCTCGCATTTTACATAGTCCACTTCCAGTATGGGCCTGTACAGGGGCTCACAGCATTGCTCAATAAAATAAGTTTCACGTGCTTAAAAAGTTAACAGCGCAGCTGCTCCGTCACGTTACAAAGCACAAGCTGCTCTGTCAAGCCCCTGTCTTTGCCAACGGATGTTAATGTTGTGTGTTAAAATGACTGTTCGTAATCATATTCCTGCCCAGTCTCAGACAACAACGTCCGGTGATAAATGTGCCGCGTTCAAGTGTCTGGAGCTACGACCAGGGTCCATAAAAGGCAAAGTGTTTCTTATCAGCTCAACTCAAGCTACGTACACCAAAAAGGCGGCCCCTCCATCTAATCTTTAAGGACTGCTAAACAGCCATTCGAGAGGTGAAAGTACAACTATGAATCCAATGTTGCCTAACATATGAGTGCTGTACAAACAATGTGCTTACCAGTTTATAGCTGTCCAATGCTAGCTTTATTGAAAAATAACTGATTATTGACTGATTTGCATCGACACTGAATGCTGCAACCATATTATGAAGGAGATATTTTTTTGGTCAGCAATTAAATATGCCCTCCACTTGTTTGATGATTTTTCATTCCAGAAGACGAATTCACTTATTTTTTCAATTATACATTCGAAGTTCTATTGCAGTCATCATTATAGAAAGCATTCATGCAGTGTCAATGTACGCCTTTTTTTTTTTTAATGATTAATAGTCTCCACTAGATTCTGAAGAAACACAGATTGCGATACAATGCAGCTTTTCACTGTGCTAGGTGTAAAAGAAACTGACACCCCTGACGTCATCAGTGCCTGCCCCCAAACTACAGCCAACTTTTTCCTGTTATTTAATTATCCACTTGTTTACTTATTTACTATTTACCTTAGGGCAGAAAAATATTGCACATGGTAGTAGGAATGCATGTATTGTATATAAGAAAATGGCAGCACAAATATTGGCAGTTTCAAGGTGGCAAAATAAAATAAGAAATCTAGCAACAACTAAACCAGCAAAGGTATATAAGTGGTGGGAATGCAGCAGAAGAAAAACAAATGCAGAAAAACATGATAAAGATTAGGAGGCCAACACTATATACAGCACAGCTTTAAAAGTAACAAACTCAGCAATATCAACTACGCTGGAACTACAAGGCAGTTTCAACATTCACAGGTGCTTATAACAAATGAGTTAAAGTGATGTTTATTTAGTTCATGAGGAATTACTACTTCACGAGAATGACAAATGCACCTAGGCTGAACAGTAAAGGCCGAGGTAATAGTTAGAAATCCGTCCTTATACAGATCACACTCGTGTAATAAATTTTGTAGAAAGCACAAAAACAACTGCTTAATCAGCAACATAACAGCAGAGGTAACAACAATGCTGTTTAACAGTGAAACTGCTCTAGCTCGGCATAAAAAGTCCCTTGAACACAGAAAATCTCACCTCGCCTAGCAACCAGCCATGCAGACCACCTGGCATAATCTTGACATAGTCATGCATGTGTAGTAGAGTAACAGTAAGAACTGGGAAAGCGACGGTGAGGAGGAGGTAAAGGAGGAGCAGAGAGGGTAGAGGACAGCATAGCCTCATACAGTATAGTGTAGCAAAAAGTACAAAAGTGAGTGTGATGAGGAGGGAAGTAGAAAGGGAACGTCACCAGCTATGCTGTATCCTCAGTCTTCGTGCGACGTGCAGCTGGCTGGATTTTTTTTTTCTTTTTTCGAGAAGGCAACAATGGCAGTACAGTGACATGGAAACTATGGAATGTAACACACCATTCTGAGCAACTTAAATTTCTGATGTCACAGTATTGTTGGCAGGGTTCCCAGACAGCTGCATGCACATTCCTATCTTGAATGAACTAGTGCTTTATAAAAACAAATTTATTGAGCTAGAATGAAAGCTAGAAAAAGTTCAATGCAGGTTGCCTAAATATGATCAGTATTGTTACGAATTTTTCTGTGTGCATGAAGCCAAGAAAGATTAGACATATTTCAAAAGCAGTTTCAAAAGCAGTATCATTTACATTCATCTGTGTAATTTCGAGCATTTTCTCTCTACACTGATTTTCTCTCTACACAAAACCTTCTGCAGCTCGTAATATTCCAGTTGGACTCCCAGATGAAAAGAGAGGTTTCGCTACACACCTCTAGGGAGGCGAGGGTGCAGATGTTTTTCTGAAGAGACGTCCCTAACTTGAGAAGATTTTATTTCTTGCAAAGGGAAACTTAGCTCGTTTAATAAACCCACGGGAAGTAGGTGTGTGTTGTTCATGTAGCAGCCATAAATTCAATAAATTCCAGACATACAAGTGGTCTCACGCTCTTCGCTTCTACATGTTAATAAGTGCAGTGTTATTCCTCTTATACATATATACTGAAGTACCAATTCGAGATCTTTGTCAAGATATTCAAATTCACAAAGGTTGATGGTCCTACGAAACCATACAAAGAAAAATTCAAAATGTCAGCTGCATCACTTCAACAACCCCCCCCCCTCCTGCTTCCCTTCCCCGAAATTTTATTTATTCATTTATTTTTTTTTGGCACACCCCCTCATTTCAAATACAAAGAACTCCTGGTTCAAACCACTTGCTCCTCCATGTGATTTCCATCTGGAGCGCATAAGTTATTCACATTTAATGCCATTTGAAAGCAGTTCGATTGCCCGTTCTAAACATACATCCACATCCGGGAAGCAAAGTAGGTTGAATATCCGGCGGCAATGTTCACGAACTCTTTTTCGTGCGCGAGGATCGCACGAACACGCACATACCTGTTCGCCATTTCCTGGCTTCAAGTCGACTGTCCGGTACTCGAAGTCAATCTTCTTCACTTCCAAAACTGCGATCGGCACACAGATATGTCGTTCACTCAACAGGTGCACGCATTCAACACACCCGCCAATTACAATTCATATTTGGCGCCACACGTGCCGAAAGGCGTGAGTGCCACGCCCACGACGCGGGCACGCATGAACGGCGCTGTTCGGGCTGGTTTTGTCGATTGGTCTAGTTTCTTTTATGTAGTTTTGGCACATTTTCTTCTTATTCTCATTTCGCGAAGCGCGCCGTGCTGCGTCGCGTAGGCGTGCAGCTATATTGAGGTCACTACGGAAAAGCAGCAACGTAAGAAACGCTCACCGATGCGAACGCGCCAGGCGCAGGAGCTTAGAAAGTTGGACAGGAGAACCGGCTGAAATTGAACGTAGTTTGCAATCAGTTACCGGTCGCTTCGCAGCTTCGGAGAATGATCAAAGTGAGCTGTAAACTCACCTTCGACATGGCGAGCGCTCTGGAGACACGCGAAGTGGTACAAACAGGCCGTGATAGAAGCTGCAAGGCCCTGCAGCTGCCGCAAAAGCTTTCCCTCTCGTCTCCCCGATAGTGCTGTTTGCTGAGAGCGCCGATTTTCCGTTCAGGTCCAGCCAGCGCTAGCTACAGTGGTGTCCTCTATTGGTGTCCGCAGAAAACAACTCTGCTGTTGACGAGGCCTTCGAGATTATCATCTTTGCAATCTCGGAACCACGGTACGTTTGGCGCTAAATTTGAATGCGGTGTTACTCTACACGCTCAGACGAAGAGAGGACGTGGTCTGAGCTTGCCAACCCCTGTACCCAGAACAAAAAGTCCATTACTTGGAAAGGTGCTGAAGTGAAACAAGGATTCCAGGACATGTCCATGAAGCCCCTGATACATGGCGAAATCTAAAACTTCTTCGTACACATATTTGATTGCAAGCACTCCGAGTATCGCATGAATTTGGTCTAAAACGTTTATTTCTTTGCGATTATGTTCCATATTCTGTAGCGGAAAAATAAGGCAAACAAATCTATATATCGGCGCGAAGGGAAAAGAAGAAAGAAGGTTAGGAGGGGCGGTGTCACGTTATTCCGCTATAATTTCGCCAGCCTCTTCTAACGTGTATGCATGACATCTTGCGCACGTTGCCTCTTGGGTAGGATTAGGTCCGCGTGGTTGACAGACAGTTCGCGGTTGCTTGGTACGTGGTGATCTTTAGTGGCGCTTGACCATAGACGTTTCTACTGCTTGCCTATCACGTGACCGGAGCCTCTAAATTTCCCGTGATTCTCCCCCTCAATTTTTTTATGGTTAAGTTCCAAAGATTGTCACGTGACGCCTTCTAGCAGCATATTGTTTTTTTCTTTCTTCATGATTGTGGGAAAAGCGTTTGTAGAAAGCCCACAAATGAGAAAGTCATAAACGTAGTGCAAATGCCAGTTTATGTGCCACCAAAGCGTACACTCCAATGTATGGTCTACTGCTCCCCAGGGCCCTTGAAAAGGTTGACAGTGTTGGGCACTCCCGTCGGTGGAGTGTCCGGCAGACACGACGGATCGGCCTTCTTGACAAGCGGGTGCTGCTGAAGAGCCTCGTAAATACGCCGCACTGTTGGGAAGGGCGTCACATCGACGTCGTAGCGATATGCGTTGCAAACTTGAGGCACGAGGCAGGCGTCTGCAAAGGTCAACTCGTCGCCGAAACAGTACTTGCCGGCTGTCTCAGCAAAGATGGCTTCCAGGGCTGCAAATTATTATTATTATTATTATTATTATTATTATTATTATTATTATTATTATTATTATTATTATTATTATTATTGACAAAGACTATGAAACAACTGTGCTGCTAAATGGTTATGTAATACAGGGTTGTGCAAATATTCAAAATTTCGTATAACGAATCAAATAGCGTTCTATTCGATTTTGTATACTTGAAATAACGAATGTTTTTCGAATAGCTGATGAATAGTCAGCACCGACGAGAAAACTTCAAAGGAAGGAAACGTCGGAATTGTGACGGACTACATTCCGTTAATCACTGAACGACCACCACCCATGTGGTCCAACCTTTTACGGAACTATAGAGGCTATATTGATCATCAAATATCGACGTTTCTGCTTAGAGTACCTGTGTCGCTTCCGCGACACGGGAATCTCAGTCAAGCTAGTACGGTCATCATCATGATATCAGTAGTTTTATTGGCTGAGCTCTTGGCGGTATACATCGTAACCGTCTTCTAACATGCCCCCGCGTATAGCGGAAGGAAAGAAGAGATGGAGTCACATGATAACGAGGTCTACAGCAAAATTTAAAGGAAGCAATCATGGCTAATAGGCCTTGCTCCGTGATAGGCCAGCGGTAGATTAATGTGCGGTCAAGCGCCGCCTATGGTAATGAAATAGTTTTGTCGGGTAAATCTAACCATTATAGTGAGTTTTAGTATACCGGAAAGCAGCAAACGCAAAGATTTAGCGTTGAGGTTACCCCTATTTTGTAGGTGAGCACCTACTCAGCAGATATCGCCAATAAAAGGAAAATACAGTATAGAAGATTAATTGTTATAGTAGAGCGTTCCAGATGAATTGTGACCACGTGGCTCAACAAGTGGAAGGGAGAGAGGGTGGGGGCTACGAACATCAGTCACTCCCCTGAAATATTTGCAGTTTGCATGTTTATAGGTCACTGGCATTGCCAGAAATATTTTGTGTGTGTGTGTGTGTGTGTGTGTGTGTGTGTGTGTGTGTGTGTGTGTGTGTGTGTGTGTGTGTGTGTGTGTGTGTGTGTGTGTGTGTGTGTGTGTGTGTGTGTGTGTTTCGGGGGTGTTACACTATGCGATGTGTAAATATCATGGACGGCATGAAAAGGTGGAAACTAGAGGGAGACAGGCAGGTGCGTAGCGCTCAGAAAATTTGGGGAATGTTTTGACACCGACCCATCACCACCGCCTCCCCCCCCCCCCCCCCGCCTTCTCCGGCTGCACCTCTGTTTTAGACGCACCTGCAAATACAAACGCACACACCTAAATTGGAGGACCAGACACTTAGATTACACACTTCATAATGCCGTTTATGACGTATAGTTCCTTTACATGTTCATATCTTGTTTCTACTTGTCAGTCTCTATCTTCGCATATTTCTGTATATATGTATATATTTTACATGCACGCCCACTCCTGGCATAGCCCTAACGGGCTGCAGTATAATAAATAAATAAATAAATAAATAAATAAATAAATAAATAAATAAATAAAATTGACTATAGGAAACTGTTACGTTAACCTATTGCACTACTGTATGCAGTCTGCAAATTTCTTTATATATTATATGGGTACACTTGTACCGATAGGGGATGCTAACGTGGCCATATTGGTCTCCACACTGTCAGAACATGGTGCCCACTGTCACATGTAGCACAGAGGCAACGATCCAAGTTTTCAGAGTCGGGTTACGGCTTTAATTCTTTCCTCACCCACGAAGCCACGAGTGATGTAGCGGTTCGCCCACTTCTTCCATTCCGCCTTGCCAAGAAAAGGGATCAGGACAATGCTCTGCAGAGGCTGGATTCCAGAAACGAGAAGCTCCACCACCTCGCGACACTGCAGAAGAAGCAGTCACACAGGTCAACCTCCATATAACGAATCTCGACAGAAGGAATTATCGTTTATAACGAATTCAATTACAACTGTGTCATAACATGCATTTATAATAAATTATTGGACATAACGGAGCTATCTCCGCACCATATTGATTTTGTTATAACGAGGTTTGACTGCAATACCGCCTAACAATAGCAAACCACTGCTTAACTTATGCAAGCCTTGTGCGCTGTAACACCGGAAACAGCGAAGATTAGTCACCGAGGCTCTTGCGAACACGAGAGTCAAATATTGTTGCACTGAACGCACCAATGAAATCGCAGTTCAATTTCAAATACAGCTGGAAATCGCCTGCTCTTTCAGCAAGTTAAGTCGCTGGCAGCATCGACTGCGTCGCTTGACTTCTTTTTCGGTGTTCTTAGACATACACACATTCGCTTTTAACAACGAAGATGTTCTAGCTCGAGGTAGTATATGTCCTTCGGAAACGGAAAACTCGGCATACTGGGTATGCGCCACAGGGTATTAGAACAATTAAGTCTCAGTGTCTTCTATCGTTAAACTAAAAAAAAATCTTCGCACCTAGTTAACATATCACAGAACGCTTTAGCTGTAACATACTTTACGATTCCTTTTCCTTTTACCCTTATGAGGAGCAGTAGGCCAGAGCCTAACTCTCTAGGCCGACCTCTCCTCCTCTCCTCTAACGCTATCTTCTTTTTTACGATTCATTCATGCTCACATTTCAAGGACACTGGCTGGGTTGGAGCGGAATTCGAACTCAGGGAGTCTGTGTGGAAGGCAGGTGTTCTGCTGTAGGTCCACGCCAGTGGTTAACGCTGCTTTGGAAAAAAAACTCCTATACGTGATGAATAGCAAAACATATCTACGGTTCAGCAAGGGGGTGGGAAGGGTAGGTGAGGTTCAGAAGGAGGAAAGAAAGAGGGCAGAGAGCAAAGCATAGTATAGCCTCGTTAAATATAGCAAGGGGGTAGGAGAGGAAAGGGAGGGTGGGGATGAGTGATGTGAGGCTGAGGAAGATGGAAATGAGGAGGCGACAGGCTAGTCCATGGCATACATATGTATATTGTGGTATGGAGAGGAGGGAAAGTGAGGGGCAGCATGAGGGAAAGGAGGAGGAGGGTAAGGCCACCAGTGCCGCAGAATAGTACAAGTGGGTGGCGAAGGGAGGCGACGGTGAGAAATAGGGGAACGAGGAGGGGATAGGGTAAGCCGTATAGCATACCCATGTATTATGGTATAGCAAGGAAGTGGGAAACGTAATGAGGATTGCATTCTCTCTTCAAAACCCAATGCATGTTACTTCGCTTTCACTTGTGGTAGTTTAACACTTGATTCCGTAGTTACGAGTGTTATGTCCTTTTTTTCAGTAATATGAGTTGCTTCAATCTGTTGTTACTAGAGGTGTGCGAATATTCAAAATTTTGAATAATTTTTAAGTAGCGTTGCCTATTCGATTCGATTCGCACTGAACTTTTGCTATTCGAACTATTCGAAGCTGGTAATTAAGGTAAAAGATATGATATGGCTCGTGAAGGGCCCCTTCCCGCATGTAGTATGCTTCGGCGCATAACACCCGTGTACTGCGAAGAAGCTAACACTCGTGTACTGCGGCGAGGCTAACGCTCGTTACTGCGGCGAAGCTAACACCTGTGCACTGTGGTGAAGCTAGCACGTATACTGTGCCGAAGCTAGCGCTCGGGTATTGCGGCGAAGCTAACAGTCGTGTACTGAGACGAAGCTAACGCTCCTGTACTGCGGAGAAGCTTACTGCGGAGAAGCTAACACTCATGTACTGCGGCGAAGCTAACGTTCGTGTACTGCCGGACAGCTAACATTCATGTGCTGCGGTAAAGTTACCGTAGCTCAGCTTTCTCTGCACAGTCAGTTCTCTGCTTGACTGTTCTTAGAAACGTTGGAATGACTCTGTGGGTGTATATTATTCATTCAATTGTTGTTGACAACGCTGTTTGTCTCTTTTGTTTATTTGCCCCGTGCATAAGGCTGTTCATCTCGTCACTTTACATATCTCTCTTTATTTTCTATTATGTGCACCACACCTTGCTGCATACTCGCCAAAGTGTACTTTTGGGGGGGCCGGAGCTAGTCAAGCTGCTCACCAGCTTTTTCTCCCAGCCTCCCTCATTTCCTTGATGAAAAAAAAGTAAAGGAACTATTACTATTATAGGATGAGGATGAAAAAATGAGGTTGGGAAGGCCACTAGCTTCCGCTGTGAGCTAGCCTTACTCCCCTAGTGCGAGCTGCCCACAATATTTTTTATTGATGTGATATTCTGATATGTTGGCGCTCAAATAATGTGATGGCTATACTTATTGGCTCCTGAATTTGGTGGGCGTTCAAGTGCATGGTCCAGTATGCGAAGCATCTCGGCATAGTCACAATAATAGCAGTTCCACCAGAACAGCAACAAAAGGAAACTCGTACAGATGGTACATGTATATAAGTTCGAGCACAAAGTGATATTGTTGAGGAAATTCTCTAACAAAGAAATATCAATGTCGGCGCACAAGAACGTCCATTATCAGTGGGCGGCACCTGGTCACGTAAATGAATCACCAGACCTAGCATAGCGTAATAAACAATCACATGTGCATATCCAAGAAAAGAAGAAATAAATGGCGCAATAAATGCGCTAATAACATCCAGCAATGCCGCTTTCTTCAAAAACAGTTTTAAGTGTTTCGTATGTTTCCAAGGCTGTCGTCAGCCATGGACCCAGAAGCGTCCTTAAAGAGTCGCTTTAGTCGATGTCGAAGTGCGTCGTGATTTGGGCAATCAAGGAAGAGGTGGCTTATATCTTTATCTTTAAATCCACAATCGCATTCGGGAGATCAGCGCGAGCAATTTTGAGTAAAAAATGTTTTGTGTAGGCAGTACCTATGGCAGTACCTATGGTACAGATAACAGCTAGGAACACAGACGAAAGGCTACATTACGGCTTGACGAGGTCTGTGTCCCGTTTTTTGGCAACAAAGAGTAGGCGGGCAAAAGCAAAAGTGCAGTGCATAAACAGATTCATGTACAGAGAAAGAAACAGTAAAGCACAGCTTCTTTACAGCATCCTGGCTGTCAATTTTCTGTGCACGACGAATAAATGCCCCATTTGTAACATGCAGCTCTACGAGTGATTCAGATGCAGTAAAACATCGATATAACGAATTCAGTTATAACGAATTATCGGTTATATCGAATTCAATGAACAATATCATGGTCGCGTGTTATAACACACATTTACAACAAATCGAGTATAACGAAGCTATTTCCGTCTCACATTTTTCACATTGAGGTTTGACTGCACATATCGCAGTCAAAACAGTGTGAAAGAACGGGGCACACGAAGAACGCAATGTATTAACGAGAAAAAAAAATGTACGTATCGAGCCCAGTAACAAAGGTACAAAAGTGGCCGTTAGTGTTTTCTGCGTTCGTCTGTTCTTTCTTTTCTTTGTTTTTTTTTTCTTTTTCTTGCTGGATGTACATTTCCTTTTTGCGTTAATACAATCCACCAACTAGCGCAGTAACGGGTTTACAAGAACACAACGCAGAGTGTTTGTTGTACGTGTTTCCGCTGTGTCCTACTTTTTAAATGCTACGTCAACGCAGAATTTTAAAACAGCACCTAGCCAATGTTTATTTCCGGTGGTCTATTCCTTTTTAAATAGGTCAAAGGAAGTAACTAACAGCAGTACGGTCTGCCAACAGCCCAACTATATATATGCACCCGCTGCAGTGACGGCGCATGCGCATGCACGGGCACACATATCCGCTCTTGTTGTCAACATCGTCGCAAAATTTCCTGCACAGAAACACCTGCTATAGCGTATCAGCCAACCCTGTTTGCCATACAGACTGCAGCCCTGTCTCACCGCGGCACTCCTTTTCTTTCTTTCTTTATTTTTTTTTTCAAGTTTCAGCGTACGCGTTATGCGACAAGCCACTGTTTACGTGCACTGTACCATAAAAGCACGCTTAGATAACCTTGTGGTAGGGAGAGGTCTCTGGTATATCGTACACAGAGCCTGTGCCACGAGAGGGCTCGCATAATTTGCTATATTTTAACGACCATATTGTCGCTGGGGTACCCAAACGTATACGGCTCTTACCCACAGTGGAGGGTTGGCCAAGAGTTGATCAAGTTGATATACTAAACTGTATTTTGAAATGTTCACAACCACGAATACTAAAGAATAAAGAAGGTCAGAAAATAATAAAATTATTGGAAAGGCGCACTCATATAATCAAATCATACCTAAAGTTAATAAATGTAAATAAAAGAGCGACTTAAATACCCTTTAACACGCACACATTGAGCCTATCTTTATCATTGCGCTTTGATTTTATATAATAAAAATTAAAGTCGTATGCGTTTTGTCATGTCAATAAACCCACAAACGCCATCACAGACGTCTATGTGGTTCATCTTTCTTGTTCTTCTTTCCCTTCCTCCTTTCTTATTTCAATTTTTTTTTAAGCGCTTGCTTGCACGCTGCTGGTCGCCGCGCTCAACCAATGCGGCTGCCACCCAAAAAACGCGGGTTCGATCCCGGCCGCGGCGGTCGCATTTTCGATGGAGGCGAAAATGCCAGAGGCCCGTGTACTGTGCGTTGTCAGTGCACGTTAAAGAACCCCAGGTGGTCTAAATTTCCGGAGCCCTCCACTACGGCCTTTCTCTCCTCTCTATCTCTTTCACTCCCTTTCCCCCATCCCCACGGACGCTTAGCCGTGCTCCCTACATGGGCTGCAGAAATTAGCGTCCTTTCCTAATCGAACCACAATCAATCAATCAATCAATCAATCAATCAATCAATCAACCAATGGCGTTTCAGCGGAAGACTACGCCGACGGCGCATGTTGGGCAAAAAATAGCCACCAATGTTACAATGCACCAGTTAGGCGGCAAGTCTCCCTCATTCAATAGGCTTAGAGCGTGCCATCCAACAATACTACGGTGCCAAGCTTCTATCATGAGTAGACGCGCAGATGAGGAAGAACGATGAGTGTGCACATAATGCTCACAGCAGGAATACTGACCAGACCTTTGAAGGACTTTGATACCCCCATTTGCCCCCTTCATATGCCCCAACATATATAGTTCACAAAACTGCGATATCTGGTTTTTCGTGTTTTAGGAAACATTGTACATCAGCTCTTTAACTCAATTTCTTACACTGTTCGTATTTTTCCACGGAAAGATTTTTTTCTACAAAGGATTTTTCTACTTAAAGACAGCAGCACTTAGCATTCTCTCTTGATCGTATCCCGGTCGCGGCGGCTGCATTTCGATGGAGGCGAAATGTTGAGGCCCCTGTGCTGTGCGATATCAGTGCACGTTAAAGAACCCCAGGTGGTCGAAATTTCCGGAGCCCTCCACTACGGCGTCTCTCATAATCAGAACTGGTTTTGGGACGTTAAACCCCACAAAACAGCATTCTCTCTTAATGCAAACATATAAATTAAAGACCCCTTGAACAGCTGTTTCATGTAGCGCTGTCCGCGTTTCGTGTCCGTTTGGGATATGATTTACGCATGGGGAACTTGGAATTGGTCTCAGCTTAATAATTTCTGGGGTTTTACGTTCCAAAACTACTACATTGATTATGAGAGACGCCGTAGCGGAGGGCTCCGGAAGCTGTAACCACCTGGGGTTCTTTAACGTGCGCTGACATCGCACAGCACAGGGGCCCCAACATTTCGCCTCCATTGAAATGCAGCCGCCGCGACAGGGATTCCACCCCGCGACATTCGAATCAGCAGCCGAGTGCCAGCCACTATACCACCGTGGTGGGTCTTGGTCTCAGCCTAGTGTTCTTAATGTGCACTGGGTTCTCTCCAGGCAAACACGTGATAACATGTTTAAAGGCAGCTGTACCGACGAAGCGTATATGTGTTCACCTTGGCTCTCAGATAAGGATCCGTAGGCAGCATCCTTGGCTCTGGATACTTCTCTTCCAAGTATTCCATAATAGCGACCTGCGCACGACATATGTTGGTAGATTATTATGATTATTATTATTACATGGCAAATGCACCCACACAGATTTTATATATATATATATATATATATATATATATATATATATATATATATATATATATATATATATATATATATATATATATATATATATATATATATATATATTCGTATTGGTTTTTAGAGCAATGGACCGTATGCACAGTTGAAATTCGGAGACTGAATGACGACTGGTGCAGGGTTCCATAACAAAAAAATACATTGAAGCTATATGTTATCATTTCCTAGCTATGAGACCCAACTGTCTTGTTTCTTTTATTTTCTTTCTTTTTTTTTCAGAGAAAGAACAGAAGCCCGCGCAATACGTGAAATACGAAATGAATGCGCGCTGTCGCGCCGCTACTCAGGCGCGCTCCTGAGCGACATTGATGGAAACGCGACTGCATGCACTTATCGTCGCAGTGTACGGCTTCGCCATGTAGGATGGGTGGATACGTTTCACGAGTAAACTGACAGTGAGATAAGCGCGAGGAGACTATGCTGCGTTGTATCATGCATTCATGTGTACCTGTCAGGTAGCGCTTGGTAGCGCTTGAGTATAACAGTGCGCGAGCACGCATTTACATTGTATTTCACGTATATCGCGGGCTTTTTTTTTTTTTTCTGGTAAGAGATGACGTAAGTAACTTTAGCATGAAACAAATGCTTGATTCGGGGGTTATTTGAGGCGACCTACAACTTTCTAATTGATTATGTATGCGAATAAGGCAATGTTTAATAATTACTTATTAAAATAATTATATATTGATATTTAGCGATGAAAAATACTGGTAGCAATTGCACACGACACGTACCACCGAGGTGCAATTGAGGTGATGACTTGGCTAGAGCGCTCAGGTGTTTTTTTTTTTTTTTTAAACTTAGTGCATGATAGTTGGGACACCCTGTATATGAGACCATATAGTTATTACCATTACTGTAACATTTATGCATCACTAATTTGTTAGTAAATTTGAAATTTAAAAGCTTTGCTTCATTGAACATGCCTGAATCCAAGACAGACTCAAGAATGTAAATGTTAAAAAACGAGTAGAGAGAATTTCGGAAGAGTACCGATTGGCTGATGGGCTTTCCGTCGACGAGCAATACGGGAACCTGTCCCATCGGGTTGATCTTCTTGAACTCAGCGGTATGCTGAAAGCGAGGCCAAAATACAGCAACGATTATTGCAACTACATCGCACTTCTAAAGGCGTAGTATTAAATAAAAGCTTTAAATTGGCTTTTTAATGAAACCACACATGTCGATTGAAGCGTTCCGTATTACAGATGTTTCCGTATAAGACCTTTACGAAAGGATATGTCATATACGGCAAATATGCGGACTATGTACGGAAACATATGAAATTATTAGAGCACGGAACTGGACGTTTGAGCAGGGATTGAAAATTTTAGTTTGGAACGAACTCAAGCACCTTTACGAAAGCACCTTTCTGCATTGTAGCAGGGAAAGCCGGGAATAGATGTGTCAAAGGGCCGCAGAAAGTATTGCAAGCGTTGAGGTTGTGGATGAAGCAACTATAGTCTCATCATTATTTTAGCGCAGCTGGAAAAATGAAAAATTAGAGGGCGGCTTCATTATGTGCGAAGGCTGCGCAAGCAGCGAAGTTGACGATCCCACTGCAGCTTTATTCCGGTTGGGCCATTTTCGCGAGCATTTATTGCGCAGCATCGCAAACAACCTCAAAGAAGTCAGACATAAAGCATATACAGTGTTTTTTTTTATTTTTTTCATTGCGATGTCATCCTCTTCGTATTCGTCCGATGGTGCGATTCGCAGGATCGTTCTGGCGACGCGCCTCTGCATGTATACAAACGGTTTTGCTCGTTCTCACGGGCTCGAAACTGGGTCTGCGCATGGCCGACATGTCGTCGCCGCTTCACCGGCGCAATACTATAGGGGTCGGGCTACAGTGTACTAGCACTAGTCGGGCTGAAGCCGTCTCACACGCTCTCGAGTAGCGCCACGGCGGCTTTCGCGCCGCGCTTCTTCTTCGGGAGCGACGCACTTCTTCGGCCATCCGGCCATGTTTACGACGATGTGCTCGGCGCGGAGGAAGCGGGGCATTTATTACGAGTATCGCCGCCGTGACGTCACTTCCACAGTCGCAGCTCCGCAGCTCGGCGAAGCTAGGCCGCGCTCTGGCGCTGCAGTTTTGCTATAGCGTTTGATGAAACGCTTCCGCCTTTATGCAATTGTAGGCTGAGGGCATGAGCGCAAGAAACAAGTCTGAAGAGGCGCCTCCACCTTTATGTATATAGAAGTGGGCTGAAGGCGTGAGCACAATTAGAAGAAAGAAGTGCGTGAGAAAATGCCGCACATTGAGCGTTTCATAGAAGTGCAGGCGCACTTATTTCGTGTGGATCATTTTCCGTACACGAACCAGTAAAATCGTCTGGCTTATATTAAACAGTCTCGCGTGTGTTTTGCGCTTGATAACTTATATTATAATCGGTGGTGTCGCATGCAGTCTAACCTAGCGAAGAGACAGGTGTGCGTGCGACCTTCTCTAGAGGCGTTCTGCTTGCTCTCTTACTAGCGAGCTGACAATGTGAAAGGGAAAAATTTGCATCCAGCCGCGGTTTTTCGGCAACTATAAAGCTTTCGTTTCTGAGAAATCCGTCCGGAATTCCTTGTAGTTTTCTGTTATAAAGGGGTGAGTGCTATTTTTTTTTCCATAAACGTTGCTCCATGCATCTCGCGTGATTTTCGCACAACTCATTTTCCATCAGCTGACAATACATTTACTGAAACAAGAACAGCCTGAGGCATGCTGTTTGCAAGGTTTTCCATATAAAAGACAAAGAACAGATAGTTATCGCAAACGGTTCGCCTCTAATACTTGGAAGGGTACACATGTACAGCTGTCCAGTTGTTTCAATCAGAGAGAGAGGGAGAGATGAAGAGGAAAGGCAGGGAGGTTAACCAGATATTAGTGTTTCAAACAGCATTAGCGACTCTGTCAAGCTCCCACAACCGGCAACGGACGTTTATGTTAAAAAGACCGCCTGTAATCACATTCCAGGCTCAGAGATAACGTCAAGTGTAAAAGTTGTCTAGACAGACGGCCACACTTTATGAACGGCAATGTGTTCCTTATCAGCTTGTCTCAAGCTATGTATCCCACGTACACAGGTGCTCTCTTCAGCGTCGAATCTATCATAGATAGCTAAATGCAGTCGTTTGAGAGCCTAGTGTACTAGTTATTAAAAAGATAAGATTGTCTCACGTACGCAATTTACATGGGATCGCAACGTACGCAATTTATTCTGGTCCATGCTAGCCTAAATGAACAATGAATGATTCGTTTTGCTTGTACCATAATGTGGCGCCACATTTAAGGTTGAAATATGTGCGAGCTGTACATGAGTCGCAGTAGAAGTCTTCTGACACATTTGTTATTGCAAAGTTGTTAGTGGCATTGCCCTGCTTGTCTTTCAATTAATGCTGGAAATCCCAGCTGAAACAATGAGATTCTGTTCAGTTTGTTTCTTGCACGCGCAAGAAAACTGATCCCAGTTAATTCCACTCGAAATCAATCAGAATGCATAAAAATTGCAAAACGAACAGACAGCATGCCCGCTTCTTTTTTTTTTTTTTTTTTTCGGATGCAACTGACATTTTCACGCCCACATACCTGCTCGCCATTTTCCGCCTTCAGGTCCACCGCCCGGTATTCGAAGTCAATCTTCTTCACTTCCAAGACTGCGATCGACGCACACATATATAGTCCAACCACCAGTACTATATAGTTACTATAGACAGATTTTACATTTGGGTGCCGCCATCTTTGACTGATAAGTGACCGTTTTTGTCTTCGTAATAACTAAATCAGCGGTACCTTATAGTATACTCATACGCTCCACAATGGGATTACGGACGAATGCGTCATTGCACGACGTTAATATGAAGTCACGGCATTCAAAACCAAGTGACCACACGTGCAAAAGACGGGACGGCGGCGCCCGTGAATCGAAGAGCGAAGTCGTTTATAGGTTGCTATACAATACACCCGTCAGTTATGATTTGTATCTGGCACCGCGGCTATGTGTGCCATGCCCACAGCGGTGGTATGCGTGAGTGCATGGGCTGGCGGGTTTCTCGATCAAGCTTTGCATTAGATGTAATTGAGATGACATGCATATGCCTTCCTTTACAGTTACTGGCACAATCTGGTCATCTCAAGGACCACCACGGCAATCAGTGGCCACAAAGATAGATAGATAGATAGATAGATAGATAGATAGATAGATAGATAGATAGATAGATAGATAGATAGATAGATAGATAGATAGATAGATAGATAGACAAACTCACCGATACGAACACGCCAGGTGCAGGAACTGAGAAAGCTGGACAGGAGAACCGGCTGTATAACATATAATATGTCTTTGGTTATCAGTCGCCTTATCCCTACGGAAGGTGATTGAAGTATTCCGTAAAATTACCTTCGACATGGTGATTGCCTCTGAGACGATCGAAGAACTGCAATGCGAAAGCTGAAAGAGTCAGCTAACTGAACTTACTGCTACCTGTTGCAACCACCTGCAACTGTCTGTGCCAAACTCGCTCGCTGTCAGCTTAATTATAGAGTGTGTCTGTCGCTGTTTTGCTTGTTTCGTTTAGAGCATCGCTGCAGCAAGGTCCTCTATGGTCGCCCGCCGCAAACAGCATTGCAGTCGACGAAGCCTCCGAGGCTTTTACCAGGGCACGCGCGTGCAGCATCGGAGGCGCGCACGATGCATAGTCGTGCTCTTCAAAGTGCGCGTCGATAATCTGCGTAGAACTGACATCCGCATGTTCCATTTCGAAGTGCTGTGGGAGCTGAGGTGGACTGGTTGATACAGGTGGTGTGATTGTGCGAGAAGGACGTTATGAATACGTCGCTGAACTTTGTGTTTAACAGCGGGGAGAGAATTAACTGATACGTGTAATGGACAAACGCGAGACTTTTATCATCAAAAGTATGTATAAGTAAATGGTGAAACCCCTCAAGTGCTTCACGCACTTCAATTTATTTTCATTTAAAAAATGCGAACTAAAACAGGCGACAATAACATCTGGACCCTTACCAGCTTGACCTGAAACAAACAAACAAACAACAAACAAACAAACAAACAAACAAACAAACAAACAAACAAACAAACAAAAAGCATATGCTGTAACCGCTCGTGACCACCGCACCAGGCTATACAGACAAAAGTACCTTCGTAAACCGCGCACATGCTTATCGGCGGAATATCTGAATTGCGCCTGCATCTTCGGTAAACGGTCGGCCGGTCTCATCTCTCCATCACCATTTTCATATTTAGAGATGTGCATTCTTGTAACCGTGAGGAGCGGTAGCTTTTCACCAGTACTCTGAATGATAACGAAACTAAGTTCGCACCAACTCAGTTTTGATTTCTCTTTATGTGTTCGTCTCATAACCTGTGCATCCGAAGTGTTGGCAAAGCAATACTCAGCAATTCTGCCCACACTCTTCTAGAGCATTAGAGCTCTCTCTTTCTCTCTCTAGTACACGCCAAAATGCCTGTTTTATTGACCCGTGTGTACGCAATTATACACTTGCTTCCTATACTGCTACTGGTCCCCCGGGCCCTTGAAAAGATCAAACGTGTTGGGTACTCCTGTCGAAGGTGTGTCTGGCTGACACGATGGATCGGCCTTTTTGACAAGTGGATGTTGTCGAAGCGCTTCGCATATTCGGCGCAACGTCGGGAAGGGGGTTACGTCGATGCCGATACGTTCCGCGTTGTGCATTTGGGGTAAGAGGCAGGCATCCGCAAGTGTCACTTGATCACCGAAGCAGTACCGGCCAGATGTCTCCGCAAGGATGCCTTCCAGGGCTGCAAGCGACAATGCAGAACATCAAGAATGTTAACAGCGAGTGTTGAACATTTGCACTGCTCAAAACCTACACCCCCGCTCGTGGGTTACAAATTGTTATAACAAAGGAAAGCCTTTACTAAATTAAAAATTAGTTATGGTCCGAACCTGGAACGAGCGCCCGTGCAGGGCGGTCTCTCCACGAATTGAGCAGACCAGGAGGAAATCGAAGTACAGGGCGCTCAACACGGCAAATCAGTTCTGTGGAATTGCGCAAGGTGGTGCTACCGTGTATAGCGCCATATACACTCATCCTAAGCGACCAGTGACAAGCCCTTCATTTGTCTCACGTTTATACAGCATACTGCTACACACGTATGTGCTTATAGGCAACACAGCCTCAAGAAAGAACATTCTGTGAGCTCGACATACGACTGGCTCTCCATCTTGGTCGCCATAGATCGAGGCTCGCCTAGAATAAAAGTAGTTGCTCACAAGTGGTGGAAGGTGCTTTCCGTTCCCGAAGACCTCTCGCACGTTCTCACTGGAGCTCCGCTCGGGCCGCCGTCTACCACCTACAGCCATGCAAGGTTCAGAGAACCACGGCGATTCCCATCCCAGCGCCTCACCGCAGCCTGCGCAGCCCTTACTCGCCATCAACACCCGCCTGCGCGACCCGCCAATCTTCGCTGGTCTGCGAGGCGATGACGTCGAGGACTGGCTTCAAAACTACGACCTTGTCAGCGACTATAACAGGTGGGATAATTCGCACAAGTTACGCAACGTCCCCTTTTACTTGTCGGACGTCGCCAAGACTTGGTATTGGAACCACGAACCTGACATTCCTGATTGGGCCACGTTCACGCAACAGCTGCGCCAAATTTTCGGTGCTCCCTCCGTTCGTGCTGAGGTAGCGAAGAAAAAGCTCAGTGAGCGTACTCAGGCCCACGGTGAATCGTACACCTCGTACATCGAGGATGTGCTTGCACTGTGCAAGCGTGTGGACGCCTCCATGTCACAAGCAGACCGCATACGCCACATTATGAAAGGCATAAACACCATCGCCTTTAATGCTCTCGCCTCACAAAACCCGGCAAGCATTCAGGAGGTTATAACCACTTGCCAGCGTCTCCAAGAACTTCAGTCGCTCAGGTTATACACCGATACACCTGACCTTCGTCTCCCTTCGGTCATGGACTTGCGCACCCTGATCCGCGACATCGTTCGTGAAGAACTTCACGGCCAGTCCTCGTCATGTGCTCCAGCGTGTAGTGTTCCTTCCGGGTCCACCACGTTAAGAGACGTCATCAAGGAAGAAATAGCGTCAGCATCGCGTCTTACGTGCTCTGACAATTCCTGCGTTCATCAGACGCCGACCTATGCCAACGTCGCGGCGCTCACTCCGGCGAACCCTGCCTCTTTTCCAATGCCAGAAGAACGTGCCCCTGTGGCTTCCTTGTCACCGCCGGTACGTCCACAGCCTTATTGCAACGCTTCACGTCCTGCTCGACCGACTTGTTTCTACTGCGGATATCGAGGGCACATCTCCCGCTTTTGCCGCCGACGTCAATACGACGAGCAACGAGGGTACGTTCCAGACGAACGCACAGGCGCTCGCCCAGCAAGCAGCTACCAGCGGACCTACTACCGCTCTTCCTTTGACCGCTCACCATCACCGCCCTACCCTACTGATATGTCCGCCAATCCTCGAAACTCTCGTCGTAGGTCGCCGTCTCCGCGCCGTCGTTCAGTGTCGCCTCTCAGGCCTGCTTCCAACGTCACCAACGCCCACTCGGAAAACTCTCCGATGCAGTTTTAGGAGGGGAAACTGCATCCACCGGACAGCCAAAAATTCCTCCGGACAGACCGTCGAACTTGGTAGTAGTGTTTGCTGAAGGTATCCGCGCAGAGGCTCTCGTGGACACAGGTGCTGCTATTTCCATTATTCGTGCCGAATTTTGTTGCCGTCTCCGGAAAGTGACTACGCCATACTGTGGACCTCCTCTGCGCGGAGCAACCAACGCTATCATTCGCCCAACTGCACAGTGCACTGTTCGTGTCTTGATTGATGGGATACGTCACCACATAGTTTTTGCAGTTTTTCGGGAGTGCACACATGACCTCATTCTCGGGTGGGACTTCTTGTCTTCTGCATCCGCATCTATTTATTGTCGTCAGCGTCTTATGCACTTGAATCCCACCGGCTCCTCCCTTCCTCAGTATGAAGAAAAAGTCCGGCTCGTTGCCTCCTATGACTACGTGCTTTGGCCATCTACAGAAGCAATTATAGGCGTTAACTGCAGTACTATTACAGATGGCGACGTGCTTATTTCACCCTACGGACGTACTCTTTCTCGAGGAATTGTGATTACTCCAGGCCTCATTCGCTTCTCTGAGGGCTGCGCATTTCTTACCGCCCTGAATCAAACACCCGAACCTCAATTGCTGCCACGAGGGTCTACTATCACTTGTACCGTCGATACCATCCCATCGGGATTGTTGCCCTTTCGACCATACCACCCGAGTCCAAGTCGTCTCCACTCACTGCCTCTTCAGCACCATTCTCGCTCTTCAGCACCTGCAACGTGACAACAGCTCTCGTGAACGAGTTGTCGCTTACGCTAGTCGCACTCTGACCCCTGCGGAGAGGAATTACACCATCACCGAGATGGAGTGCCTTGCTGTTGTATGGGCCGTGCAGAAATTTCGCCCATATCTCCACGGTCGTCACTTCACTGTCGTAACCGACCACAACGCTCTGTGCTGGCTTTCATCGCTAAAGAACTTATCGGGTCGCCTTGGGCGCTGGGTCCTTCGTTTACAGGAGTACGACTTCGAGGTAACCTACAGGTCCGGAAAAAGACACCAGGATGCCGATGCTCTCTCTCGCTACCCCTTGTCCAAGAACGACGAATCACCATCGACTCTCCATACTAAAGTACAGCACGCGTCCCCTTCGTCGGCTTCAGCCATCTCGACGCTCGATTGGCTGAAGCCAGAACAGTCATCTGTACTTGTGTCTCACCAACGTGTTGACCCCTACTGCAGAACCATTGTAGGACGTCTCCAAGGTTCTTCTTTACCTCCCAACGCCCGACTCCGTCGACAACTTACACAGTTCAGGCTTCACGATGGGGCTTTACAACGCTACATTTATCATGTCAATGGTAACAAATGGGTCCCGGTCGTACCTCGTTCCTTACAACGCGAGGTGCTCGCAGCTTTTCACGATGATCCGACTGCAGGACATCTAGGCTACCACAAGACTTACGACAGAATCCGAAGTCGCTGTTCCTGGCCTGGCCTCTCCACAGCCGTTTCCAAGTACGTCGCATCCTGTGTCCGTTGCCAGAGCCGCAAGCGACCAACTATATATATACTGCTCCCTCGGGCCTCTTGCAGCCTATTCCTTGCCCGGCGTCGCCTTTCGAAGTCGTTGGCGTAGACTTGTACGGCCCTCTTCCGAAGACCCCTACTGGCAACCGCTGGATTGTCACGGCCGTTGACCATCTCACGCGCTACGCTGAGACAGCCTGTCTGCAAACTGGCACTGCCGCGGAAGTCGCGGATTTCTTCCTACGCAACATCTTTTTGCGTCATGGCGCTCCACGTGTTCTCCTCAGTGACCGTGGCAAAGCTTTTCTCTCGTCCGTTCTTGCTGAAGTCCTGCGTGCCTCAGGCACCATTCACAAGACCACGTCGAGTTATCACCCGCAGACCAACGGCCTGACAGAGCGTTTCCACCGTACTCTGTCGGACATGCTCGCAATGTACATCGCCCCCGACCACACGAACTGGGATGCAATCCTCCCGTTCGTAACATTTGCCTACAATACGGCCGCGCAACGCACCACTGGCTTTTCTCCATTCTTCCTCGTCTATGGTCGCGCACCAAGTTTCGCTCTGGACGTGTCGTTCCTGTCGGCTTCTATACCCTCAGCAGCTCCTTTCTCTGAAGAATTTCTCTCTCGGCTTGCGGACTGCCGTCACCGCGCCCGTATTAACACCGACATTTCCCAGGAGGTACGGAAGTGCCGCTACGACTCTGGTCACCGTGCTGTGACTTTTTCTCCTGGCGATGAGGTGCTTCTTTGGACTCCCGTGCGCGCTACAGGCTTATGTGCAAAATTAACCAGTCGTTTTATTGGACCATACACAGTCATTGAACAGACATCCCCAGTGAATTACCGCGTCTCGCCCCTTACGTCCCCATCTGACCACCGTTGCCGAGGGACAGAAATCGTGCACGTTTCACGCTTGAAACCATATATTCGGCGAGTTTCGTAATTCCTCAGCGCGGCCAGGCGGCCGCTTCCATCGCGGGAGGGAATTAGTGTGAGCTCAACATACGACTGGCTCTTCTTCATCTCTGCACATCATCATCACTTGTACATTTCCCCCCATCAACATCGATCATCATCGGCTGCTTGGCTCGCTCTCCATCTTGGTCGCCATAGATCGAGGCTCGCCTAGAATAAAAGTAGTTGCTCACAATTCATGCTTTGTCAGTCACCTGCGAAGCCACGAGAGATGCTGCGGTGGGCCCACTTCCTCCATTCCGCCTTGCCGAGGTACGGTACCATGCTGGGACTCTGCAGAGGATGGACTCCGGAGACAAGTAGCTCCACAACCTCACGACACTGTCCGAGGAGGGAAACACATCCTTCATTAAACGCGGGAAAATGTCGCGTGGTGCTGCAATTGAGCAACAATGTTTGCTTTTTTTTTTTGCGTGCCAAAACAACTATTTGATTACGAAGCATGCCGTAGTGGAGGACTGCGGATTAATTTTGACCGCCTGGGATTCTTCAGCGTAGGACGCGGCGGCTGCATTTCGATGGAGGCGAAATGTTGAGGCCCGTGTGCTGTGCGATATCAGTGCACGTTAAAGAACCCCAGGTGGTCGAAATTTCCGGAGCCCTACACTACGGCGTCTCTCATAATCAGAACTGGTTTTTGGGACGTTAAACCCCACAAATCAATCAATTCTTCAGCGTAGCATACGGATTTTTTTAAATTTTTTTAACAGCGAAGCTGGCGGTATAGGCTGTTCATCATAAATAACTGCGCGTGCACAATGCGCGGCATTTCTTTCGTCTCTTAATTGCGCACATGTATTCAGCCCACTACAACAAAAGGGCAGAAGCGTCGCCTAGCTTCGCCTAGCCACTGCACCGATGTGGAAGTGGCGTCACCGCGTTGATCGTCTCTGATTGGCTGACAACTGGCTCCAAACAAGGAATAGTTCCCCCAACAACCAACATATGTATATATAGCGCACAGACAGTGGTTTTGGTCGCAAAAACGACAAATCTACGTTGCATATATCTCAAAACAAAAACCATCTCGAAGTCAAGTCCTTCACGTTATGTGGCCCTGCACTTGACAGGGCAGCTTTCTGGCTTCCACTGGTGGCAGAAGCGCTTATGCGCACCTTTTCTCCGAAGGGATTGCGCGAGTATCACACACGGGCGCAGAACAAAGGTACGTGCGCAAATGTACATCAATAAGCGTAAATCTAAATTCGTGTACTCCTCTATATAACAAACTAGACGCTGGCAAATGCTGACGCGTTTCCAGTCGCGATGTCTTGTTGCACCAAGTGCATATACGCCGCTCTTAGTTTTACACGCTAGTATATGGAGCCGCCAAAGTAGGCATTTACCTTAGCTCTCAGGTAGGGGTCTACGGGCAGCATCTTCGGCTCAGGATACTGCTCCTCCAGGTACTCCATAATGGCTACCTGCGCCCCAAACGTCAACAGTGTACAGGCCCACAAACTCAGGAGTGAAAGGGTCTCGACTCAGTAAAAAATTCCTGTGTGATTTCGAACGCGGCCTAAGCAGTAAATTTTTTTAATTAAAAAAAAGCTGTACCTGAGTATTCTGCCGAATTTGCCGGCTTATATGCTCAGTAGGCAGAGCAGCAAAATCAGTTTCCGCTGCCAAAGTATTTTCAACAGCGGCGCTTTTTATGGACCCGCCATGTCCGCCTTCCGTGATGACCCACGTCACGCGGAAGAGAAAAGCGGTTCCGCTTTTGCTCTTGAGTCTTGACCCACTACTTACACTACTATGTGATAGTGAATTATGCGAACAGCAATACAGAAGAAACAAAGAAAGAAAAAGAAAGAAAGAAAGAAAGAAAGAAAGAAAGAAAGAAAGAAAGAAAGAAAGAAAAAAGAAAGAAAGAAAGAAAGAAAGAAAGAAAGAAAGAAACCTTCAACCCAGTGCTACATTATAGTTCAAGTTTATTGTTTTCCCAGCGTAGTACATAACGGAGGAAATTATATACATAGAGAAGTCGCACAGCTAAAAGCTCTAGTGGGACCTCTCGTTATTAATTACATAACGAAACTATATACATGCGTCGGCTGAGAAATAGAAAGTATGTACAGAAGTTGCACAATCCTTGTAGTGGTAAAGAAACATAAGGTAGCACAACGCTTCATTACCTAACAAGAAAGTGATAGTGACAGTGATAGCGAACTTGGCACCCTTTCTCCAGCTCCGCCACATACGAAGTTTACGTGCACAACATATTTTTAACCTAATTTACAGTGAAATCTAGTAGCGTTGCGATGTTAACTGCATGAGCAATATATAGGTAAACTGTTGCAATCTGTATACATGTGGCATCAAATGTTACTGTGGCTTTTAGCTTACGCTTCATGTCATGCGAAATTTCTAATGCACTACTGATACGCTTGTACGCCTCGTTCATCAGCTGCAGCGAGCGTCAAGTTTCCTTCACGTAGTTGTTTATTGCACAAAACTATAGTGTTATAACAGCGTTTCTCAGTGTAAAGATATTTATGCATGAAGCGCTGAGAGTTTAGCTAAACAAGCATGGATTCACCAAATATATCCGCAACAAAAAATGTGATAAAAAATGCGAAGGAAGTGCGAAGCATTACCGACTGACTGATGGGCTTTCCGTCAACAAGCAATACGGGAACCTGTCCCATTGGGTTCACCGCTTTGAATTTCGGCGTTTGCTGAAAATGAAGGCAGAGTGGCGATCACTGTGACGACATACATCCACGGTTTTCAAGAGCACAGCGCTTGGAAGGGGTTAATCGCAGGCGATATGGCGACGTCATCTACGGTTATATATGCAACATATATATGAGCTTATAATGTCTTTTTAGGGAGTAGAAGAAGGCTATATATATGAAGATAAGGCTCTATATATATCGAGGCGGGCAATATGTATAACGCATTGCAACGATAACTAGTCGAGCCTCGCTCAGACGTAGACGCGAATTTCGTGTTATCCGATGTTCTTTACAATCGCAATACTTATCTCAGGCTGATATGAGCGGGAAGTGACCATTGCAAATACCGTCACTGTGCGAAACAAACCACACACAGCGAAAAGTGAACCAATCATACGACAAAACCAAGAGGAAAACGTAGGACACTTTTTTTTTTTCTTGACTGAATTGCAATCTAAGTGAACGTCATATTCTTTCCTCATCTTTCTCTCGCCCTACCAAATGCATGCATCTCTCTTCAAAATATAAGCGCGAGACATCCTGCTCACAAATTAAACATGTCAAGTTCAACAGGGGTTCACTGAAGCGTGAATCCATATGGTGATCGACAATGGTGCGACAAATGACGTCGCGGCAGTCACGTCAACAGTGTGAAGCACGTCAACTAATGTGCGATAAGGAACTCTATCTTCTTTGATAAATAACCTGCTGCGATAAACTTGCCTTATGCAATGCATTAGACACGCGTCCAGCCACGCATTCTAATATACTGTTGCAAAGGTGATGGTTCACGTGTGAGACTGTAGTAAACAAAAAACATTATCTGGGCTGTCCCATTTGAAAGTAACCAAGTTTTTAAAATTAACGGAGCGTGCTATGCGAGTTGCAACTAACTCATTCATGGTGTTGAGGATCATCAATTAACTAGCTTAAGTTCATTAGATAGACTTGCAATTATTCGAATAACCAATAAATTGCGGATACGAACGTTGTAATGACATTTAAAAATAACGGACTGAAGTGCTTGCAACTGCGTACAACTGATGCATTTTCCTGGACGTGATAAAGCCCGCAAAATACAAAAACAACCACGTGTTGACGCCTAATTCAGTGCCCCCTTATTCAATCAAAAGTCTACATGAACGCCTAGCGCAAGGCTTGGTTGGCGTTTGCGGTGGCCGCAAGACACACGCGCCAGCGAAGCGCGACTGCGAAGCGTTATAAGGGTGACTTCTTTACAGGAAGCTTTCCCTCGAATAAGGACTTTTTTCTTAGCAGCAAAAAAAAAAAAAAAAAAAAAACAGTAAAATAAGAAAATGTAAAATTCTGTCATGCCACTTTTAATAACGAAGTTGTCTGCATCATGCAATACCAAGTGACATTGCGTTACGTGATTTTGGCGGAAACCTGTCACGTGGCATTGCGGTACATGGTGTTGGCGGAAACACATCCCGTGACGTTTCGCTACATGATTTTGCCGGAAACATGCCACGTGACATCGCGTTACGTGTTTGGGCAAGAACGTGTCACGTGACATTTAGCTACGTGATTTTCGAGGAAACATGTCAAGTGACATGACTGCGTTGCGTGATTTGAGCAACAGTGTGTCACGTGACGTTTCGTTGCGTATTTCTGGGGGAACATATACGTAACGTGACATTGCGTTACGTGATTTTGGCGTGTACATGTCACGTGACAATCGTTACGTGATTTTGGGGGATCACGTGGCACGTTCCCGCCAAAATCACTTACGCAATATCGCGTGACATGTACCCGACAAAATCGTGTAACGCATTGTCACGTGACATATTTCCGCCACAATGTCACATGACGATATATCAAGTGACCTGCTTCAGTAAACTATCGGCCAGCTTCGCTGTAATCTGGCCTTGCGCGACTTAACGGAAGCTGCGCACTTTTTTTCTGAAGCGTTAACACGTTACCTATTGCATTTCCAGAGATGTCGATTTGTGCAAATTCAAGCCATTTGCTTAATTCTATTGTGCGGGACACTTGCGCACTATATAGAAACGAATTCGCGCAAATCCTTTGCAGTATATGTTATCGCACAGAATTAAAAAAAAAAAAAATTACCTGCTCCCCATTCGGCTTCAAGTCCACTGGCCGATATTCAAAGTCAATCTCCTTCACTTGTAAGACTGCAAAAGAACTCATCTGTCAGAGCATGCAGAAATCTTTCTTTCAGGCAATAGCTACTCGACTAGCTGTACTGTGACATTGTTAGCTACATGCACCAGAGTTTATTTACTTAACCCTGATATTACACACCATGATATTACACACCTGATATTACACACCCTGATATTACACACCAATCGCTATTGTTCCCAAGTAAACAATATTCACCACCTTGAAATGACTTCCGCGAAATCAGCTTACGGTATTGGGAAACAATCCGTTTTCGCCCAGCACAAATACGCACCAATCACGAGATATACATCGGTCGAAATAGCACTGGCGTTCCAGTTGCTAATTATTAATGAGCACCTCATGTTCAAAAAATGCTGT
Source organism: Hyalomma asiaticum (assembly GCA_013339685.2). Lineage (NCBI taxonomy): Eukaryota > Metazoa > Arthropoda > Arachnida > Ixodida > Ixodidae > Hyalomma > Hyalomma asiaticum. Next base: position 8,531,100 of record CM023487.1, read on the forward strand.
TAGCGTATTTGACCATAGAATTTCAGGAAGTATATACGCATTTCTTTAAAGCCCGAGGCTTCTGCTAAATACGAATATTACAATAATACGCTCTGCCCGACTTTTATTTATTTATTTATTTATTTATTTATTTATTTATTTACGGTATACTGCGGTCACGAAGGACCATGCAGGTGGGGAAATACATAGGTGCAAATTTACATGCACAAAAGGGGAAACAAAGCAAACGTACTAACATATCTAGAGGTATAAAAGAAACCAACGCAACCTGTCTTCATAACGAAATTATACAGCTCATAAGAGTGACACATACCATAGCAGAACAAAAAACGATTACACGAAAGGAAACCCGAAATACGTCGGTTGTGTAGCAGCAAACGTATATCAGCAAACGTATATCAGCAAACGTATTTAGCAGCAAACGTATATCAAGCGTGTCTGTACTGAAGCGAATAGTTAATATGTATCTGTTAATTAGCTGCTATGTTACCAAACCAATTGAAGTTGTAGGTGTCTCCGAATAATTCGGCATATGTGGCATAAATATGGAATATATATATAGGTCAGCCAACGCCTCCTGGTCAAGTTTCTTATAGGAGCCGTTGGGTAAGCCAGATAAATGTGAATTTATGTCCACTAGAAAACACCACGTACCGTAACATAAAATCACTTATTTCACTTTAGTAGTTTGCGAGTATATATTTGAGGTGCCTAAATATCTATTTTCAGTGTTCTTGCAGGCCAGACATCTAGCCGTTCGTAGCTGTTTTGAGACGTGTTTTTAGAGGTTTTCTTTTTTTGCGGAACATCTCCTGCAGAATCAAGTTTCGCTACTAGCGCAATGCAACCTCGTCCAGCGCCTTGCAAGAAACGTTTCAGGATCACTGCAGCAATCATGCAGCTACAACTCACCAACGCGAACCCGCCAGGAGCAGGAGCCGAGGTAGCTGCACAGGAGCACGGGCTGAAATATAGGCCCGTCATGTTGTAGTTGCCTTATGGTCACTTGACACTTCAGGCGATGGTCAAACCACGCCCCGCCCCACTCCTTAAACTCACCTTGCACATGACGATCGCGTTTCGATTTGTGTAGAAGCAGCTGCAAATCACTCGAGGAAACAAAACAAAAATCGTCGCAAGCTGTTTACGTAGTCCGTAAGGCCGCTAGTCGCCTGTCAAACACTTGTGTCGGATGCTTTGCCGTGTGCACGGCGTTCTTTCTTTATTTTATTTTTCTTTTCTGCCGCCGCTAGAGCTCTTGTCACCCACGGAGAGCGCGCGGCGGCTGCAGGTCGCTCGAAACGCGGTGTGAATGACCCTCGCAAGTTCGACGATAAGCTTGTACTCCCGCCATTTATAGCTCTTGTGCTTCGCGTGGCTAGAAATGGCGCGGTTATTTCGACGCGTGTAACCTTATTTAAACATCCAAACGAAATCCAAGTGATATCCTTTTTACAAGGGACACTAACGTGAAAAAAATTAAGTGGTGTAGACTGATTAATTATTCTTTGGGAAATTTATTGTCGCTAATTTCGCCACCTCCAATATTAGAAGATAAAATTAAGGTCAAAGAATCACATTTGAATTCCGCGCCGAAACCTTTAGATGAGGTCACGAGTCCCATTCATTTTTTTCGCAGCCTCGCCATATATGGACCGGTAAAACTGTCTGAAACTCACCACGTTAAGTCCCTGGCTTCCTTAGAACTTTGTGCATATCTTTTCTACCCATGAAATCATACAGTCCTTACCAGACGGCGTCTAATATGTGTATGACGTCTCGCGCGACGTCAGCGGACTTGCGCAACCTTGGAACGCAATTTATAGCAAAGCCGTTTGTTGTTTCAAGCCGCAGCAATAAAAATGTATCACATTCATTTTAGCAGCGCAAGTTAAACGCAAATGAGGACAACCACATGGGACGGGCGCTTCTGCTTGTCTCTGCTGCACTTAACTAAAAATTTATGAGCCCATTTTCCTGCCGGGGAAATTGGGGCAAGCAAAGCTTGTCGTGTGCGTGGCTTTTTCTTTGTCTTTTTCTCTCTATTTCCATGCTGTCTTCCTTTTCCTCTTTCTTATGTACGTTCCTTGTGTTTCGTGTCGAATGACGCACACTTCTCTGTTCATGTGTGCTTCTGTTTTCCCACTGGATTAGCTTACGAGCATGTTCACGCGTAAGCAACCGTTTGTCGCTCCTTGAAGCTGCTTGTTGTTCAGCTGAACGGACGACGTGTGGCCTCCCCATGTCGTGCCGCAATCTGAACTGGCCGTAAACCACAGGATCGGGGCGTGCGTAACACCCGTTCACCAGAGTTGCTGCATGTGGCTCCAGTATCTCAAATGTGCGGGTATGGCTCCTGTATGGAGCCATATATAGGATCTCTATAGAGTCCACACCCTTTCCCTCCTCGTACAGAGTGGATGTCTGTAAGTAGCCAGGGCAAGCTGGGCGTATAGTGCCTTCAGTGTACTCTAGACACTATACTGAGGGCATGCCCGTGGTCGCGGACGCCCACAGGTGGCGCCAAGCCAAACGTGCCACAGTCCGATGCCAGTGCAAGCACAAGAGAAGCGTGTGCACACTGCTTTCACGATGACGGTTGCTTTCGCGTACACAGCTCTGGTGCCTAATTGTGACTCACAACAAACATCGCTTGAAAAAGAACTCCCGACTACTTTACTGGCCCATCCGAAATCTTTCCCATGTATAACGCATCAGAGAATTCCATACTACAGCATATAATGTGACAATTAGTCTGCATACACCTTATACATCACATCATTGGCTGTAACGTCTTTTCTCCATGGCCCTCCTTACCTTTCTAAAACTAAACTCGATTGCAGTTGCATAGAGCTCATGGTTTTTCCATTGCCATGCATGTATTCCACGTTGGTCACAAACTACCCAACTGTTCGGAATGCTTGCATGTGTAATGTACAGCTACGGCTGTAAATACCCCCTGAAATGGCCCTTATATTAAACAAATATAAGCAAGCCACTTCGTTTATTTCACTGAGATACTGAGACATTGTAAGTATAATGAACAGAAAAGAAAATGGGGGTTCACAAGTTAATTGCACTACCTCCAATTAGGTATGGAACAGTAGCTCTAACATAGTGCCAAACTAGGTTGAAAGGCCAATTTTAAATGAAAATAGCTTCACTATATTTGCCGATTTATTATTACCATGTATTTATGCCACTGTTTTATTGGCAGTACTGCAATTTGCTTATATCATTTCAACCGATAATTCATTACACTCATATTAATCATATTGTGATTCAGCTGCACACTGCATTAACACAATCACCCCATTCTCATGAAAACTGCATGACCGACAAAGTACGCCCGCCTTGTTACAAGCCCACTTTCCCTGCGTTTCTGATACACCCCCCAACATCGCCAAGAAAGGAATCAACACAACTGAGTAAAACTTCATTCAGAAGCCTTTAATGTTTTTTTTTATCAAGAAATGCATTGTTGTCACGTCGAAATGTATTCTGTACATTTAGAAAAGGAAAACAAGAACAAAATTGCCATTTGCCGTACATTCCAACACGCGTGCCAAAAACACGATCCTGTACAAAAAGCTCCTTCCCATTTCCCAGCCGTACAGCAACAGTGACGTGAGGTAAACATCACTGAGAATTGGAACTGTCTATGTGGAAAAAGAAACTTGCACTAGGTCACAAACATAATGCTTAACAGTACTAGGTAACCAGGATGGTAATTGTGAGCACATAACATAATTTGGGCAATGGAAATAGCTTCCACTGAACAAAATGTAGACACTGAACTAAAAAACAAAACAATGCTGATATCAACGTTTCATCATACAATCCCTCGGTCATCCATGTTTGAAAGAGGTACCCTAGTTTGTGATGTGCAACATGATCCCCGATTTCGAGAACCCCCATGTTCGCTTGCCGGTGTGCTACAGTTTGGAGTTGCAAGACAGAATCCACAGAGTCGTCACAACTGCAAATGCGGCCGAAGCATTGTGGTACAATGTTGCAAGGCAACCTTTTCTGTGCCTTCTTGGCAAAATCCTAAGCCTGTTCCCATGTCGTTCGCTAGTGGCACGAAGCACTGAAATCAGACAAGCGAGAGAAAGTGTGCACATGCGAATTGATTGCAACGTTTGCTCCGGGAACCATGATACCAAGCGAGCTATCGGAAAGTGCGAAGGTACAAACGCCATTTGCGACCATGACGGCCAACCAAGAAGCGACGAAACACATCAGAAGGAGAACGTGACTCTGCAGATGCAACGCTTGTGAAGGATTGTGAACAGTCTCGACTATTTTACAAAGAGTTTCCGGAGTTCAGATATATATTTCTGTTGTGACAACAGTTTCTTTGTGTGAAGTGGCACAATTTGGAGAGAAAGAGAAGGAAAGAAAATGGATGTGGGCGCGACACGAGAAATCATTTGCGAGTGGATATCGGACGATGTGAGCACGGCTGCGCAACCTTTCAGGCTTTCTTGATGTTGATCTGGCGTGCTTGCTGCGTCGTTTTATATAAAAGAGGCCTTCGTACACTGGTACGTGGAAATTCATTTTCCCATGTTCATAAGATTATTGACGTTCCCGCTGGCAGCGCCCTGGAGTTGCCGCATCATATTCTGCAGACCGGAGAAGCCACCTGCATAAACGAAAGCAGCTAGGTCAATACCATGGGCGTTCACAGTGATGATGCGGCAGTACAACATCTTACAGCAAAACCTCATTATAACGAAGTTGAAGGGGGAGCCGTAATTACTTTGTTATAACCATTAGTTCGTTATAGCCAATATCCATTTAATCTGAAGGGGGAGCCGTAATTACTTCGTTATAACCATTAGTCCGTTATAGCCAATATCCATTTCATCTCTGGGAATTTTAAGGGGAATTGCAATTGCTTTGTTATATCCAATAGTTCGTTATATCTGGGTTCATTATAACGAGGTTCTACTGTATAATCAAACTTTGACATAGCAAATAAAGATACATAACAAACTATTGGTTATAAAGATTAAACAGTGCTTCAAATATACAGTTATATCAAATTATATTATATTATGACAAAACTGTTGTTGTGCTGGATCTGCATTTTTACAATGGAGTCCAATTGTATTCCTGAATGCAATGAAAGTTCATGTATCACAATTACAAGCCTGAAATGTGACATTCCAATTACTTAAACTGCACTGAACCAGATGAAACTAGATTGGGCACAGAGGGTGTAGTTTTTATTAGAGCACACATGAACAGTGCATAGCAGCACTTTCCCATGACTTTGTCAAGGATTCCGTTCCCATCCTTTATTTGCAGTAAAACATCGAATTTGCACGTGCAACTGCCAATTACAGTCGGGCCACCGAAGTCTCATCAGACAAAAAGTAGCTTCACTATATCCAAAAGTTCAATAACTGTGTATACCCCATTAATAACAGTGTATCAAAGGCAAGACTACAGGTTATTTACTTCATCATGACCAAAATTCAAAAACACAATCTTGGGTTTTGCAATGGAAGACCCTATGAACTAAGCCACTGTGGTCGCTGTGCATGCACTGTTTTTAGGAGCTATTGCTAGACACTTTATGAAACATGATCACTTAGCTTATCAGAAATTATCTCAACAAGCCAAGAAAGTTGATTTCGTTTGTCTTCTCAGTTATTGTTTGCATTTTCAATAGCATAGACATTCTGCGTGCAATAAATGGTTAGCATTACCTACTGATTTATTGCGAGACACTTTACAGACAATTAAACGCCTCATTCAAGGCAATGCCTAAGAGGGGCATCAAAGAGTCAAATGAAATCAGCTGAGCTGCTGTGGAAACATTGTAGTTAAGACATTGCACTGTTAATCTTCAGGATGCGGATTCAATTCCTGACCATGCGGGCCAAAATTTCAGAGGGGGTAGATTGCAGCAACAGCTGCATACATAACATTGATTCAGGAGAATATTCTTCTCTGAACAACTCCATGTGGCCAAAGATTATCCAGAGTCCCCACTACCGTATGCCTCATAACAACATCGTGGGTTTGGCATGTAAAGCCCCAGGAACTGTTATCAAGAAATCAGCTGCTGAGCAATCAAAACGGAGGTGCAGCGAGATGTGAGAACCGCAGGAATATTAATGTGATTGCAAAAGCATCAACTGATTTAGAAAAATTTGGTGTGCATGTGAATAGCCGATAAAGGTATTGGGAGACAATGTATGAATATGGAGACCATTGTAGCACGCACACTGCTCATGACATGTTTGACAAAAGATAATTGGGACAACAATACTACTCACGTGATGTTGCATTACACTCCCTATGAGTCATATTTTGTTGCAAGTTATCTTATTTCCTGGTTTTGCTAAGTTATGGTCATGATAGGATATGCTGTGCACTGCAAGGGCAAGGAACGTGTGATTTTTTTGCCAGTCCACTTGCATATGCTATGGAAAGATACAGGAACTGAGCTAAATAAATGTATGAATGAATGTTGATGTTAGCACAATCACAGGTGACTAAATCAATCTACTTTAAAACGACGAGCTGTGCACAACCACTAGTACACATGCATACCAAAACATCTTGGCACCATTATGGTGAGTGAAACTATTCGCCTCACTGTTGCCAGATGTCCAAGCACTTTCATGGGTCCGCTGTTGCTACTGTAACCAGGAATAATGACTGCAATGTTGCTGCAACGTCGCTGCCACTAGCAGATTGCCATGGCAACCGTGCTGTGGTGGCAAGCTTGACACAGCTACGTGTTGCAGTGAAAAACACCAACTAAATGTCTCACGTGGCAAGTGTAGCAGGTGAACAACTCACCCATTTGGTGCAAAACCCGAGGATCCATCATCTTGGCCATCTGCTGGTTTAGCTTGTTCATTTGGGCCTGGTTCACATTCTTCGCCATGTCCCCACCTGAAGCAGACGCAAGCGGGATTTGAACACACAGGTTCATGAGTAAACAAACTCCAGACAGAGTACTAATGGTACTTTAACAAGGTGGAATTGACAGACTGACCTAAACCAACTACCATACTTACAAAATTGTAAGTCGACCCATTTTGCAAACAATCAGGCACCGCAGTCTTACCATGCAGAAGCCAAGCTGTATGATAAAGCCGCCGAGCCAAATACTTTGTGTCCACCTTTTATTGTGGTTGTTTTTGTTTTCAGTCATATGAAGTCAGGATGATACCAATATGTTCAATCCCGAGAAATTCGTATCACTGAGGTTCTACTGTATAAATATCGCACTGCTGTATGCTGCACCTTCTTTCAAGAAGCCTCTTGTAGAAAATGAAGCAGTGTTGTACATTTTATTTCTCACACGGAAAACACGAACACAACTGAAAGACCACATTCCTTTGCGATACAGTAAAACCTCGTTATAACAAAGTTGAAGGGGGAGCCATAATTACTTCGTTATAGCCAATATACATTTCATCTAGGGGAATTTCAAGGGGAATTGTGATTACTTCGTTATATCAAGGTTCGTTATAACGAGGTTCTACTGTAGTAAACAAGCCATTTAGCTGTGTAGCCTTTGCTTCACTGCCCTGAAAGGTTGTCCTTGAGTACAGAACCAATTTAACAAACTACTCACCCTTGAAGAGGCCCTTGATGCCACCCATCTTCTTCACCATGGCAGCAAACTTGGTGTACTGTGCGAGGAGCTCCTGCACCTCACGGGAGGTGACTCCAGCTCCCCGGGCAACCCTCGTGACCCGTCCTGTTTGCCGAGAGAACAGCTTGGCCCCTTCCCGGTGGTCCAGCTCTGAGAGAGGAACCAAGAAGGGAATCTCACAAAGAGCTTCTCACGATTGCTTAGAGGCAAATGGCACCACAGTCTCTGCGAGTTTCTAGGGGGCGCAGTGCTGCAATGGGAATGATAGTATGTGCGTGTGCAATGCTTCTGTTGGCTGGTGTTGAGCGGTGTTTTGTCTGATGCGCAGATACGGCTGCATAAATAAATCTTCCTTAAAACTGTCATAACCAGACCTCTCTCACATATACACCTTATCTTACAATAAAATGTTACTTGCCTGTAAGGCATAGTCAAACAGCGAGAAGAAGAAACAAGAAAAAACATTGAGCATGGACTGACACCGAGATCTGTCTTCCAAGCTTAGCAGCCAGTCGCTGCTTTTTATGTCATTGCAGGCTCTTTCACTGTGCAATCAACCATTGCGATGAATGGAACATATCCAAGACAGACATGTCTTCGAAGTGTTTGTGTTCTCCGTCTCTGTGAAATCCGAGACATCCCAGCATTCCCACGTATACAACAGCGTCACAGCACCAGCTTTCGCTCAACAAATAATGTTAAGAAACTCTGGAATCGCACAAACAAAATGCTCTTTTGCAATCTATGCTGTAGTAAGTTTCCCCTCTGAAATTCGTAACAGCACTCACTTTCAACTCTTTGTACGAGGTAGAATTAATTCAGGCAACTGATGGCAAATCACAAGGCCTCCAAGACATGGGAGGTTAGCGATAGAGTCTCAGTTCGTACCTTGGTCGTTCATGCTGTCCATGATGGTCATGAGCTTTTTTAGCCTTCCCATGGACTCCTGCTCATTGCCTTTTGTCATGAAGTCACTGCTGAAGCCTGGAATCATGCCCTACGTGGAACGCGTAACATTACCGTCACTACGTAATGATAAAACAAATTGGAAAAAGCCACGACAACCCTGCTCTGGCAATGGTCTTCCACAAACAAAAAAACGTGATGGGATCATTACACTGATATGACTGCTGGTACTAGAAATATACAAGATATTTTGTCGCCAATTGATTGTGGCCATATCACAATGGGGACCTGACAGGGAGATGCCAAGGACATCAGCTAATCAGGTCCCTGGAGTCAGATTGTTATCAAGTACTTTATAGGCTGATACCACAGAGTGTGGGTGTAAATTCACCAGCTGCACCGACAGTTGGCTTTGCTTCATACAGTCAAACCTCGCTGTAATGAATGAATACAACAAAGAAATCATCATTATCATCAGCCTATCTTATGTCCACTGAAGGACGAAGGCCTCTCCCAACCCTCGCCATCCTTGCCTGTCCTGCTTGAGCTGATTCCATTGACGCCTGCGAATTTCTTAATTTCGTACCCCCATCTTACTCTCTGCCGCCCACGGCTGCGCTTACCCTCTCTTGGTATCCACTCCGTCGTTCTAACTGTCCATCGGTTACCTAGCTTCCTCATCAAGCGGCCTGTCCATGTCTATTTTTTCTTCTTAATATCGTTCATTATGTCGGCAACCCCCGTCTGTTCTCTGACCCACTCGACTGTCTTCCTATCTCTTAGTAATAATCCACTATAAGTGTATATTTATAATACCATTTTAGTGCATAACTATCTTTTGTTTAATTCACAGTAACTGATAATTTGTTAAAGGTATATGTCTTCAAACAATGAATGAACTCAGCCTTTCGTGAGCACTTCAGCTCCCATGCAGTGTATTTTGCACACCCAAGCATGATTTAAATATAACATTATACTGCAAATGTCGCCTTTGAAATTGCGGTGCACTGCACTGTTGTAGCTGGATTGCTGCAGTCATGGATGCCGTGCAAAACTTATGCATGTACAGGCCTTTGTCAGAAAGTTTTCTCCAGATGGGTAGGCATCGCAAGAAATACAGACACCTAACGCCTTTGTATCACTTTCTGAGATGTATTGTTACCAAAATCAAGCAACCATGTAACATGAACCAAGTACTACTTCTTTTTTCTTTATTCTGATGCTGCCAGCTCTGTTTTCTTTGTGTTTGCATTTTTACATTTTGGAACAGGAAAAAACAGGCATGTATGAGATATTCATGCTCAGCTCTGAGTGAATTTAGCCATGAGTAAAGCTTTCACTTGTCACGGGCTTGACTGCTGTGGAGCCAAGGGTGAAATGACCGACTAACAGTTTGGGTTAGCAAGTTTGTTGTACAAGTCTGCAATGAAAACAGTGCAACAAGCATGCAGACAAGAACGACTCCACATAAATGTGATCTACAGGAGAACAGTGCTGCGGCATCTCTCTTTCTGGTTTTTTTGGCAACACCTTCTCCAACACCCCGAGAAAGCAAATGCTAGACAGTTGCAAGAAGGACACCACCTTTTAACACAGACAACAGGAACAGCAAGACGCTGTGGAAGCAAATGCAAAGAACCTTGTCAAAAGTCTCAGCAAAGTGCTCACCATGATCTGACTGAAGGGTCCCATCTTCATGATGTTCTGGAACTGTTCGTACATGTCGCGCAGTGTGAACTCCCCGTGCTTGAGCTTCTCGATGAGCTCCTCGTTGTCATCGAGCTTCAGTTCGTTGACCTTGTCGATGAGGCCCTCAATGTCACCCATGCCTGTGTGGCGACAGAGAGATGAGAAACATGAAAAAGTCCGAGACCGACCCAATCTCACGCAATGCCTACACCAGAACCGCATGCACTCTTATCCAAAACTGATTTCCTGTCACCATAGTACAGTTAAACCTGCCTATACTGAACCTCCATACAACAAATTTTTCGACATTACAAGGCTTCTCAAGTCCCCATTGTCTATACATAGAAGGACATGTACTTGTGATTTCTGTGTAGGAAAGTGCCAGGGGAAGACACCCTTAATGTAGCAAATTGGTGTTTTAATTTGCATGTTTTTCAAATTTTAATGTCGAAACTGCATATAACGAAAATTTCTTTATAGTGAAAATATAGCGTTTATATAGCAGTTTTTGCAGACAGTGACAAGACATGAACAATGATGACAAACGATCGGGCATGCATGTATTTTCTATTATTTTTTGGCAGCTGCAACTATAAATAAAGCCCTGTGGGCAACCGCCTTTTGAGTGCCGCTTCCACTTGCATTACTCATCATCGTCAGTCTATATTTAAGTCCACTGCTGGACGAAAACCTCTTCCAATGATTTCCAATTTGTTCTATCCTGAGCAAGTTGGTTCGAACAACTTGCTCCAGTTAAGCCTGAGAATTTCTTAGTTTTATTGCTCCACCAAATTTTTTGCATTCCTATGCTGCATTCTGCCTCTCTTGGTATCCATTCTGTTATTCTTGGTGTTCATCTGTTACCTGTCCTGTACATAACATAATTGCTCCACATTACAATTGTAATATATCTCTTCTTTTTCGTAGAGACCAAAAGTACCTCCTTTGCAGTCTATTCAAGGTTGCGATATTTATGTGAAAATATGTCAATTGGCTTTACTTTTTGGCTGTTTTCAGAATATTTCAACGCAATTGTTCGCTATAAGAAAGAAAGGCAACTAATATCTCGGACATACATAACCAAAATGCACGAACTAACAAGATTAATACATGCGTATTTTTACGCCAGGTGCGGCTTCATTAATAACACTAATTACTACAGCCCACAACGTTTGATGTTACCAAAATGAAAGTTCGGCAGATCAGCAGCATGTCACATTGTAGTAACCAGAGGAAAGCAAGAGCAATACTTTTGTGATTTGCAGCTCACCTAAGAGTTTGCTGATAAAAGGCTTGACCTTGAACGGCTCAAAGTCATCTATGTGTTCCCCAGTACCTATGAAGATGATTGGACTATGCGTGGCTGCCACCCTGGGAAGAAGCAATAAATAAAGCACAGTTCTAGCGCATAGCACGAACAAACTTAATATGAACACCTGCACATTACAGAGGCAAACTTTCGTGCCTACTTGCTTAAACAACTGCAAAGAAAAAGGAAAATTGCAAAAGTACAAATGTTTCTTGATGGATGCTAAGATAACTGCTAAATTTGTTGACTGTCAATTAGGAATTGTTCTTGAGCTGCTCCTGTCATGCTCTCCATAATACAGTAAAACCTCATTATAACGAACCCAGATATAACAAACTATTGGATATAACGAAGCAATCACAATTCCCCTTGAAATTCCTATACGTGAAATTGATATTGGTTATAACGAACTAATGGTTATAATGAAGTAATTACCACTATGCCATCAACTTCGTTATAATGAGGTTTTACTGCAGTTCTTCGTAAGTTCATAGGAATTTCGGTTTAGGGCCACAGCAATAATGATATGCTCCACAGGCAAACGAGAATGTCTGAGAAATTTATTCACAAAATATTAATGCTAGAGTGGCTGAAATCAGGGACTCCTTTAAGAGGTAGACATCACTTGTGCAATTGCACAAGAAATTGCACGTGCACTTGTATGAAATGCCCAATGCGTGGCATTTGCATTTGCACTTCTTCTCTCGTGCTCATGCCTTCAGTTCAGACCCTACTACATAAAAATTGTTGTTGTGGCCTCTACAACTGGCGCCTACCCACGAGGAGGATTGGCCACACAGTAATGATATGCAGTTAATGATATGCGCAAACGAAAAAAGAAAGCAGGAACTAAATATAAGAGAAAATAAAAGGAAGGTCAGAGCTTAGATGAAACAAATGCACAGAAGAAAGATGAGAAGATGAAAAAAAAAAAAGAAAGCCCTGTGATCAACGGCAGTAGTAGAGTAATTTTAAGGACCATGGAGGCGTTCCATCAGACTTCAGCCCTCCTGTCCTCAAGCCACTACTACATAAAGGTGGAGGCACTTCATCAGATGCTATAGTGGAATTGCAGCACTACTGCTCTGCCTAGCTTCACTGAGACGCGGTGCTGATACCTGCCGCACAGAGTCTCGCCACAGCTGCGGATGCGGAACTGATATCATTGTATGGATCCTCGTAATGAAAAGCTACGTGTCGCCGGTGCGGTGACAGAATGCCCCGTTTGTCCACCCCAAGCACATCGCCGTGAAAATGGGATAACAGAAGAAGTGAGTCACTGCCAAAAAAAGGGAAGTGTGGTGCGAAAGCCCAGGTGAAAAACCCGATGGCAAAGGCTCACGTGGACTTGACTGATAGTGCTCTGCATGATACATCATAAAGAGTGACATTGCCTGACACACGAACTGCAGCCAACAAGTCTTCATTTTGCAATGTTGGATAGCTTGTACGCGCCAAATGTTATTCTTTTTAACGTTTGTTAGAGAAAAAAGAAAGGTCCCAGAAGTATAGAAAGGAAGCTACCACTTCCCAACTCAACTGAACCTTTATGATATGCGCACGTGTGAGTTTCTGGAAGTGCCAGGTGCCTCGTTAGAGTGTCCATACTTAGGCTAGTACACTCGAAGTAAGGCTGCAAGTAATTTTAGAAACAGCAGTAAAAGCCCCCCTCTGTTGTCGTATTACCCAATTTCAGGCGAAAATGTACCCGCATCGCTCATACGAGAATGCACTCATACTACGGAATGGAAAAAGAAAAACAGAAGGTTTATAACAGAAATCACATTATGCAAAATTGATGAAAAGATCGCAAAATACGATTTAGAACAGGGAATGTCGCAGGAGCCAACATTTCGACAAGTGGACTTTTCTTCGTCAGGGCGGCGACTGCCTTCTCCGGCATTCCCCTACCCTACCACCCCCCCCCTTTTTTTTTGTTATCATTCGCACATGCTGCTCTTCTCCTCTCTTTCTGAGGACAGGGGAGAGTGAGCAATGGTGTACATAAGCGAATTCTGGAGAAGGCAATCGCCGCCCTGACGAAGACAAGCCCACTTGTCGAAGCATTAGCTCCTGCAACATTCCCTGTTCCAAATCGTATTTTGCGATATTTTCCTCGATTCAAGCATCCATCTTCCCCTGAGCTTCTCTTCTAGTCTGCAAAATTGTATCAAGTAGATGCCACTAAATCTAATATCGCTCGCAATCAAATGTCCGTTGCTCATGTCTTAGAGAGCGAGCAACGTAGTGCTGATATTGACTCACGCGCTGAGGGCTCCTCCACCTTTCGCATGGCCATCGAGCTTTGTGACGATGACGGCACCGACGTCCACTTTGTCCTTGAAGGCACGTGCCTGCAAAAATGCATTGCAGCCAGATGAGCAAAACAGAACTTCTGCTTCGTCACCGCTGCCACATCATGTGCGCTTGCCATAATTTGCAGAAGACACAGGGTTGGTGGTGACGTGCTGCCGAGCACGCAACAAAACAGGAAAAGGCTTGCATTTGTCTTTTTGACACTGATTACATACTTCCCTCGAGGCACAACACCTTGCTTACTAGGTCAACAAAAATTCTATGAACAGAAGCGAAAGTGAAACGAACTTGCTTATTAGCCCATCACTCCTACGGTAAGCCTGTCGTGGCGCAGGAGCTGAATGCTATAGTGTCATGCATTAAAAACATGAAATTCCCAAACATGCTGGACCAAAATGTGTGCTGTACATGCCACGCTGTCCGACTCTGTTGACTTTTTGTACCTGTTGCAATCGGAGCTTGATATCCTTTGGGAATATATGAAATCTGAGGCCCTTTTGTTTCAGGCTTTCTGACACATATAGCACATCAACTCAACCATGTCAATTCATGAAAATAAAGCTACCAAAACTCATAAACACAGTCCGCCAATGCAGCAGCTATGTGGCTGAATGCACCGACTACTCCAAGTGCCGCCATGCACTACGGCAGCGGTGGCGTGATGCAAGCCGCAGTGAGGTCGGTCTGTTGAATGAGTTGTTTCAGGGAGCTTTTGGCGATGTGATTTTTCTTCCTTCCCACAGTGCCATTTTCAGCGAGTTATTTGTATTTTTGTTCATATGTACATTTTAAAACATTATGTATTATCACCTGTTTACACATCTACCATCTTTAGTTGTTCTGTCTGATCTAGGGTTACTGCACTGCTCATTGCTGCAGTCTGTTAAGGTGGTAAACATGTTTTATTATTTGCAGACATTATTTACCATACCGCCCCACTTACACAATGCTCTGCAAGGGCTCTGTAAAGTGCCTGTTTAAAAAAGAGAGAGAGAGAGAGAGAGAGAGAGAGAGAGAGAGAGAGAGAGAGAGAGAGAGAGAGAGAGAGAGAGAGAGAGAGAGAGAGAGAGAGAGAGGAAGTATCGCCACCAGGGCACTTCTAAGTGCATGCCTCCTATTAAGACAGAGCTGTTGGTTCACATGAAATGGCGAAATTTTCAAATTTTCGGGCCCAGTTTTCATTGCAATGCAATGCTTCAATAAAGTGCTGTCCCGCCATAAAGATGTGCAAGCACAGTTGAGCAAGAGAGGGCAATGTAACTTAAAATGGGGAGCTCACCTGTGCTTCACAGGCTTGACCGATTGATGCATCCATAACGAAGATGATGTTGTCCGGTTTCTACAGGAGCACCAAGAACACCAATCAAATGACAAGTAAGGGCTGAACAAGCATTGCATACGTAGGCATGAAGGTTTCTTGCACATTCAACTTTTCAAGAAATCGAAGTGTAGCCTGCAATTAAGAAATGTAAAAGACACTCACGGTGGCATTGGATACTTGTAACATCTCCTCGAATAGCGAGTCCTCCTGCTTGTGCCTGCCGCTTGTGTCGACGACAATGATCTCAAAGCCCTCGTTCTTGAACTTCTCGACGCCCTCCTGAGCTATCACAACCGGGTCTACTTCTGTGTAACTGCAAGGGCAGGACAAAACTTGCTTCACAGGTTGTCATAAAGGGTTTCTGTTGTTTAAAAACTGGCACGCACACCCTTAAAGGGCGAGAAATACTTTTTTTGGTTTCTTCCGTAAGTTGGTAGCTAGGCCACACGAATCTGCACCGCACAACCAAGCTCAGTTTCAACAAACTTGCAACTCATAAAGAAAGCTTCATTATGTCTGTCATTCAGATGAAAGTGTGTGACATCGTAATATAGTGCCTAGAAAAACTCTTTCACCTACTTCACTTCATCATATTTAAATGATTTGTTACATACATAGGGCTGCTAGTTTTTGGGTAAAACCCAATCTTACCCCATTCGTACACCACTAATGTGTTTCAGGAAATTCAGATTAAACTTGACTTCTCCCTGAATTCTGATACCCCGTACCCACCTGCTTTTCAAGCCGCATGAAACTTGTGGCAAATGCGCCAGATACTTGACCTCAGTAAAGCAAAGTTACAAACTGTTGGTGTAAGTGAGCTCCAGAGGCATAAAGTTTATTTCACACGCTGTGCACAGCACCGTGGAGATTATATGGCTTTCATTTGTAAATAATTTATGATTGTAAATGTAACCCAGAAATACCCCAATTTTAGCATGGTTGAAAAAAAAAAAGAAAAAGAAAACGTAGATTCTTGCCCAGATATTACTTTGAAAAATAGCACCAAACATTTTACTCCCCGAACTTGAAAAAAATAAAAAACCTGAGAACGAACAACCCTATATATACATGCCTGCTACTCGCATGTATGGTATGTATCAATGGTCGCAAAGAGCTAGCCGCAAACAACTTAATTAGATGCACTACACTGGTTTGTTTTGAGTACTTTTGAATCACTTTGATTAACATTTTATTCACTTAATTCCCATTTCATCAACATCAAGTCACATTTAGTCCACTTAATGCACCTTTAATTCTCACTTGATTCACTTAATTCACATATTATTTTGGGTATGGGCCCCTGCTCCAGGCCCTTTACAGTGGTTCGATCAGGCCACCATAGTAAAATTGTCGTTCTGCGCTTTGTTTCGCTGATCGACACGACCCGTCGGGACCTACATAGCCATATGCAGCTTGGCTGTAATGCGGTACGTCTGCACAGTAAGGAGACGACTGCTCACCTCCCATAGAAAGGTATCCTCGCCTTGGTTGCGTTCTGCTTCAACTGGTCAAAGGCACCAGCTCGGAAGGTGTCCGCACATACCAGGCACGTCTTCCAGCCTTTCTTCAGGTAATAGTACGCCAGCTGCAAGCGACAAGAGATACAGTATGGTCTCGTTAATGACAGGCCTGCTTACAAGAGACATTTGGATACTATATACCACGTTGGCGTGTTATGCTGACCTTCATATATCCTCCATTTACTGCGCTTCTTTACAGTGAATCCTGATAAAACATGCATTCAGATACAATGGGCTAAACTATAAGGCCAGCAAACCAGCCAGCACTTCGCCACAGAGGACTTATGTGCTGTGGACAAATTCAATAGCTTCCGACCTAAAACATCGCTTCGTATAATTTCAGGGTGGGGGACAGGGATTGATACAGCGAGATACGACGGTGGCAAATGATATGAACAGCCTTGTAACGGTGGAGATAGGGATATAGTGCCCAAAGCTGCTTGTCATAAAGCACAGTCAAAGCTGGCAAGCTTCTTTTCAGGAGGCTCAGAAAGGAATAAATATGTTTCTTTGACCACGTCTGTGACTTGCAATTCACTCCGGTTGTAACAGACCTACTTAGTGTTTACGTAAAAGTCTGTTGCTACAGTAGATAGATTCTACATACTTCTCAAACACTTTTTTTTTTTACTAGGAAGGCCGACTGCAATGAGGGCACACGGTGCTGCATTCCAGCTTACTTCTCACGAGAATGATGGAGAATACTGCAGACCACGGAAGGCACAAGGGTCCAGTCGTCATACTTTTCACAGTGTCAGGATTACTGAAGCATGTTTGTACTACCAAGAGTGCAGAAACACGAAGCAAGGAAACAGGTGCACTTATAGGGAACCTTTAATCAAGAAAGGTTAAAGGTTAAACCAAGAACTGTGGTGTGTTGCTGTGTTGGCAATCACAAGAAAGGGATAACTACACTCGAACCTCATTATAACGTAATGAGATATAACAAAATAATGGATATAATGAAGTAAATGAAATTCCTCTTGAAATCATCATAGACAGATGTGCATTTGAAACCTCGTTATAACAATGTAATATAGACCTTTCAATGAATATAACAAACTAAAATCATCTCCCAGTACAAAATCGGCATGTGTTTGTGCCAGAAAAATTGCCTCCCACGGAGGATGGCAGTAGCACACCAACATGTGCTACTGCCACCCTCCGACCTATTTCAGACTTCACTTGCCACTCCCAGTTTTTTTTTCTTTTTCTTTTTGCTCGCAGCAGCTAGATGTCAATCCATGGCCTCCAAGATTGCACTGTGCCAATCTCGGAGGCCGTGTTAAGTGCACCATCAGACGTCCGGCTGTAGGGATATGAGGGGCAAACGTGATAGTGCGCCATTACTTGCGTGCGGTGATGAGAAATGATTACTGCACCCTCTTCTCTCGTAACGGCCGCCCGCAAACACTACCGAACGCTGATGCAGTGGGGTGTAGCCTTCTAGAGCGCATCGACGATTTAGTAACCTCAGGAACCGCAAGGCGGCCAAGCCAAGCCGGCACAGCAATGGTCGTTATCCTGCGCACTGTGTGTTAGTGGCCAATGTGGCAGCTTAGTAGTCCGCCTGTGTGCTGCTCTTTCATGGTGAGCATATTTTTGCTGTTGACTCTCCGATAGCGTTGCCGTTTCTACGGTTTTGCAAAAGCGCGGATGAGCCATGTGCTAAGCGGAAGGAAAAGACAATCGCCTTGCGACAAAATGCGGCCTGCCACACCGGCTGCCGATTCGCATGGTAATGATGAGTAAGATCTTTTCTTTTTTTTTCTTTCTTTAATAAAACTTCACTGGATGTGCCCCCCCCCCCCCCCATAGCTCTATATAGCATTACCATGGGCTACAGTGCCATTTTATTTGCATGTTAAAATTTTTTTATCCAGATGGCAAATACTGCAATTAAGGGTTACGATGGTAATAACGAAATAATGGGCATAACGGAAGTAATTCCGTGTCTCCGTGTTTTAACAAGGTCTGAGTGTACTACTCGCACTTACAGAATAAGAAAGTTCCTTTTTCTCTGTAATAAATTTTATGGCTTTCAGATCAATTATGTGTATGCTCTGATTGCACGCCATAAAATAGCCATCGTTACAGTGACAATCGTGATATGGCTGACACAAGCTGCAAGCTCAGCCTGGATTAACTTAGCGTAGCTATGTCTAACGTAGCTCATGATCAGGAAAGTGGACTGGGTGGTCGTTGATCACAGGATGCCCGTGTGACAGTGGCATTACTCACAGCCAAAGGCAGAAAGGAGTGCATCAAATTCGAGTAAGTATGGTACATTAGTGTCCAATTCTTGAGCATTGTTCCTGTCATGTGCTCTGCTCGTGTGAACTGACTGCACGTCTAAATAATGTAGTGTCCCACGGCGAAAGAGTTAACTGATGAGGTTACAGGTGCAAACCTTTGTGCATGTTGTGGTCTTGCCACTGCCTTGAAGGCCGACGAACATGATGACGTTGTTCTTGCCCTTTGTCGGCTGCCATGCCTTGACACCGGGGTCCACCAACTGCGGACAAGAAATGGACACGCTCAAAAACAATGCCTACACAAAAGTACGCTTGCATTCCAACAATGATAAAAGATTGGCGTGTATGACCTCACAACCACAGGATGAATCACTGGCCACACTTCATAAAAAGTAATTTTTTCAACTATCCTTTCTTTGAGAAAGGCTCAAACATTTGAAACTTCTAAATAACCAGTTGAATGCTATCATTTGGTTGTAACGCAGACAATTTTCTCATAGTGTCCGAACATTTGAAGTCGTCACGTGTGTACAATTACAATTTAAATGGTGCAAGAATGTGTGAAGTTTAACTGCCAGTTTCCCAATGGCCCTTGGTAAGTGACCAAACAGTTTATGTGTGCCTGATGAAGGCAGTGCAAATTCTCGGAACATTCTGGGAACATATCACTGGTCTTCAAGAGAACCAAATTTTAAAAAAAATTCATGCTGCTTTGTGGTTAAGGCAAATTTCTGCAGTGACTATCAACAGTGGGTCTTCTTATTTCTGCATTTCTGGCAGCCAGATGAGAGCCTGCTTGTTCAGGCCCTGATAGGAAGTCATATCATGGCCATGTGTGCTGGAACCATGACAAGTTCCCAAGAGCTGTCAGACCAACAAAATCTTGGCAAGGTCATTCCGACATTTCACATATGAAGACGTCTTAATTTACAATAGTATTCTGATTTCTGCAACAGCAAAACACCACTGTCGATTGTATAAAACCACGCAGGAATGCTTGAAGCCAACATTTTCTACCATGCTGAGGCAAGTAATCTTTCTTCAGTTAGCTCCGCATTGTAAACATACCTCTGCCGTTTCATGTAACATATATTTTGACACGCAGCCATCTTGTCACTTCTTTTTCAGGTGCTTCTGAAGAGACTAACAACAAGTGTTCCGGGTCCCTCCAAGTTTGTTTTAAAAAGAGTCCACAGTATATGAACACGACAAACTCAGGAACAAGCACAAACTTAGCATCTGATCCTGCATTTGTTACATGACATTTGCATTACAAGTTCTGTGGCATCTGATCCTGCATTTGTTGCACAACATTTGCATTACAACGGGTCCATCAGACAAATGAGTTCCAAACACAGGAGCAACACAAACACAGGATAAGAGAACACACCTTGATCAGCTCCTTGAACACGGCGGATTGGATCATCCGCCGCTTGTTCAACCCGGCTGCCATCTCATCGATGTCGATGACAGATCTGCAGAGGTGTTTAAACAACGGCTCGCAACTTTCCATAATTACTTGCAGCAGCCTCCATTAATTTAGTAAGTGTACAACATTTCAAAGCAAATGAGATGATATAGAGATAGAGAAATGATACAGGAGGAAGGGTTAGCCAGAAGTGAAGCTTTTAGTTCACTATCCTGTTCTAGGGGAGGGGTCATGCTGGGGTAACGTGGCCATTTTTTATCACTTCAGTCAAACCTGGATTGAATTTCTTAGCTGTGAATGGCTCCTTTATACAGCTTGTGCAAACCAGCTAGTCACAATCGAGACATTGGGTCCTGATTGGGATGTACTGTGGCTGAAAGTGCATTGCACAATAACCCCATAAGGGAACAAAGCTGGAAAGTATTACTAGTTTCCTTGGTTGAACATAGCCAAGTTTGTACTGTTGAGATATCATAAGAGAAATAAAACTCTCCAGCCAGCATTTGTTTTAATTTAATATTTATACCCATCAAGACAGACTGCTGACAAAGGTGTTAGAAATGCCTGCAAAGATTTTGAGTTATTGCACTTGGACAAGGAAGTAAATGACATATGACCCCATTTTGAAAAAGAAATTTGTCACTTGACATATCTATGTTCAACGCAAGAAATCTCCTAAATGAAGAATTACCAAAACTGTCATAACACCAAAGACAGCAAACCCAGCACAGTGTGATAAAATGTTCAAGGAACACATTACTGTGTGGCATTTACTGTGCCACGATCCTTGGTGTAGTACCGGTGCCACACAGGACCTTCTGATCATGATCAGATTCAATCCAGATTAGTTTAGACCGTGTAACAATGACTACTGCTGATCGCGATCAAGAAATGCAATCTGCATCTGCTCTAATCGCAATTGAAAGTAACCATGAAGCACCAGTATGAATGCACATTGAAGTTGTGTCAATGCACAGGACAAGCATGTGAAAAGGTGCCAGCACCACCTACAAGTCACCTGCTGTAAATACATTCAGACAACTGTATGCAGTCTGTGGGAGAAAGTACACATGATCCATGCATACATGCTCCTTTTGCTGGTGGATCATTATATAAACTCGCAGCAAGCAATAAAGTTCTGGCTTGAGCACTACAGCAAGGTGACGTTTAAAGCACTAAATGTACCAAATGCTGTGCACAGAAAGTAAGCAACGAAAATAAGTCCCAGTGCAAACTTATATGATGTGACATTTATGTCACGATAGGCTTAAAGTGATGAGTTGCTAGTACATTCGCAGGGAAAAGAAAGTACTTCAACAGCAGCAAATACCATTCATTAAAGCAAAGACACTAACCAATCACAAGGGCAAAAAATAACAATATTTTCTGGAGTTTTACGTCCCAAAGCCAATGTATGAACATTAGAGATGCTGTAGTGGACAGCTCTTAAATTTTCGACAACTTGGGGTTCTTTAATGTGCACTGACATCACACAGCACGCGGTCCTCTACCATTTTGCCTCCATCGAAATGCAGCAGCTGAGTGCCATCGCCATGGAAGGACCAACAACATTTACGGTAATATATTTTGGTAACTCCGCTTCGGCTTTCTGGTAACATCAACTGTGATTCATGTGCTTAGAACTACGTTTTGTGTTGTGCCATTTGCATTGACATGATAAGAAAAGAGCAAAGTCCTCACACTTTGTGAAGTTAAAAGTGCTCATACTCGACACATGCCACTGGCTTTCGCAAACATAGCAGATGGAATAAGGTCACCAGTGAGACTCCAGGTATAAGACGTCAAGGCACATGGCAGCGGCAGCCGCATATCAACAACATCGTTTTAAGTAGCCATTGGAACTCGTGCGTGCAAAGAAAGGATGCAACGACACCATGAATACGTCATGCAGCGTGGAAATGTCGAGGTCAATGCGTTGCATGCTCGGACTCACCTGACATTTTCTCTGAGCTGTTTTACGAGCTTGATGTTGATGTCAGCTTCTAGGAGCGCCGTACATATCTCCTTTAACATAGAATCTAGAACCTGGCAAGCGAAAAAGAAAAGCACACGTTACAACCACACGGCAGCCACGACGAAACACGAATGTGACATGCAAATTCGCGGCACGCAACGCGTCCCATGCAAATGAGCAAACTTGACCGACATTTTCTTGGCTCCCGCATGTCGACACGCAAGAGCATACACGAAATCCTTTCACAGTCGCATTAGAAAGCAACGGAGAATGTCCGATGATCTACAGTAACAGCGTAATTATCGCCTCTTATCGCGTGCGATCAGCGGCGTGTTTCAAGCGTTCCCAAGGCCTCGGGAGATGTTTCGGTTAGCGACAGTTGTATCCTAAACAAGCGCTGCAACTGTGGCTGTGCCTGTGCTCTTGTGTTCAACCATCAAGCGGCAAGGAATCGCTCGGCTCTTTTGATAGCGCCAGCTGTCATATGCGCGATGCACGCGTAAGATACCTCAGCGGCGTGTACTGCACACAGGCCGGGATGTCGGCCAAGTCTGCGAGCACACAAAACGTCAATCGCGTGCACCGATTTCGGTTGCGCTCCCTAACAAAACACATCGACTGCAAGTGTGTTAACACGACACGAATCTCACGATGGATCGAGTGGACTACGTTTCTTTTCTTTTCACAGGGGCCGGCACGGTGTTGAAGTAGGCCTTGGAGAAGTCGTCGACGTTGGGTTAAAGTCACCCACCTCTTTGTTGATGATGGTCGCATTGCTGAGCGACCGCAACGCGTTGGTGATCTTGCGGCCCAAGTCGGCTAAAACCATGGTGCCGGTGTTGAGGCCCTGAGCCCGCCTTCCGAAATAAACGGCTCCTCACAATCCCTGTAAACAGCTGGACACGGCATCCACCGAAATGCTGCGTGGAGCTGGCTGAGGCGAGCGCCGCGCCACCGCGCCTTCAGTAGCAGCACTACCTTGTTTAAAAAAAATAAAGCTTTTATAGCACAGATGATGTATAGCGTCGATAAGCTCGAATTAATGCTCGAACAGGCACATAGAACTTTAGTAAGATAATGCGTTCTTCTTTATTGTGCGCCAAACTAGTGAAGTACCATTTTGTTGCTATTGGCACTATTGGTTTCGATTTCGAAAAGCGTGTCGGAATCGCGCGTTTGCCGCGTTGGAGGCTGGAGCACTCGTCCAACATCCATTATATGGTTGTACTCACTGTTTAGAATTGATGTACTCGTTTCCTCAACAACCACTCCATAATCACGCGAAACCATTTCATAGTTCCAAAGCGTTCTAAGTTTTCACAGCGGACAAATTAGATACACTGTCCTATAACCATGTACCGAGCGTTTATTACAGTCGCTAGAGTACACTGCACAGTCGCAAAACGCACCGTGAGGGTTAATCATAAAATGCTGTGAGCTGATGGCCAACTGTTTCATGATGTCATGTCAGGCTCTACGACAATGACTTTGCCGTTATGCCGCCGCAGCCGGCATAACTATCGACATGTTGTCGACCGTAGTCGGTACATCTCTCTTCTTTTTCTACAAGTGCGCATGCAGTGAAAATAGCTTCACAGAATCTAATTTTGTGAGTGTACGGACATGCGGAGGCTGCTGAAAACCCACATTATTGCAGCAAGAACCATACACCGTACATACACCATACATAATATTATTACTCACGACTCGGTTCCTACATAAAGACATGAACACGCACATACAGAGGTCAACCAAGCTTCAGTGGACAAAAAACATTTATTTCGGGCAATTCTCCCTCAACGAGAACGGAAATCTGGGCGATTTGGTGATAATTCATATTGACCAGCTTACAGCGCAAACGGGGACGAAGACGAAGGAAAGACAAGGTGACACAGCGCTCGTGTTGTCACCTTGTCTTTCCTTCGTCTTCGTCCCCGTTTGCGCTGTAAGCTGGTCAATTCTCCCTCAAACAATAAAATGCAGATGTCAGAATAATTCTGCTCAGTTGTCAATTTGATGTTGATGTGGTTCTGTCCACATTGGAAGGATCGGCACTGAGGAGACACCGGCACTCTCGTGTATATATAAATATATAACCTTCTCTTTATTAATTTTTTTTTTTTTTGGTGGCAACTGCGATGCCCAGTTGTTCTTTCATTGCAATGGTTGAGCACTTCCGTACAGAGCCCACAACTTGTCATGCAAGACTTTGCCAGTGATCCTGCATAGAAAAAAGCATTGTCGAGTCAAACAACAAGATGCGATTACACAGTGATTATAATGACACAGCAATGATCAGTTTTTACCACTGTGGGTCCATAACTGTTAAGTTGAACTTACGCTGCCCCAAGCGAGTCACATGGGTTTCTGGCTGTTGCAGTTGGTCAAACCTCAATATAACAAACTTTGTTATAACAAATTATCGAATATAACGAAGTAAATTAATGATAGTCTTGCTTAAAATGCATGCAAATATGTGTATATAAACTTTGGACATAATGCAGCTCCTTTATGTCAGATGTGACTTTGCTACAATGAAGCCAAGTTGCTCGCGACTCCCAATGACATTGTGAACATATAACAGCGGCAAGCTCTACCTATTTCAAAGGCTTTAAAGGGCAACTCTATGGGTTCTTTCACCATGTTCTAATATCAATGTTTTCCAATGGTACTGATGGTCCTACAGAAGCCAGGGAGATTTGATTTGCTCTGGAAAATACCAACAATTTTAATTAGCCGAATGAAAGGCGTGTTCAAACCGAGACCGAGAGCAAAACGGGTAGACGCTTCGTGCAGCGCATACAATGATGTCGCAACCTCCCCGCAATCAGAAATATGGAGCTGGTGCCAGAAAAATGATAGTGGTAAGGTCATTCGATGAATGTATTGAGTTACGCCAGCTTTTCTGAACTTGACAGTGATGATTTGAGCACTGAAGTATCGTCGTTTTGCTTTTCAAGGCCCATAGGCTCAGGTAGGCAGCATTGAAGTTGATGACGTCAAAAATACAGGGTGGCCCACAGGAGAATATGCTAAAAATTTTTAAAATTTATTTCCAGGAAAACTAAATGACTTGCAACCACCTGGTTTGGTATATATTATTATATACCGAGGAGTATACATATTGAAAGCTTCATTAAAGGGCAACTCTGGCGATTTTACAGTGTCCACAGATCTCAATAAAATTTTCAGTATATGCTCTCCTCGGTACTGTAATAATATCTATAACTTCCTCTTCAGCACCCATATTACTTTGTGTTTTATATGGCTATAATAACTTCCAACTTAATTATGCTAGTAACAAGGCAACAGCTTAAGTGACCTGTCTTACCCACAGTCTTTCAGAAACGCTGACCTGCCGCGAGGGTCGGAAGCAGCCCTCTCAAATGCTTCAAACAACCTGAAAAAATAAAGACAAGAAACCAGTAAAAGCTGCCAACGAGCTTGAGCATGGGACATATCACAAAAACTAGACTGACACGATATGAGGTGCCCAAAGCTCGACGTGCCCGATTTGTTTCTGGCTCCCACAATTGCTTCCGTCACATGCAGCCAACAAAGCGATGGCCTCTACAATGTCTATTTTTTAATGCAAATGGTACCTCTGCTGGAACAAAAGCATTTCTCGATATCTCAAAGGAAACTGCTTAACCTTTTAAATTGATTAAGTGAGTTTGGGTCACCTTGGAACATGTAGTTATAAAGCAAAATACAGTAAAGGCACCAGTAATTCAGCAAAATTCAGTGAGGGCATTCTGTAAGGACCCTGGGGCTTGTATTAGGTGTGGGAGAGATATCAGGAAATGACAGGGCGTGTTTTAATTGAACGTGAAGATAGCTGGCTCGGTGTATATTTAAAGGGGTCCTGAAACGTTTTCTGAACATTATGTACAATGTGTTCTCATTTTTAATCCTGGACCTCCAATCCTATAATACACATAGTTACGTTGCACTGCGTGGGTTGACTTATAGCAATAAAAACACGGTTTCGATTTCCCTCCAACTCTGCCGCTGTTGCCACAATGGCCTCCGAGATGGGCATGCCTTCGGAGGTCATGAGAAAACGAACTGTCCTCTGGCCTTGCTTCCAAGCAGCACCACCTCAAGGGGCACAGTTACTTTGTTAATTTCTTGTTTTCATATAAATATATTATTTTAGAGCGCACAAACGTTAACAATATGTTACATTTCAAAATGTCTTCAGTTTACATCACTGCAGTGTCACTGAAGAACCTATGCCCTCCTGTAGTGATGCATGATCATTTCACATTTCACATTCGAATATTTAGGAGTCAGCATGCTGTATGCTTATAGAAGCAGTGAAAGTTACAGCCGGGCAGTTTCATACTCTGTTCACAACTCTTATAAGTAAAGTAGAGCCCCAGGCTTTGGGGACAGCACTACGAAGGTGAACCCGTACACAACAGAGGTTAGTAAAAAAGTGTTGGAGGACTGGTGGTGTAAAAAAATAAGGAGAAACAACAACAACAAAAAAAAAAAACCCACACTTACTATGCTGTGGAATGCAGTAAGTTATGCTACAACTTATATGTCCTTTTCCTCTAGAAAAAAAAATCATATTTCACGTTGACAAAACATGAGGCCAGATTAAATAGCAGGGAGCTTTAAGGTAACCACCTCGTTGTAAAGGGGACACCCACAACATCCATCCATTGAAGTTTCAATGCAACATTGCTACTGAATGGCACATATACAAGTGGCATAATTACTACAGTGGTACCATTTTCTGTAATGAGACACACAGTACTATGACAAGGTGTGAACATCTTCAATGTGAGTGATGCTGCTGCATAGGAGAACACAGCAAGCAGTACTTCACACAGGAACATAAGAGACGTGTACAGCAATGTTTCTAAAGATGGTCTGCAACACATTTCATAGACATGTGAAATGTGTTTGGTAATATAAGAAAATGTTCTCTTTTTTTTTTTTTCTTTTCTTTTGCAGGTACAAATCCATTTATTTCAGGAACAGCTTGGTCTTAAGCAGTTCAACTTTGTCACTGCAGCACCTATTCAACAAGTTTTGGAGTTGATATTGCTTTCTATGAAGGGAGAACTTAACCCCTGCTTTTTCCGGTTTGCATGTTTGCACATTTTGCACACTGTTAAGGATGTAAAGCTATACCCTAAAAAGAGTTTGCACAATTCGGTATCTCATCTTTCTCTCACACCCAGAGAAAATATGTATTTAGGAAGCATTTCTGCCACACATCTATCATCATGATTCATTTTTCGTGTCTTACATGTGTTACACACTTGGTGATTTCCGGCATTGATTTCCCTACACACCCCGAGAGGTGTGTGTGCGGAAAGGGGATGGGGTGGGGGGGGGGCATTGTGCAGCCACCCTTATAATTTGAAAGGCGCCCCCTTCAATTTGTAAAAACGTTTAACATATTCAAAGTATGCATAATTTCACACCTTCCTTTGGCATTGCAACACACCCCCTGATCTCAATTCCTGGGGAAACCCATGCAAGTTACCAGTCACAAATGCTGTGCAGCTATCAACGTAACATGGAATATTTTCTGGAAAGTGGTGAGCATTTTAGCAGTTGTCAGGAAAGGGAACCTGAACAAGCCAGATGACGGTTGTTGTTGTGTAACAAAAATACTTTTCAAGTACTTCATTTTCTTTTAGAGTGCAAAACAATAATAATGTCTTGCTCGTTGAGAATTCAGTCAGGTTGATAATGCACATACCGCTTCTTGTCTGGAATTACTGCGCACATGGCATAATGCAACGAAAGCACTTTGAGAGATAAACAACGAATATTGTTGTGGGATAGTAGGATGCCTCAAATGCGCCCTTTCTTTTTATGGCAATGCTTACCTTATAGGCGTTGGGTACTTTTCTACCAGAGGCATCACCTTGTCAAGCGACAAGCCTTTGACTTGGAGGAGATTCAGGGCCAACATTTCGCGCACTTGAAGGCCCTACGAAATGCCAAACAAGAAATTTTACAGAGAACAAATAAAACAAACAAAAACAGTGAAAGAGAAAGGTCAGCACACATACTGTGACATGTGTGTTTCCCCGAGCAATGACAGCATTCCCCCAACTTGCACAGTGTCGAACCGCCCGAAATAATGCAGTCAATCCCAATCTGAATGAACGAGTAATCATTTACTGCCAAAACAATGTTCTGAGTGCTACAAGTCTCTAAGTGCAGGGCCAGTCTAGGTGATTTTTGGCAATATAGAAAAGTAAAAATAAATAGAGCTCACTGACAAGGAATAAATGTTTATTTTCTGTGTTGCCCACTATTACCACAGTAAGTCAGTGATTTAGTGCCATTGGCCATAACGCGGCCCACTCTGCAGCTTTGGTGTTTAATGCATTGCATTCCTGGTATGGCAGCATACATCTCAAGCGAGATGGCTAGCCCCGTCCTAGTAGTTGCAGGTGGAAAATGACGATTAATGGAACACTACAGATGGCAAATAAAAAAAAATTACTGCCTCATCCACTCCATGAAGATAGCCAGACAGCGAAGCTGTAGGCTGGTTCAATATGTTCACACCTTGCAGGCGTGGCTGTGTAGTGTAGTGTTTAAGACACCTGCTTTCGGAGGACAGAAGCCAGGGTTTGAACCCGAGCACTGGCTCCAAATTTCCCATTTCTTTTGATTGTCTTTGTTTAGTAAGAAACATAAGGCTCAGTACAATAACTCATAAGGTATGTGAAATGAATCCGCTTCTAGATTTGTTACACCGACTCTTGCACCTGATTGGTCAAAATTTGTCCTACATTTAAATCAACCTTTCAGACCATCAATTTCCTTTAGCATTAACTGGTATATTCTCCTACTATGTTGTCCACTTCTTCCTTCTGCATGACAATGACAGTGGACACTGGGGGTGGCGGACATAGCAGGCCACTAAGCAGCTCCGCTGTTAAAATGCACGAAATGGCAAAGTCGTCGAAAATCAGCATGCGATGTGCCAGAGTGACAATGTTTGCTTACCCTGGTCTTCACTCCCCCTGCATTGAAGTCCTCCCAGGTGGGCTTGCCCTTGAGGAACTCAGCTGACGACGTGGCCGTGGCCTTCTTGGTCTGCAGGTGGCACGTGGTAATGCCAAGAAAGCAGGCGGTGTCTCTGGGGTCACGCGTCCACTTGATCAGGAAACCGTTCGACACCTGAAAGTGGTGCATAACATTCCAGGCACTTCAAGAACTCTGGACAACTAGGTTTGGCCATTGCTAGACAGACAAAGTGGAAATTGTGCATGCAAGGCATCGAGTGGCTGCATGGTACAGCAAAAGCAAACAAACAAAACAAGTGCTTTACTAGTCTTGAATTGAATTATTTACTTAACTCTATAATATTTCAGTAAAATGCTGTCCACATGTTCAAGTGGTGATAACTTGGCGCTACCGTATGTTTGCAACCACAAGCTTCATCACTTCCGTGAGTAGCACAGTTCATTCAAGTTAAGATCGCACGAGAACTCTGGTTTGCACTAAGAATACCATATTTACATGATTCGTCGGCCCGTTTTGTTGAAATTTGAAATACAAAGTTGGGGGGTCGACTTACAATCAAAACCGAAACTATACTGCCAGTCGGTTTTTGCTTTGTCTTGACTTGCGATTTTTTGGGAGGGTCAACCTACAATCGAGTCGACTTGCAGTATGCCTCTACTCTAAGAACGCCAGTCAAATACTGCCATCCGAAATTACGAGGTCATTTTCATTTTTGTTAAGTGTCCTGATCATGCTAAAGCCACCGATAACAAACAGTACTTCAAATCTACATAGCATTTTGCTGTGTCACAAGTGTTCTTACCTGTGCCTTTGTCACAGAATACACAAGTACAACCCAGTTTTCATTCACATATCATTTTCTTTCTCCCAGCACATACCTGGCTTAGGTCAGACTGCGAGTACTGTACCACTTTCATCAACTCATCCCCCAGAAGTACATGAGTCTGAACTGCTTTGACTACTCTATTCCCCGCAACTAAGTTTCCAGAATCTTCAAGATCTTTGCAAGCATTTAATGCATACAGTGTGTTTTCTTTGACAACTCATTTCTCTAGGGCCTTCAAACTACATAAGAGGCAAAAATAATAAAAAGTCTAGACTGAATGAATGAATGAATTTTGAATTTCTTCCTGCATGCAACTAGAATGACATAAACGATAGTTGGACAGAGGAGCAGAGAGGGCTTTTCCGAAAATACAGAACTTGAAAGCATGGTTCCCACCTGTGTGTTTAGAATGCCCTGTTCCAAGGCAGCGTCGGAGATGCAGGAAGTGGACTTGCCGCCCGTTTCCTCGATGAGGTAGACCACAGGCTTGATGCCCGATGCACCGAGTCGCACCTGAACGAAAAAGCAAATATGTACCTCATCAGTCATTGGACAACACTAGTAGAAGGGCTGTAATCTACAATAATATACAGTTGGGTACTATGTTATAATGAAGTTCAATAGTATACAAAAGTAATTTTACACGAGGGTGGGGACACACCATGGTGCTGCCCACTGTCCAAGCTCAGGTGATGTGGGAAGGTAAATAATGAGTGGCACGTATACTTTGATGGTGACCACTGGTATGCTTTGTAACATATGGGCAGGGCATCGCATATAACTGGAAGCCTGGTGTAAGCATTATTTCTAATAATAATAATTGTGGTTTGGTTGAGGAAAGGATGGTATTTTCTGTGGCCCTTGTTGGGAACACAGCTCAGAGTCTGTGGAGGTCAGCTGGGAAAGGGAGTGAAAGAGTGGAGAGAAAACGAACACCATAGTGAAGGGCTCTGGAAATTTTCATCACCTGGGGTTTTTTAACGTGCACTTATAAGGCACACTACTTTTCCCTCCATAGAAAATGTGACCGCTGTGGTCGGGTCTGAACCCACACCTTATTAGTCAGCTGTCAAGCACCCTAACCAACCACCAGACCACCGCGGCAGACAGGAACGTTTCTAGGTGAGAGAGTGCTTCTTTCTACAGTAGACTCCCTTTAGGACGCATTTGAAGAGACCATGGAAACTTGTTTGGCTAGCATCCAAAAAGGAAGACATGTCAACATGACAGGTGTGTCCAAATATCCTTTACATGAAAACGGTGAATGTACTACTGTTTACAATGAGAAGCTAGAATGTGCAAAGTGCAATGCCATTTCGCTGATCCTGCTCATCGGACAGAGGGCATGTTAGCACTGCAGCCTTACCGGGGCACCCAAACAAGCGCTGTTTTGCCTTCCAAATTATTCTCACTCAGTGGGAGAAACCTGCCCGCTCTGTGCCTTCACCTTCTGCTCGTGGAAGCGGCCATCAACGATGCTCTTCGCCAGATCGTCGGTTCGCTTCCTTTCCACCAGGGGACCGAGGACCCACTCGCGTCGCCCATGCACACCGCCTTCCGACCGACACACCCAAACAAAGTCGCCCACGTTGAGCCTTCGAACCTCATGCAGGATGTCCAGTGTCCGCAATTCACGCAAGAACCGCTCCTGCGAACTTAAAAAAAAGAATAAAAATGAATAATAAACACGTGAGTGCAGACTGTAGCACGAGTGTCAAAGTTGGGGAAGACAGCTTCCCTCTCAATCTACCAATATATGTAACTTGATATGTGAAACAACTTTGATGGTCTTGTACAAACGCATTGAGTTGCTAGTAACAGCCCTCGAGATTTATTAACAAATCAATGTAAGCACCATGCACCGCACTCCCAGGAATAAATGTGCAGGAATACCCAATATAGTGGACGGGGGAACGACTGGGGTTTAAAAACAGTTGGTAGAACATAGGACGTGTTATTCGAAGGTCGTGGGTTTGGTCCCTATCGACCGAAGGTGTGTTTTTTATGACCACCTTAATTCCTTTCCATTTGGTATGTCATTATTACTACACTACATCTAAAAACTACAATCAATTTCCTCTACGCCTTGCTTGGCCTCACTGTCTGTTGGATTCATTAGGTTGTGTTTAAGAAAGAAACTAGTTCTTGGTCCATTCCCTTTCTTATTGTGCATAAAGTGTGTAATTTATAATAATTAAAATATTCACGCTCGTCCCCTCGTGAGCACAGTGGGTAGTATCCCCGCCTGTCAAATATGCACATTGCAGTGACTCTACCAGTAGAGCTTTCAGCAGCTCCTGCCATGGCACATCGCATGGGTGAGCAATGCCAAAGAGGTGGCTGATCTCAAAGGCTGTTCCACTGATGACATGGCTAAGTTTTCCAACCTAATTGTGAATAAATTTGGGTACTAATAGTTAAAATATCTCATAACTTCTTGAATTTGAACACACAGGCAGATGGTCAAGCCCTCTTCACATATATGTATAAGTGGAGTCGTCACATAACATACAGCTCAAGTGGTAAGCTGATAAATGCACTACTGTCGAATCCCAATATAATGGATCTGGATATAACGAAGTATCAGTCATAACATATCATCAGATGTCGCAAATTTATTTCCACGACAGATTGAATTCATTATGATGAGATTTGACTAAGTATATTTTTGCTGCATCTGTGGTTACACTGTCACACACACACACACATTCTGAACATGGTGCCGACTCTGCGAGTATGCCTGAAGTGTGCATGCAGCTGCATGAAGTCCTTGTAAGGAATCAGTGAAAGGTAGAATGCTACTCTCACACAGCTGTGGTTTCACTGCAGTCGACGAGCAGAACAATGCGCAAGGAATCCAGGGGTGGAGGGGGTGGTAATGACAAAAAGGGCGAGCCATTTGACGCGTCCTCGTCTGACAGAGATGACGTGAGGATGCCGTCACCGCTTAGGACTTGTGAAGCTGCTGATCCGGCCTGCGTTCCTGGGGCTATTAACAGGCAGGCCAGCTCCTCACCCTCTTCCGTTAAGCTGAACCTGCAAAAAAAGACCACGGCGCATGCAGTTGAACACAGAGTGACAGACATAACAAAATGAGAAGGTGATCACAAAACAGCATGGTGGTAATTCACTAAGAGAGACCAAACCCCGAGGTAGATCCCATCGTGGTGGTTTGGTGACTTAACTGCTAACCCGACAGTCACTGGGTCAAATCCTCGTCACGGCAGCTGCATTTTGATGAAGTCGAAATGCTAGATGCCTGTGTACTGTAAGACATCAGAACACGTTAAAGAACCTTAGGTGGTAAAAATTTACAGAGCCCCCTAATATGGCAGTGTCTGTCATTATCATATCATGGTTTTTGGACATAAAACTCCAGAAATTAGGTCCTAGGTGACATGCTTCAGAGCACATTTCTCTCTGCCATGAGCGTACTTTGCCATGTGACTTAGCTGTACTGCAGTGAAGCATTAACAGCAAAGCTGTTAGTAACAGCAGAAAAACATCCCGGCTCCGCAAAAAACCTCACCTCACCATTCCCTAATAACCACCAATGCCACAGCTGGCACATTGGCTCCTCCTTCACCGCTTTTCTCCAAATGTCATGATGTCACTGGCGACTTCGCACACGCTCCTCTATCTCCATTCCGTCGAAGAGTTAGTGCATGGTCAGAGGTGTGTGTGCTATGTCTGTGACCGAGCTTAGTTTGATGGGAATTTCTCTAGGCTGAGCTTGGTGTGAAACTTTGAGAAGTGCTTGGTGGGTGTCGGAGTGCATTGCGAGGCATTTCTTGAAGCCTAAGACCACGACGAATTGTGGGGGGGTCTCTCTCTCGAGTTTGGCCATGTATGCCGTATCTGTGACTGTTTCTGGATTTGACGGTAGCCTGTTAACGCTGAGATCGGAGCGAAACATTGAGAAGCTTCTGCTGGGCCTTGGAGTGCTTTGTGATGCATTTCCCAAAGCCTCAGACCGCGACGAAATACCGGTGCGCCAGACATGCCGGGAGTCTCTGCTGAGCGGCAAGGTGCAACAGTTCATCACGACAAACAGTTTTGTGTAGGCAGAAACTTCGAAAATGTCAGGACCAGCTAGGTGCCAATGAGCTCTGCTGTGTCTAGCCTTGCGTCATTAGTGCAAGCTATGTCCATTTTTTTTTAATGGTGTATCAACTGCATTCTTTTAGTTGGTATCTCACGTAAACATGACAGAAAAAATGGCTGCAGCTTAGCTCAGCTAGGGCTGGTTGTGCAAGCGAAAGCTTGTTGTGCCGTGTTGCTAAGCCGGGTTGGGCTCATATAGACAACCACATGTTTTGCATTGTTTGCATATGGTTTATTCACGGTTTGGTTTTACGGCAGCAAATACTGTTCTATGGTCGGTGAAGTAGTTTGCCACCGTTTCAGCCTTGGCCACAGAGTAATTCGAGCCCATAGACTCTCTCTAAAACACCAGGTCTATTACACCAGGACTGTTACACCCTCAGGGTGGTCTGACGCAGCTTGCCGTTTTCACCGCTGCGAACGTGCACACAACTTTAGCACAAATGGACCAGCACACTTACTCACTTCTTCCACCATGTGACCATGCCACAACGGCTGAAAAGAAGCAACTGAAACACTAACCCGCTAACTGATGTGGCAAAGAGAGCTTGCAGAGAGCTTGAAAATTTCTTTTGCTAGAAAGTTGAAGGTACAGAAACATGTGGCATAAGAAAGTCTTATCAGTCAGAACTTAGGCACATATCAGATACGGCTCAGCTCAATGTCTGATGGCTAATGCGCAGTGACCTAGGTGTTGTTCAAAAAGCTATGAAAACAAGAAAAAAGTTTCAAAAGGGGATGAAGAGATGGCATATCACAGCGTAAGGCTAACATGAAAAGTTGAACCTGCATTCAGATGTACTAATACAGCTAAGCTTTGTGCACTTCACCTCAACACACTGAATATGGATTATAATGAACTGGTCAGTTATAACACGTGAATAAGAATAGTGTTGGCAGTAAAACAGCATTACAAATACATGTCTACTGTGAATTATCAGATGCAGAAAATATTGCAAAATACGATTTAGAACAGGGAATGTCGCAGGAGCCAACGTTTCGACAAGCGGACTTGTTTTCGTCAGGGCGGCGACAAAGACAAGCCCGCTTGTCGAAATGTTGGCTCCTGCGACATTCCCTGTTCTAAATCGTATTTTGCAATCTTTTCATCGATTCAAGCATCCATCTTTCCCTGAGCTCTCTTCTAGTTCAGATGCAGAAAAGCTATATGTACTTTTTTGTCAGATGGACTTTATGATAAGTGAGGTCTGAATGTTCAACAAAGCCACATCCAAAACAATAACACCTCCATCGTATATAATGAATATTCATTATCATGAGGTATTTGTTGCATGATGGATTTGACAAGAAATAACTTAGACTTGCTTTCCTATGTGTACTCATGTTGATCATATAGGCATTTGATGGAAGTAAAGCACATGTGTTTAAATAAACCAGGAGAGTTTGACTGCTCTCCAGTGAACATCCAAGTGCATACCCACCTTGCTGGACAACCCTGCTTTACCACAAGCCCTTTCTTGATCAATGTTGCCATGCTGCTCCAAGCTGTGTAGTGGCTGTCCGGCAGGGGCTACGAGATAGAAATTGGCTGCTTGTGAAAGGGAACTCATGCAAGTTCAAGAACAGGAAAGCACTTGTCTGTGAACAAAATTTCACGGTTGTGTGGACCACCTTTCGGAAAAAAGAAGCTGTAAAATATATTGGCTCACGCTCTCATGCGTCTCTGAAACAGTGAAGTTGTGTGATTGCCAACACTGGGCACGCAGGAAGACTGTGCACCTGGAACAACCAGCTATCTCAGCTCACAAAGTATGTGCACCCATTGCAGATTGACACCTATGAGATTAATAACATGACCATCATGACGAGGACCATGCACGGTGTCACTCTTCCCGCTGAGGCTCCCGCACGACCCCACCTGCACCCTCACTCTTACCTCTGCCCCACTTGCTACAGTGTATTTGCTTACGACCAATGACTAACACACTCAGGGTAAATGAATAGCACAACAGCATAAGAAAATGAAGAAGAAGAAAAAGAGTGCTAGCGTTCTTTCTAAATTATTTTGTCCATTTCCTTATGCTTTCGCACTATTCATTTACCTTATTCAGGGTTGCACTCTCCATGTCAGTTATGACAAGTGAATAAGAAATAGTATTGGTAGCAAAGCAGCGTTACAAACACACGTTTACTGTAAATTATCAGACACAGGAAAGCTACTTTTTTGTCAGATGGAGTTTGTTATGAACGAGGTTTGAATCACCAAAACACTGAAACAGTTTTGGCAATTTAGTACAAATGCATTGCATCGCTAGCTCGAGTCCTTCCGATCATGAGCATGGCAATATCAGCACTCTCTGCAAAGTATGTAATTTACTACACGGTTTTTAATATGCACATTGTGAATGACTGACGTGACCCAAAGCGTTTCACCTGCCCCTGCCCATGTGATGCACAATGGGTGCCACGAAGCACCAGCCACGATACCACACGAGCACCGAAGGGCCAGCCAATGATATTGGTGCAGAATCTTCCGGTGCACACTTGCATTACCGGCACACTACTACAGAGGCTAGCACGGCTGAGGCCGGCGATCTCAGTAGAGACATTGCGGTGCTTTGTCGCCACTGAGGCCTCGGCACAGCGGCTGACATCGGAATCATGGTTGTCGCTAGCCAACCAAGTGCAGGAGGAACAGCAGTGGCAAGGAGGAAGGTGACAGAAATGAGCCCATAGCTGCCTTGGCGCAAGGTGCCTTGCATTATTTATACTGTGGATGATTTCACAATGACATTGCCTAATCAATGAGACAATGTCAAATTACTGCTTCAGGCACCCTTTACAAGGTGTAGCAAGAGGCACAAGTCACTATGTCACTGAGACAAATTGAACCATGAAAGGGAAAGTCATGGGTGCAACATCAAGGGACAAGAAGACAGCAGTGTGGGTCAGGCAAGAAAGATGTGTTGATGATCTATTAGTCAAAATCAAGCAGAAGAAATAGGTATGAGCAAGGCACACAGTGAAAAGGCTATAAGATAAACCATGGTCGTTAAGGGTAACAGAGTGGATCTGGAAAGAAGGCAAGTGCTGCAGGTGGTAACAGCACTTTAAGTGTGCATGTGGGATTGAGAAGTTTGTTGGGATGCCATGGTCACAGTTAGCACACGACCAAGTTTATTAAAGATATATATATATATATATATATATATATATATATATAGGAAAGGTCTTTGCCCTGCAATTCCCTCACACAGTTTGATGAGGACAAGAATTGGGCTGACTCGCAAAGGAGAGACGTGCTTTCCTCCGCCCTCCTTTCTACTGCAGGCATTGGAGTATGCGGGTGTGGCTAGACATGACTATTCTGAAGAGTCGCATGATACACTGCTTCCAAATGGTGTTCCTTATGCTAGCAGTGTCATGCAGACAATGCCATACAAAGCCTGCGTAGGTGTGCTCACCTGCGTGAAGGATGCGTCGCAGAGAGGCTGTGCTGAGACGATGAGGTCGGATTTACTCATCCAGTCATGACTGCCTGCCCCCGCCCAGGTGGCCTGTGCAAAGCGCATGTGTCACTTGTCATGGTGCAATCGTAATCAGTAGGAATCTTCAACTGAGCAGCACTGGCACAGTGGTAGTGGAGCGAAAGTTACATAAAACACCGCCCGAGATGGAATTCTGCTTTGTGACAGATGAATGCAATGAAGGTCAGCACTGTGCGAGATGTTGTTTTGTGGGGTTTAACGTCCCAAAACCAGTTCTGATTATGAGAGACACTGTAGTGGAGGGCTCCAGAAATTTCGACCACCTGGGGTTCTTTAACGTGCACTGAAATCGCACAGCACATGGGCCTCAACATTTCGCCTCCATCGAAACGCAGCCGCCGCAGCCGGGATTCGATCCCGCGACCCTTGGATCAGCAGCCGAGTACCATAGCCACTAGACCACACACCGTGACGGGGCACGGATCCATCTTGACCGTGCACACAAAGGAATGGCGTCTTGATTGTGCGACTCTCTTGTGTGGTCAGCTACTGTGCACTGCAGGATGGGATCGCACCACACTCTACGGTTGATCTCCATGGAGGCGTGCACTCATGCTGAGACACTTCCAGCTGAATATGCGTCACAGCACACAATATGCATTCCAGCTGAACATGCGTCACAGCAGTATGGTGCCCATATGAACATAGGGCACCGTACGGTTACACAGAAAATGCCGCCAGTGCCATCAGTCAAAGATGCCACATGACATAGTGACGACAAGGCTTTCAGATAACCTATTTGTCCACATACAATGTCTCGGTTGAACAGCCTACCTGCATAAAAGCTAATCAACAATGACCTAAATCAATACAATCATACTTAATCAAACTTATGTTTTCAACCTTACGAATCCATTTCGTTTTTATCAACAAAGTTGGCCATGACGTAAGACCTTATCGTATGGCTTTTGCGTTGGGCTACTATTGACCTGAGATGCAGTGCTATATTTCAATAATTTTTATTGGATTAATTGCATGGTGGTAAATTAGGCTTTCTGTTTATCCATTATCTGGCATGCTTGCATTTCCTTTTTTGAAAAACTCAGCACCTGCTATTTTCCTGTAAAGAATTCTCTATCACACTGGTAACACGCATGACGCTCATGACTTGGAACAGCCGGGTGCAGAGAGTTAAAGAATGGAGAACACATGCAAGACATGACATTGATTATCTGTGGGCAAGAAAACGTCCAAAGAATGCAACATTTTTTGGAGTGTCTAGCTAGTTAGTCATGCAGAAGGCGTTTACTTCACCTTGAGCTGCAGTCTTCTCTGACCCAGGACTGTGAGTATTGCATGCGCTCCGCTCCGGGGCAGCGGAATGTACTTTCGCGGCCCCCTTTTCTTGGTGGTAGGACCAGCATTGTCAGTTTTTTTTCGTTTTGCTTTGCTCGTGGGGGCCTGTCCTCCACCGCTGGACGTTGTTGCGCTGCTCATGTCATCTTGGCTAGCTGATGCCTGCGAATCGTCGTCGGTCAAGTCCAGCACCATTGGGGCCATGGTGTCGGGACGTGGGCACCAGTCGGGGTTCTCTCGCTGGTGCTCTTCCAGCTTTTTGTCGAGCATGTTGCACAGTTTGTCGCCTGTGGGAGAATAGGCACGGTGACGCTTGGCTGGGACTAACCTCAGAAGCTGACTACAGGAGAAACAAAATTCTAAAGACATCAGAGAGAGGCAGAGAGAGAGAAATGACATATGAAAGGCAGTGCTTACCAAAGTACTCCAAAATTTTTGCCTCTTTGCCAGTCTTCAGTACCAGAGGGTATTTGCTGAGTGACTTTAATGCCTGTGTGCAAAATGAAAAGAGATTTCCTTGCCGACGCAATGCTTCTGTTCGTAAACAGCAAGCAATCTTTAGGTAGCTGTTAGAAATGCATGATCTTCCCGAAGTTCTACGAGGAAATCAAGAACTAAAAAAGAAAGAAACACTGGGATGAAGGCGCTACCACATAGTAGGAGAATATACCTATTAATAATAAAGGAAATTGATGGTCTGCAGCGTTGATTTCGATTTAGGACAAATTATGACCAATCAGGTGCAAGAGCCAATGTTACAAATCTAGCAGCGGATTCATTTCACATACCATACGACTTATTGTACTGAGCCTTATGTTTCGTACTAAACAAAGAAAAAAAGATCAATAGAAATGGGAAATTTGGAGCCAGTGCTAGGGTTTGAACCCTAGCCCCTATCCTCCGAAAGCAGGTGTCTTCAGCACTAGACCACACAGCAACACCTGCAAAGTGTGAACATATTTGAACCAGCCTACAGCTTTGCTGCCTGGCTATCTTCATGGAGTGGATGGGGCAGTAATTTTTTTTTTTATTTGCAATATGTAGTGTTCCATTAATTGTCATTTTCCAGCTGCAACTACCCATGTTACAAGTCCCCTTCCCCCTTTTAATGCGCGAACCCTGACGCTGGTTAAATCGAAAAATGGTAGAAATGATTGCACAGGTTAGTCACAATCACTTCAGTAACAACAGTCTTGGGGACATCTACAAAGCCACTCTACTGTCCGTTCTAGTTCGATGTTTTTTGTTTTTGTTTTTGCGTTGCTTCATCATTACTTCATCATCACACGTGTGACCGCGACTGTGAACTACAACGTCTAAGTTATAATAATAATAATAATAAAAAAAAACATCTGGCAGAACTTATCTCCCATAGCTGTCGATATCATGAGATAGCACTTATATCTAAATACGTGGTACTGTCTTCTAGATTACTTTACTATGACACTGACAGCAGAGTCGGTGCGCCGACTACAGCAGGCCGATCCTGGAGATAATGCACACCATCGCATCTGTAGGGATTGCCCCGGTGGTGACGCATGTAAAGAGTGGGTGTAGGCTGTTTTGTGCACGTGGCTTTCAACGCAAAGTTGGGCCCTTAGATGACGAACGACGGAAAACTCAGCAAAACAGCCCACAGAAACGCTATCGCGTTAAAAGGAAGTGTCGTGTTGAGCGGCATGCCGGATGGGTTTCGCGCAAAGGACCGAGTTCATAACAAGCCGTATACCTTGCCGTAGACGTGCTGGAGTTTGCTGTTGCTGGCTACGGCGGCCTCTTTCCATTCCTGAAGCCATTTCGTGAACAGCGGATTAGGATCAGGGTCTTTCTTTCTGATGCGCCGTAGCTTTGTCACCGTCGTTGAAGCTTTCGCCATCCCCTGAGCTCGCTGATCGTGGAGGATGTGTAACAGCACGGGATCACTTGCACTTGTGAAAGAAAAAAACGCACGCACACACACACACACAACTCTGTCACTTTGCTTTAAAGCGATCAGGCCTTAGCGATCCATTTCCTTCATAATGTTTTGCAAAAGATAGGCGCTCATTGTAGCTGCAAGACTTACAAAGTTGACGGTTAGTGCATTTGTGTTTACGCGGTTTTCGCGGCACGGCACTGGCTTGACTCGACTTGTGCGGGAATGGTATGGCGGTAAGGTCTGTGATGTGTGCAGATCTTCAAAAAACGTGTTCAGCACTGCATCATACAGCTCTTACGCACGCTGTACACATTACATGTGGACATTCCATTGTGTTGAATTGTACACATTTAGAGTAGCAAACTTCCGAACGTTCTGAACTGCATAATCTACCCGAACTCTCTAACATCATGGAGTTGCCATCGCAATAAACACATTCATCTCCACAGAAACCGAAACTGAGAATGTGCGTTTGCTTGAGTATGCCCTTTAGTTCTTGATAGCCTGCAAGATTTCCTTGCGTTTCTTCGAAGAACTGTGCTGTCACAGCTATGGAAACACCCCAAGATGCTATTCCACCGCCGCCACCACCGCCGCTGCCTTCAGCGTCAGTTTACAGGCAAAGCGGCGAAGCCAAAGCACACGATG
The DNA here is from genome assembly GCA_013339685.2 of Hyalomma asiaticum. Classification (NCBI taxonomy): domain Eukaryota; kingdom Metazoa; phylum Arthropoda; class Arachnida; order Ixodida; family Ixodidae; genus Hyalomma; species Hyalomma asiaticum. Next base: position 8,572,762 of record CM023487.1, read on the forward strand.
TCAAACCAGAGACTACCATTCAGGGAGTGCTTGAAAGACAATTTCATCGCATAACGGCCGGCTCAGAAGAAGCGGTCGTTATGTCCAGGATGACACCGTTGAGGCCCGTTCTTCAAGACGGACCACAGTAAGGGGGTCGCATCATACAGCACAATTTGTCGTAAGCGCTAAGTGGAAATGGGTGAACCTGCATGTACACATGCGCGATGTATAAGTTTGGTTAGCTCCGTTGTGAGTTGGTTGGTCTATTTCAAAGGCGTAATGACAAGGGTACATATTGCATGACCAGCCGCAGGAAAGAGGACAGTAACGGCCATGTATCGCAGCCGTTTACGAATTTAATCCGGCCAGTTTTTCAGACAGCTTCTGGGAAATCCACCTCTCTTAATTAAACAAGTACGTAGCAGCGTACGTGTATCTAACATGTGTTGCTTGCAGTGCTTCTCCTTTGCACTTGTAAGCACAACCAGACGCCTTTATAATGAAGTGATGGGGACCTTGAGAACTCTTCGTTGTATAGGTAATTTCGCTGTAAAGGTCGCCTACCGTAACGCTCGCAGTGAAGTTGGGAAGTAAGCTTTCCTTCGTTATATCGGTCATTTTTATTAAGAGATGTTCGTTTTAAAGGTGTCTGACTGCACATGCATGCTTCATATGATGCACCTTTGTAATGTATGCACTCGTAGCTAGTTTACGTGATGTAACCTCGAGCTTTATTGTAAGGTAACCACTGTCTGCTTTTTTGCAGGTGTGGGCTAGTTGCACTTAGCATGGCCTCACAGCTACTGCAGGATCATCCAGTGAGTGTCGATGCTCTTTTTGAAATGGCCAAGTCACTCCAATTCACCAAGAAAGGAGAGATGTTTTCAGGTTGTTCAACTTGGAAGATTCAAAAGTTAAATATCAGCTCTGTTCAATACCTGGCTGTCAAAACTTCTGTAACACTATGCAGCTAACACACATTTCGTCTGAACAGTTTGCCTATTTGTAACCATTCTGACATGCTAAGCTGAAGCCAAATTGAAGTGAAGATTCATTTCATTACATAATTGAGTTTGTTGTGGCTTAGCTCCCATGAGAAATCTGCATGATGCTTGGGCTTACAATAGTACTTCAGTGCCAATTCAAAGCAATTCATGTGGTATGTGGACATTTGGTGTAAGAAATTCCACTGTGCCAAACGGAGAGACGGAACAGGGAACAATGGGTTCCAGCACAACCTAGCTGAGGATGCTTGAATGTTTCTACCTTGTATAGCTTGCAGAACTTCCCTGTATATGTTAGTTTTTCCTCCCACCAATTAGTTCTGTGCTCAGGCCGCTTCTTGCATGCTGTTCTGTGTACAGGAAACAACAGTTTGTTTGCTACCTGTGCATTTGTGTACTGCTGCATTTTCTGTAGTGATTGCTTACGATTGCATGTTTTCAAGAATGTACAGAATCACCTGAATCAGCCACAGTCTGGCTAGACAAGACCTGCAAGAACATTGAGAAACTAGGGCCTATAGTGGTTACCATATGAGGCAAGAACGGTGGCACATAATGCGTCCAGCAACAGTTCTCTATCAGTGGCTTTCTGGTGAAAAACCATTGAGGTCAAAAAGCAAAACGATGTACATGGGGCAATTTCTTGCAGAAAATGTGCTTTCCTGTTTTCCTGTAGCAATAATTAGCATTGAATAAGTGGTTTTCAGGTGCTGCATAGCTTGAATGTTGTCAGTGATCACACAAGGCTTCGCTTATGAAATTAAAGCAAGCTGTAAAACGTGTGCTTCCTTTGCTGTTCAAGATATTCATTTCAGGCTTTTTTCATTGTTGCATGGCAGCATTCAAATGCAGTGTACCATTTGCATAGATATAATTCACGGCAAAAAGTTCTGGCTCATGTCAAGGGTACCTAAGGTCATCATTATAAGCTTACTAAGCCTACTATTGTGGGAGTTACAATCAAACCTTGATATACAGAAACAGCTATAATGAAATATTGGATATTACAAAGTAAATGAATGAAATTGCCTTTAGAACGGTATTATGAGTGCATGTTTATAGCAAAATATTAGACATAATGAAGCTATGCATGTGTGAGACTTTATGATGATATTTGGCTGTAGCTGGCCTCTCATTATCGGCCTCGTAGTGCTTCCCTGTGTCAGCTAAGTCTGTGATATGCATGCTGATTTTTTCACCCGATAACTTGGATCTAATTATGCTGCTTTTAGCTGTACCTTTCTTCTCTATGCATCCATTTTGTTATTCAGACAATTGCTGATTATCTGTTGTGTGCATTATATAAAAGATGTTTTCTTTTTGTTTTGCCCACTTTGCTTGCAAAAGAAAGAAACCTCGGACACCGAGTGTGCTATTGACATTGTCATGAGTTTGAATGTGGCTTCATTCACTCTATATTGCTTGCAGTTGAAAACATGAAGACCCTAGCCGAGGCATGTCTGCAGGGTCTTTGTGCCGAAATTGTGTGTGACGAGCATCGGCAAAAAGGGCAAGTCATCAAACATTTGCTCAAGGGGAAGCCAGTGTTGATACCGTATCCTTTGTGTGGTGTGTCTATGCAAGTTGCATTGCATAAGCACTGCAAATGACTGAGTTCTCACTTTCACAGATGTGCCCCCCTTTGAAACACGCTTTTTATTTCTCGCAACCTGAACTTGTCAGTGTACCTTGATGATGCTCATCGGTGGTTCTTGAGCTCTAAGGAATACTCACACACACTTACAAAGCTGCGTGAACCATGCAGATGCTACATGTATGTAGAAAGATGACAGAAAAATAGGAACATTGGGAAGCACCTCCCAGTCAGGAAAAATGAAAGCTGAATGCAATTGAATTAATGTGGAATATATTTTTCGACTTAATGCCAAAGTTAGTCATGAAATGTCAGGGCCTGCATCATAAATGCTGTCATGACACAGAGCATATTAATTTGCTGGCATTGGGTGTCTGTGAAGCTAGTGTAATGACGTTTGCTGCCACAGCAATACAGCAACAAAGCAAGTCAGTGTGTCGTGTTGTGACGCATTCATCATTTCAGGCTCTGAGACCAGTTCGCAAAAGCAAGCATTGCAGTACAGTTAAAAAAACTTACACAAAGATAGGTGTGGTGAACTGCTGACTAGCATTAAGTAAGTCTAAAATCATTTTTTTTTGTTGACATTGTCATGTGTTGCATACACATATATCGTCGTAGTGAACGTTGCGTCTATAAAACGAATTTGCTTTCTGGGCAGATATAGTTATGTTGTATTGGTACTTAACAGCGCTGCGCTGCATATTTGATGGTGCTGTGATGCTTTCTAACACCATTTTTCTTCAGAAATGTTGTGTTAGTACTGTGTTACCTTTTAACAAAGTGCTTTCAACTGTCAGTTGAAAGTATAAACATGGTTTCTCATAACTGAGACAAGCTTGATCAGTATAGTGAAGACACTTTAAGGAATAATAAAAATTTCTTTTCTTGATGTGATTGACTACAGTGCCACACAAACACCCTGCTTAGTAACCCTTAGCCTAAACTGGCAACAGTGTGAAAATGACCTTTGACGGAAGCAAGCTGCAAATGTGGTGCTGTCCTATATTCCTTTCAGAATTGAAATCCAAACTAGAAGAGAAGCTCAGGGGAAGATGGAGGCTTGAATCGATGAACAGATCGCTAAAAACGATTTAGAATGGGGCATGTTGCAGGGGCCAACGTTTCGACAAGTGGACTTGTCTTCGTCAGGACGGTGGCTGCCTTCTCCAGTGTTCATTTATGCACGCCATTGCATGCCCTCCTTCGTCCACAGAGGGAGAGGAGAAGAAGAGCGGCACGTGCGAACAACAAACAAACAAATATAAAGGGGGGCGGTGTAGGGTGTAGGGGAAGTTGGGTGACAGGTGTTAGCGTGGTTAATATAAATGGCAAGAACGAAAGCTTCCAAAGAATCCGCTTGTGGTACATATCTTGGAAATGTATTGTGTGTGCAGCACTAGAAAGCAGGATGAAAAAATAAATACATAGGTACAGGCATTGCACCCATAGGGCGGCCTGTACCTATGCCTGTATCTGCTCATCATTTCAGAATTGAAGTATTTATATACAGTGCTTGTACATATAGCAAAGGTGATATCCCTGGCTATTGTATGAAATTCCTGTGTTTCATGTTTCTTTACTTGACAATTAGAAACTTCACTTCACTGCTTCATGAACTAAAGGGATCACGGAGACCTAAGTATAGGAGGATTCATATGTTCAGGCGCTATTTCTTCAGAGTATGTTAACTTCTGACTTTTGTTGTGAGGAAAGCTCATCATTCGGGCATCAATTCAACGAACCTATGATAAAGAAAGACGTTCTTTTTTTCTTTTTGTAATGTCTGTGGTGTCACAAAAATGGATGTTTCTTAACTGAAGCTTGCAGATATGATTCTGACAGCAATTTCGAACCTTGTCTGAAACATGGACACACAGCTCACTGGGCTGTCCTTCATGGTAATTAGCTTGCTTTATGTCTTTCTTATTGTTATTCCCTGACTTTGAATTGTTATCAGCCTGCATCTGTACATATATATTTCCTGCCAGCTTCATTTCTTGTCCTTCAAAATTTCTTTTTGTGCATCCTTTTTTCTTTCCTTGTGTGGTGTTGGTTCTTCCTTCACTGTGAGAGGGCAGAAAACACGTGTTCACATGTGTTCTTGTGGTTGCATTTGTCTGTTAGGTCTACTTCTTTCTGCTTTTACTTTGCTGCAAGGCCTTGTAGAGCCTTTTACTTGGGTACAGGTCACGAAAAAGCTGGTGCCTTTGTTGTGTCCTCAGCAAACATGGAGCAACACACAGGCTTGCACAGTAACAAGGGTTTATTGACAGAAGAGGTCGAAAGGAAGAGTCACTGTTAACATAAGTTGGCTGCCTTTTATACGGGCAGTAATCGCGATAGCAATGACGTCTGTCCAGTTACGCACGCGCACTTTCACCCGCACCGGGATGCACTCACACACACGCACTGATGCACGCACACTGACACAACACCTTCCCATCAAAGGGCTCACCCCGCCATGCCACCCCTTTCCCTCCCCCCCTCTCTCTCTCTCTCTCCCCCCCCCCAACAGTGGTGCTGCTCTGTCAATGTGACATCGTGGCAGACCTCTTCTGCGCTGCGCTCATGAGAGAAATCGGAGCGTGGCGAGGAGGTGGTCTGCCATGACATCATGTTGGAAGATTGCCAGTATTGGTTGGAGGGGGTCCTTTGACAAGGAGACGTCACTTTTTTCTTGACCTGTACCCGAGTACAGTAAATGCCGATAGCCAGACTTTCTTTTTAAAAGCAAACGTCAACCTTGAGCACTCTTTTTTCTCATTTCGTTTTTCCTATTGCAGGAATCTGCCTTGTTCTACATCGGTCATCTTTAAATGAGTGCATGCTGGAAAATGTTTTGGAGATGGACTCAGTGTGCTCGAGGATATTCCACATTCATAATGCAATACCCGAGAAAGTATTTCTAATGCTAAGCCACCTAGCTGAGAGTCCGAAGACGGGTGTGTTTGTTTATGCTAGCCAGGGAAAGAGCAGGCATGTAGGTTTATGGGAACTTGAGTTGCTTCTGAAAAGCAATGAGAACCTGGAACATTTCACACCAAAGCGTGATATCTCTGAGTTCGTGATCCCAGAGGGAGGCGTTGCCAGAGGGCTGTCCGGCCAGGTGCTCCTGTTGACGTAGTCAAGGACCCTTGTCGAGTGTTTGAATTAATGTGAGGTTATGGCAGGCCACGTTGGTGTAGGTGTCTCTCAGGGCAAGTGCCTATGTAGTTTTTTGTTATTTCACCTTTATCATTATATTGTGTCTATGCAAGCTAACAAGAGCCAGTAGAAACAACTTAATGAGCAAACAGACAATGAAGCCTAGGAAAGCATAGAGGAAGTTGATTGTAGTATTGTAATTGTGGAGTAAGTAGAAAGGAATGAAAGTGGACGAAAAGACAAACCTGCCTTCGGTGGGTACCGAACCCACGACCTTTGGATAACGCGTCCGCTGCTCTACCGTTGAGCTACGAAGGCGGTAGTCCCCCCCTCCATTTCATTGTGTATTTATGTAGATGTTATCCTGGGAGTGTTAGGCAGCACCACTCGTAGCCATAACGGCGTGTGTGGAACACACACTATGTGTGTGGGTGTGGCGCTCGGCTGCTGAGGGTACCGGGATCAAATCCTGGCCATGGCGGCTGCACTTCAATGGAGGCGAGATGTTGAGGCCTGTGTAATGTGTGATGTCAGTGTACATTAAAAGAACTCCAGGCAATCGAAATTTCCGGAGCCCTCCTTTAAGGCATCTCTCATAATGATGTCGTGCTTTTGGGACGTGAAACTCCAGGAATGAATGAATCAGTTATTCTGTACCACATAGGATACCATACTGTGGGCACGGTCTAAAGCCCCTGAATCTTTCAAAAGTTGCACAACGCTTTGAAAAATGCTGCCTCGGTGAACGTATCCTTTCCTCCGATGCCAATTCCGCACTTGTGAGGCAATAAAAGGGCTCCTGGAAAGCCCAAAAAGAACAAGAGTGTGTAACGCCTTCTTCTGCAAACCTATAGTTGAACGTAAGCGATGGACGAACGGCTAGAGCGTCTGGCCGTCTACAATGGCTGTAGCATGGGGTTCGATTGCCAGCACTCTAGGCTCCCACCAGCTTTTTTCTTATTTATGATGTCTACATGGCACTTGATGGTGCGGGTTAACTTGTGTCTTGAAAAGGTGGCTTCTCCTTTCTACTGTCGTTCCTTTGCCCCAGTGACCCAAAATAAAATTTAGGAAGTACTTTATTGTGATGACAGAAACTGGCTACCATTGGCGTTACTGAACTCAGGCATGGTGATGATTAGATTGCTGAGGTCATAATGACCCTCTTCCCCAAAGTTCCTCTCACATCAGTAATAATGAGGAACTCTGCGCACTTGACCTTGCGCTGAGAAGTGAGACAGTGACACACACAACTTACTCATCATTGTAATCTACATACAAAACTGCATCTGTGGATCCTGAAAATATCTTGCAAGGCCTAGGGAGCACACTTTCTTTTTCAATGTCCGTTACGTTTATATGTATATCTTGGCGAACAACTTTATCTTGTAGCCTCTGTTTGAGTGCAGTTGCAGACACCGCATCCATCTTGCGTCACCACGACGCAGTCTCTTTCTTGCAGTATTGGGCATTTGACCTGGAAAAGGCAAAAAAAGAGGAGAAGGAAAGCATGTCTTTTTCATCTGCGTGGAGTTTGGATTGAGATCTTCACCAGAATCCTTCAGTGTGCTTAGACATGTGTTGCCTTTGCAGCCACATTGCAGCGTGGCCAAGTACGAGGGTGCTAAGTCGACTCCGTTCGTGGAAAGTGCATTTTTATGGGGGCGAAACGAAAACAGCAAACAAGAAAAAAGAATACTCACGCACTGGAGACTAGTGAAGGCGCGCCGCCAATGTTCGCGACATTACCGCCAGGGTAAGGGCGCGTGCGCTGTCGCACCATGCAAAAGAGGGCTTGACTGACTTGACGTCACTGATGGGTTGGATTTCTGTTTCGGTTTCGCGCTTTCTTGCTCATTAAAAATTATTTTCGCATTTGCTGAGCCGTTCTACTATCAGGGGTGAGAGAGGAGCTCCTCAGGAATCGGCATTACCTTGACATGCCCAAAAATCGCCGAAGTTGGCCTTTAACGTTTCGCCAGAGCATAGCAGTACACAAATGTCAAGCATTTTCACCTTCATAGAAATTGTGACCGCCACGGCCGTCATCGAACCCGCGCCTTTGGTGTCAGCTGCCAAGCACCATAACCAGGTACCACAAGCAGCGGACCTACCAGCCTTCGTTTTTATGCATAATGTATACAGACTGAGTCGGTTGAACCCGCTTCTCTTCCTTTCGTTCTTTTTCTTATTGCCAAGAGTATCCGTGCAGGGCCTTCAAAAATAACAGTGCAAAGGGCAATGCGCAAAGACAGTGAGAGTTCAAAAACGCTGTTCCTGGAGCCTCCCATAAGTATAGCAACCCATGAAGAAGAAGCCATGTCGGCTCCCAAGCGTCAGGACCTCAACTATCCATTATTGGTGGATAAGTGCGTATCTCCAACAGCCATACCGCACAATGGCAAGAACTATAGGTGCGCAATCTTTAATGGAGGAAAAGGAAGACATGTCCTCGAAAAGCATGTCTGCGTTGCTATATACTCCTTAGTTTACTGGGTCAGATATACAAAGACAGTGGTTCATTGCTGTGTCCGCTACATGCAGTTGGTCTCACCCGTGGGCACGCTGTCGGTGGCACGCGTTCGTGACACATGCAGACCAGGCATCCGTTGGTATCATCCGTGGTTGGCTCGCAGTCGCACTTTGGGTCAGGTGTTGGGCACGTTGACGGTGCTGTAGAGGACATCAATGTGCCTGGACCAGTTTTCTCTAAGGAAATAAAGCATGCAGTTGCAGTTGTCTTTTTACACTGTCAGGCTAGGGTTCACGGTGTGCAGCAATGGGTTGATTCAGGGCAATGTTAAAGAGACTGCTATCAAAGGCGCAGAAGCGGTGATGCGGGAATATCACTCTTGTGTTACTTAGTACAAGTGTGGGAAAGCTGGTTCCTCTATGGGTGAGCTCCCTTGAACGACGTCTTTCATCGTAGCTGGCCCCTCTCTCTCTTACACCTAAACGCACAAAAGCGCGCGCTCAAGGAACATGGTGATGCTCTTGTGCCTGATATGGTACGGCATCTTAAGGTTTGGTCACTTATCATCATCATCAGCCACTTTATGCCCGCAAAATTTTTAATTTCATCGCTCCATCTAACCTTTTGCCTGCCTCTGTTGCGTTTTCCCTCTCTTGGTATCCATTCCGTCGCTCTTACTGTCCATCTGTTATCTTTCCTCCTCATGACATGTCCTGCCCAGGTCCACTTCTTTCTTTTAATTGATATAATAATATCGGCTACTCCTGTCTGTTCTCTGATCCATTCCGCTCGTTTTTTATCTCTTAGCGTTACCCCCAGCATTTTTCTTTCCATTGCACGTTCCGTGCTCCTTAGTTTCATCTCTAGTTTTTTTCGTTATCCTCCACGTTTCTGCACCGTGCGTTAGTACTGGGAGTACAGCACAGTGACCGAGTCTTAAAACCTACTTTCTGAAAAAAAAAAAAGAAAAGAAAAGAAAGGGGGGGGGGGGTAAACGAATCGGCTGATCGTATGCATGTATGTATGTATGTATGTATGTATTGCCAAACGAGGCCGCATTGGGGTGGGCTTTTTTTTTTTTTTTTTGCGACAGAAGTACAGGCGGTGATCGAGTGTAGCGCGCCATTGTTCGCGCGCATGCGTGTAGAGTGCATGCGTTAAAGAACACTGCTAAACGCCACGTGTCCCGCGTCAAAGCTGTAAGGATTTATATTGGAAGCAGCCAAACAAACTCGTGCCGTAAGTCGTCCTACTCTCTGCCCTAAAACAATTAAATTCAGACCAATGGAACTCGAGTGCTAATGACAGCGGCTTCGTTCCATATGCCGCGTTATGCTGTCCCTGGAACGCCCACCTCTGTACAGGAAATACCGTATAATAATAATTATAAATTGGGTTTTACGTGCCGAATAGCTATATGAACCATGCCCCTTAGTGTAGGGGGCCAGAATAATTTTGGCCACCTGGGGTTCCTTGACGCGCACCAAAGTACATGGGCGTTCTCGCTCCCCTCTAAACACAGCCGCCGTGGCCGGGATTCGATCCAGCGACCTTGCGCTTTGCGAGCCAACGCTTAGCCGCTAAGCTACGACGGTGGGTGTGAGGATGATATTTAAACCGAGGAGGCTTCGCGCGGATCCTGTCGCGGTGATGCGCACAGTTAACATAATTTATTTTGACAGATGGTTTTAGTGTTTTTGTTAAAACAGAAGTAGAAACTTCGGAAATCGCTCATATTTGGCGGCAGCTATAAGTTTTGATGCCCTCCGTGCAAAACACGGTGAAAGAAAGTCAAACGTGAGGGAGACCCGGCGGCGTTCCGAGTCAACAACATGCACGCTCCGCACCGCCACAGTGGTCTGGTGGCTATGGCACTCGGCTGCTGATCCGAAGGTCGCGGGATCGAATCCCGACCGCGGCTGCGGCATTTTGATCAAGCGAGATGTTCAGACCTATGTATACTGTGCGACGTCAGTGCACATTGAAGAGCCTCACGTAATCATATTTGATATTGGGACGGAAAACCCATACGATAGGCCGTGCTTTTGTTGGAGACCTTCGGGACACGTCACATCGACACTCTCTGTAGTCAATGTAAGAGTTCTCGCAGAAATTTTAAATGGCTGATATTTTCATGGCTGCGGCCCTATAAACTTAACGCACTCATTATGCTTCCATTATGTTGTGTTCAGTCGCTGACGGCTCCTGAATGGATGATCACCAGACTGAGGGGACTGTCCATTTCAGCGGGCGCTGGTCGATTAATCTGAAGGGCGAAGACTCAGACAGACAGTTGACCAGACAGTCAGAGGCATCCACTAGGGTGAATGCTCAGACAGACAGACAGACAGACAGACAGACAGACAGACAGACAGACAGACAAACAAACAAACAAACAAACAAACAAACAAACAAACAAACAAACAAAAACTTTTCTGGTGACTTCAGTGTGAGAACGCCAGTGATATCTGCTCATCAGATATTCCTTAAGCCAATCTTGGCGCTTTCCTACGCCTTTGAGAGCACCATTCAACCATAGTTCCCAATTGCATGGCCTCGTTTCTCCGTATAACATCCACTTTGACTGTAAGGCACCGTTTATGTACCACTGGACCGACTGCCTACACATGACCCTATCAAGATGAGGAAATTTCAGTTTGAAGGCATGTGCTTCGATAGAGATCAAAAGATTTATTTCTTTTTAAAAGAAATTGTCAAAGCTCGAGATACACATGCATACTCATGGGTCTATGCAGAATTTCGAATTGGGGGTCGTGTGTCGAAGTGTGTATATAAATCGCTGCGCATACTGCAGGGGGGAAATGTAAGGGTGTAAAAGAGATGTATTTTAGGCGCACCTGCTATTTTATGCCAGCGTTGTACTACACTCAATTTCCCGTGACTACATAAACGGCAGCTGCGTCAAGCTACTGTATCGGCTTACATTTCTTGCGTATTCTGAAAGACGCATACCCACCCAGCTCTCTTACTTTCCTCAACGTCAAGAACGACAAAAAAATAAAGCTCTCGCGGGTATTTCGGCGCAGTGCTTTCGTACAAAGAAAATCGTGCCGCTAATTAATACGCATATCGTCCATCATATCATACGCTAGTGTTGCGAAACATAACGGGTGTGCAGACTAGAAGAGAAGCTCTCGGGAAAATGGAGGCTTATTTTGAGCCGATGAACAGATCGCTAAAAACGATGGAGAACAGGGAATGTCGCTGGAGCCAACGTTTCGACAAGTGGACTTGTGTTCGCCAGGAACTGTGATGGAGAACAGGGAATATCGCTGTAGCCAACGTTTCGACAAGTGGACATTTCTTCGTCAGGACGACAGTTCCTGACGAAGAAATGTCCACTTGTCGAAACGTTGGCTCCAGCGACATTCCCTGTTTTACATCGTTTTTAGCGATCTGTTCGTCAAAGGAGTGTCTAGCATCCACTGTATAGCGCATCCAGGACGGGACAGAGCAAGAGACGCGTAACACTCTGTCCCGTCCTGGATGCGCTATACAGTGGATGTTATGGATCACCAACAAGCCCGCCGTGCAACCCTAGTGTATAGCAAACTTAAAATTGGAGAACCAATTGAACAAATCCTTACTTACCACTCGTCTCCTGAGAGGTTGTTGCCGCAATAAAGCTAATTAGAAGGATGACTAAATGAGCCGCGACCACGGCCATTGTCTGCTATCTCGGAGGTCCAGCTGGAGTCCCGCACAGATTAGAAATGTAACTGAGCAATTCACCAGGTGAAAGAAGTGGCGCCGACTTTGGCTACTTAAGCAGACGACAACGCAGATTATGTATATAGAGCAGACGGCGACGAGATAGATGTGGGCGCTATGGAAGAATGGTCCCGGTTGTCTCAGAGGCAACGTATACGAGCCACAAGAAGGTCTTGTTCGCTCGTTTCTTGGACGTGAACTGCTCTGCTCGTGTATTCGTCGCTGCTCCGATGACCACGGACCGTCAAGTGGCTTATTACGCTCGGGCGTTGTTGACGTACCGCGCGGAACACGCACAGGAAGCAGGCTGTGGGAGAGAACGTTTCCGCCCTTTCGTATTCGTCTGTAGCTGGGCGCGTGCTTCCGACGCCTACATGCTTTCACTTTGTTCATCCACGCGTGAAGGTCTTTGTCTGTGGCCGTCATTATGGAGCGTGTAAAAAAACAAGCAGAAAAAAAAAAAGAGAACCAGAGCCACGTGAACAGGGTCCTCCGCTGCGTGTCGCCACTGGCCGTTCTGCGTATATGTTGACACTCACTCGGGGCTTGTCGTATTGTAAACACGTTATGTCGTGACTAAAAGGGGCTGTGACTCAGGTACATCAGACTGCATGCGACTGCGTACGGGAGTGCGCTAACGCCGTGGAATCTCTCTGGTCTGGTGGCTGCAAGTTTTTGGCACGTTACGCGTGGCGGACTCGTTCAGTTGGTTTGCAGATGCGTCGCTCGGTAGTGATGGGCACGCCATTGTGATGCCGCTCGTCTTATTGTCTGTGACGAATGTGGTGCTTCGATATGAGGATATTGGGACATACATACCTGGCGCGTTTCCTTCACGCGCGTACATAACTACGCGTGGGCGAGGAATTGGCCTCACGTAATTATTTCTGTACCGATCATAGTGTGGGAAGGACAGGTCAAGGAAAACATTTTTTTTCTTGTCGCATGTAGCAGCGGAAGACGCCGAACCACTCACACGGTCACTGTGCCTGGTTAAGTGGAGTTATCTTAGTGTACTTGTTCACACAGCGTGGAGTCTATAAGCGGCTGTATACAAGGAGGACCTACACGTCAGATCAAGGGTTATTGTTTTTTTCAACCAACGTATTCCCTCACTAAGCATCGGATGCAGCCGCTTTAGGCTTTAGGTCAAAATGTATGTCTTTGTGTGAAATTATTGTGTTCAGATGCAATGCGGTTCCCCTTTGATGTGATTTGCTTTACGCAAGGCCACCATCACTATAATTTCTATCAGCTCCCATAGAGAAGTCTTCACAATCAGATACACATAAAACCAACTATAATAATAATAATAATAATAATAATAATAATAATAATAATAATAATAATAATAATAATAATAATAATCAGCTCAGTGCTGAAGCCATGCGCAAGATATACCTTACAGCTGGGCTATATATACCGTTATGTATGACTATGGAGCATGTTTCTGGCGTACTAGGACACGGACTAGAGAGAGACACACACACAGCTGCTGGTGCCTTACGCTGCTGGCATATCTTGCCATGTTATGATAAATTGCCGTGATTCGTGGTTGGTAAGCAGTACAGTCGCGGAGAAAGATGTCATACATTGACACAGTCACAGGGAAACATAAGTATCTTTCTCCGCGTTGTCATCCAAGAACACATGCAAGGCAAAGAAGAAGAAAGAGAAGAAGTCGGCACCGTGCGCGATCGTCGCTTTACTGAGTTTTGCTACAGTATTCTCGCCGAATGCCGACACGTTTGCAAGGGACAAAGTTCCTCAATGTGCCCCCGGACGTAGCCTCGTAAACAGGTGAGTCGGGTGCTTATTTTTGGTTTAGTGTTAGAATTTCTGGTGGCAGTGGTTCGCGAGGCCTCTTGTCTGAAGCCAATTGCGTGTGGGCTTTTGAAGTGTGAAACCCACCGAATGCCTTCATTATGACTCATGTCTGCTTCAAAGCAACTATGTATTCTTGGCGTTTTGGGGAATAGCAGCGGATTTAACGTCCACACGACTCGTACATGTTAAGACGCTCGTGGCGGTGCAGGAAAGTTATAGAATAACCCCGCGGTTTAAGTCCGCGATTGATCAGTGAAACTAGTAAATTGACTGCGGATGGTTGATATCTGGGGTTTTACGTCCCATAACCACGGTATGGTTATGAGAGACGCATGTAGTGGAGGGCTGCGGAAATTTCGACGACGTATCGCACAGTGAAGGACCTCTATAGCATTTCGCCTGCATGGAAATGCAGCCGCCGCGGCCGGGATTCGAGCCCGCGACCTTCGCATCAGCAGCCGAGTGCCATAGCCACTAGACCACCATGGCGGGGCTGAATCTAGTAAATTAGGAATGTATACGTCTTTCTGCCGAAACTTTGTCATGCAGGCTCATGTGTCCGTAATGTCATGGTGCAATCTTGGCTGGACACGGGAGAGAAACAAGACAAAATAGAAATGCGAAATTTTCACTAAACTTGAGGAAAACACTCTCCAAGCTTTTGCAGTATAACGTTCAGTGGTGTGTGAACATGGGTGGTGACGCAGCACCACGAACTGCGCAGCCGCAGGCCAGTTCACGCCCGTGCCAATCGAGATGTGGAGGGCAAAGAGGAAAGTTGTGTCTTCTGTGGCTTTCTAAATTCGGTTCTGTCACTAAAGTTCGACGTGAACGTAGTCGCATGTACAGTGAAGCACCACCGGATAGGAATCGCATTAATCTGTTTGGCAAGCAGCTGAAAGATAACCGTAGTTGGGTATAGACAGTTCCCGTTCTAGTAGGCCATCGGCAAGTGACGAGTCTGTATAGGGGGAACGTGAATATCGTTTAGACTTGTGTAGGGCAAGAAATGGAGGCCACATATCGAATTGCTGGATTATTGGGTACAGTTGGTGGACATATGTCCTTCACACTCCCTTTGGATAAATAAGGATGTAAGAAAGACGTTTTAGTGGTTAACGCACTTCTTAATGGATATTCGAGAAAAGGGTGTGTGAAGGGTAAGTTATCATCAAATCACTCTTGGCGGTCTGCAAAGTTTTATACCGGGGAAGGAACCATGTCAATAAAGTTTTTTCGAATATATTCTCGATAGACGTAAACCGTCACTTTTGAGTCTTTGCTGCATACGCTCACTTTGCCAAGGTCTCTAGAGATGCATACGCTGACTTTGCCAAGGTCTCTAGAGAAGTCATTGCTACTCCGTTTGGGAAAACATGGACTGAATTTAATGCTCAATCACTTACATGAACATGGATACCAAAGGGCACTATGTCGTAAGCATTCGGAGAGGGAACCGTTTGACTGTTCCCTCACTACAGACTAAATTTGCGTTTTTTAAACACGAAAGTGTTTTGTGATGGGGTCCACCAAGAAATCAGTGACGTACTTCCGTAACGGAAGTGGATATCGGAAAAATGATTATACATTTACAATGAAAAAAAGTTCCACTCTCTCGGACTCGAACCCACACTCACCCGGGATCCGACAAGTGGAGCTGGAAGCTTTACCGATACGCGAGCGTAACGTTGTTTATATAAGGAAGTGATGCGCCTTATATCTTCACAGCAGCGCTCTACAAGTTGCATCTAATTGTCGTCCGGTTAAAGTAAAGGTGTTTAGTACAATGAACTATAGTGTTTAACAAGCAAAATTACTCTTAGAATAACATTGCCTCCCTTATACTGCAATCTTGGTTCCCTTGAGTTCGCTGCGGTGGTACCGCCTTCTGGGAATGATAGATAGAGCGAAGCAAATTGTGCTAATTCGCACCGGCAGTCAGAGCTTCGGCAGTCTTCGCGCCTCGACCGCCGCGGAAGTTATTGGCGTGGCGGCGCTGTGACGGTGTGTTCCTCGGGAAAAGTACGAAGGCGGCCGCTACAAAATTTGACTTTCGTGAGCAGGCGTGTTGAGTTGCGTCGCGCATTGCTCCAGGAAGGCAACGACGGCCGTCGACAAGCAAATGATTGGCCTTTCACCGCAATGGACAGTGTGATCACATAACGACCCGCTGACAACCTGTTCGGTTTCGCTTACAAGGTGTCACCGTTTGTGGACGCTCCTTGTCTATGGCAGATTTGCGCAGGCCTCAGGCGCGTGCCATTCGGTGTCTCCGGAGCAATCGTTCGAGAACTTACCCTCGTGTACAACTGTCGATAATCCCTGTACCATGTCGAGGTGCCGCTAATGTCTGCATGTAATATGTTAACATGTCGACAACACCCTGTCCATCTCCTGCCCCTCGATTCACCAGATTGTCGTTTATGCATTGGCGAAGACAGGTTTCACTTTCGTGTTATACCGATTCATATGACAGAGGGATCGACCACATTTTTTTTTTTTTTTGCATTTGTCCCGTCATATCGATTATGGGCGAAGTGATCGCTAAACGTTAGGCAGGCAAGTAGTAGTATAGCAGAGCGTGTGTGACTGTGGACCACCACGCTCTCAGCGTTCACTGCTGGACGCAATTATGCACCCTGTATCTACTCGTAAGTAGATAATACACGAAACGTGCATTTTCCGTATTCAGCGGACTCATTGAAATTATCTGCACTAGAAAAGCCAAGGTTTATTGCATTGCTTTCCCATTTCCACAGGCTTTATTTTAATGATCCATCGCTCTTACAGTCGCAGATTAAGCTCATCGCAATTTTCCACGCTTGGATCACGCATACAAAATACAACCCATGCTTGCGCGTACTAACGTTCTTCGTGACCATCCAATGTTTCTTGCAATTTATCATGTGAATAAACTACCAAGCGATGCTGTATCTATGCGCGATCACGACACATTTATTAACAAATTGAAGGAGGTGTGGAAAGTAGAAGTGTAAAATATTGTAGCTTTCTTTAGTTTAGTTTAGTTTCAAGATCACCTGTATTATTTCATGCCTTGTTATGATGCCTTACTTAGTTCTACCAGGGTCCCTAGGGACCCTGGTTCTACATACCATTACCATGTCTTTGTATGCGGGCCTCCTGTGCTTTTTGAATTTCTGTATTTTTTATTCTTCATGTTCTGTTTAAATATTTCTTTTGTGAACATAACCCTATAGTATTGTAATTAGTATTGCAAATAAATAAGTAAGTAAGTAAGTAAATAAATAAATAAATAAATAAATAAATAAATAAATAAATAAACTCTTTCCGCCACTCTCTCTATATCTTCGCAGGATTTGTCAGCCTACAGTGGGCCGAACATGTCTGTGGTACCTGAACGCATTCACGAGTTCTTCGAGCCTCCGAAGCCCCAGGAAGGCACCGTCTTGCCCAGGTCCGCTGTACGCTGTCGTTTCTGTTTGATACGCCGCACTGAGTATTGGCCATGCACTCTATACAGTGCAAGGCTGAGCCGTTCTGCATTGGTCAGGAGATGACGTTTTCGGATAAAAAAAATAAGAAAAATATTTCGGGGGGTTCTCATAGAAGTATAAGTTTGTGAGTACCCCTTGGCCATCGTTCGCCCCTTTTCGGCAATAGCTAGTCCACAGTCAAGGCTTTGCTTCAATGCTCCTTTGAGAAGTATATCCCCGCGTTCGACCCGCAGTGGTACCTTAGCAAATAAGGTGTCCCGCTGCATGATAACTTCTTGTAAGCGGTTGGATTCCGAGCCACAGCTTCTCTAGATAGAATGGAGGGTGGTGGGAAACCACGTGGTGTCCACAGGCCATATGCGATCGAGTAGGAAGATGCTACCGTGATTACTACGGAAGAGAAACTCTTTCCGCGACTTTATCTGGGATCTATGAATATCCAAACTACTGCGCGAACGCCAAAGAAGAGCAGCGGTAACCTTCCCCGAGTGTATGCTCGCTGCCTGAAAGTGATAGGAGGACCTTATAAATAAGCGATCTTGCCATTTTTACTCTCATTGTGAACAAGGCTCCCGTGAGGGAGCCGAAGCGTCTTTCTACGAATATATTTTCACTTTGGTCGGTGCACTATGTCTTTTTTTTTTTTTTTTCGTCTGCGCAGCATATAACTAGTGATCAGCCGCAGTGCGACAAATTATTACTCCTATCAATGCGGCTTTGCTTTCTATTTCTCTCAGTCCCTTGTCCTTACCCTCACAGACGCTTAGCCGTGCTCCCGACATGGGCTGCTGAAATTAGCGTCCTTTCCTTAACCGAACCACAATGATCAATTCAGGCTTCCTGCGAAATGTAGGTTGCTAGATGAAACAAGTTCTTTCGCGATGTTTCGCCCTATACCTCCGACAGGCAAGTGCTGCCGTAAGTGGGCAAACGGGCGCTCACCGCTGCTTTATTTGGTCGATCGCGTCGCACCATGTGTCCTCACCTAAAGAGTATATAAACCTTACACCGTGGTCTATGCGTATCTATGCGTACCTATTACACCGTGGTCTATGCGTATCACGTGGTTGCAGGTACGGCGTCGAGAACGGCTACTTGGTGCTGGAGGACTTCAAGACTCGCGACCTGCCCCGTCCGCCGCCGGCAGGTTGGGAGTCTGCCAGGAGACTGGGTGCCATGGCAGGAGCCGCCGTGTTCCTCTTCATGGCCGTGCTGGTCGTCGGCATCATCGTACACTTGGTGATTTCGGCGGAGAGCGACTCCAAGGTCCTCGAGCCTCCCGTGGCCGCCAACCACACCAACGAAACCGTCGCGTGAGTGGCGTGGAATTGGGCGTTGAAGAAAATGCGTCCCGAGGTCTTAAAATGCAGAAAAGCTGGCGCTTGCCCATTTTTTTTTTTGCGGAATTGATTTACACGCGGTGACACGCACTGTAGTATCGGCAGGAGCGATATTTTGAACAGTAATTAACAAAATTGGGCCAATCAACTTTTAAACCACGTCTAGACAGCTATCCGCTGAAACCTAGCTGAAGAATAGAAGTTACTTATACCGGAAATCCATATCCATTGCAAGAAAAAGAAGAAAGCAGAAAGCATGTAATGAGAGGAAAGGAGGAGATGCCAGCCTGGAGAGTGAGTCTCTGGCCTGCTACTCCTCACAGGGGTAAGGGGAAAAGGGATAAATAGAGATAGAGGGAGGTATGAGAGGTGACGATGGTAAAGTACAATGAGTCACTATACACGTGCTTTAAGCGGATGTGCACCATGCGCAGTAGGCCCTATTTAATTTTTTGTGTGACACAGGTTTAGATGCCCGTCCACTGCAAGATTTTGTAAAAATAGCGACGCCGCTAATTTGCACGAATTGATGAAATTCGTTCGGCTACCGAGGGCCTGTGTGACACAGTTCTTGCCCTCTCATTGCCGAGCGACAGTGAACAAGCGTTGTTATGAAGCATCGATTTTCATCGTTTCGTTGCTGCTCCTTCCTGATCGCGCTTACCGGAATAGCCACCTCACTGGGACGCATGCCCGTAGTACATGACAATTTGAGGGGATTAAATATATGGCGTTGGTCATTAATAAAGGCAACAGAGGGGATTCCTAAAGAAGGCAAGGCGTGGCAGGGGGCGGCAGAAAGTTAGGTGGGCAGAAGAGATCAGGAAGTTTGCGGGGATAATTTGGGCCCAATTAGCACAGGACAGGGATAATTGGAGATCCATGGGAGAGGCATTTGCCCTGCAGTGCGCATAGACACGATGATGATGATGATGATGATGATGATGATGATAATGATGATGAAATATATGGCACAGGGCAGACGGTAGCAACGTCTACGCTCTTTCACCAGTCAATTCAGTTTACGAGTGCAATTAGCCGGGTTTCATTGGCCTGTAGAAATCAGCAGGGCGCGCGTCGCCCTTTTTGTAAATATTAAAACGGATATGGATCAACTGCCTCTGTAAATAGCCTCCATTGTTTAGTTAGGTTTGAGCGTCTAGCGTGTTGATGCAAAAATTTTTCTTAATTACTGTTCAAACTTTTGCTCTTACACATTTTACAGTGCGCGCCACCATGAACAAAGCATTTTTGCAAAAAGTGCGCAGGGATCTCGTTTTCTGTGTCTGTAAGATCTTTGGACACATTTTCTGAAGCACCCTGTGTACATATACGATAATTTACGCGCCCAAACGGCGGTGTGATTACGAGGCGCGCCGTTGTGGGAGGGCTCTGCAAACGTGGACCACCTGAGGTTCTTTAATGTGCATTGACAACGCACAATACGCAACCTCGTCTCCCGGTCCGCAGTGCATTTATATATAGCGAACGATTGACTTAACGAGACCCGATTTTCAAGAAAAAGAATAGCGATATACAAGAATTCTTAAGGCCCGATTTGCCGAACCCCTCCGATATAGCGAACTTCTCGATTTAACGAAATTGCCGGAGATCGTCGGCTTACAGAAGCCTCGACTTTGCGAAACTGCCAAAACTCGATCTATTTGAAAAAGATCGTTTGAGCTCTATTTAATGAAGTCACATTGTGCAAAATTTTTGACTCAACTAGCTACTCTGGAGTCATACCAGGTACAGGCGCGCCAGGTCCATTAATTAATTAGGTGAATTCAGGGTCCCGCCCGGTTTGAGGAAACTATTCTCACTAGAATTTAGTTTGCTGGTAAAATTCAACCGAAAACGCCTGCTTTCATCTGAGATGACGAAAGAGACCGGGAAGTGTTAAGAATCTTAATTATGCATGTTACATACTCCCGGGAGACTCGAATCATCTTCATTTTAATGTAACATCTTTACATAAACTCGCGAAAACAATCGACTACATGTCATTGAGCACACTTGTTCCATACTGTACGCGCAAAATCACAAGGACAAGACGGAAAAACGGAGGAAAGGCTCGTTTGATTTATTTTGTACTTCTGTTCTTGAGCGTCCAGTGCATGAAGTAATGCCGAATCGTCCAGCTGTATAGGACTTCTTGCAGGACGAGCCATGGTTTCTTTAATAATTCACGGTACTGCAAATCCGCCAATACATAAATTACGCACAATACGCGCAAGCATGTCGCACTTTAGAAACAGTACCATTTTTCTTTTCCCGCGAGAACAGGTCTGCGAATCTCCAAATGGACAACTCGGGCGGCGAGAGCGGCGCTCAAGCCACCCTGGAAGGCGACGTGGCGTTCGCGGTCGCCTTGAACGCGGCGTCGCATCGACGTCTCCCCCACATGCTTCGTCGCTCGAAGTCGACGCTCTCACGCAGCACGAATCGGCAACGTGGGTCGAAGGGTGCGGCGGCGCCCTCGCCGGAGCAGCGTCGTCTGCACTCGTCCGCCGGAGCGACGTCGCGACTTTCGAGGCGAAAAATACGGCAAAATCGCTTCGCGATTTCGACCCCGAATTCCTCTGGGGGGACAGCCACTGGAATTTCTCGTTCAGCGGAAAAAACGCCAAGCGAGGGAGGCGACAACGACAGAGATTCTGCCGGAGATGAGGGTTACGACGACGACAACGGCAGCGGCGGCGACAGCGACATCAACGTCCGACGCGACAGCACTGCCTTCTCGCGGGAGGCGTTTGTGGATTTCTTCGTACACAGCTCGGTACACAGCTGAGCGAGTCGAAGGAGGAGGGAGATTCTCTGTATTGGCGCGGCTACGGCTGATTTGGCTCTATGTTATCTGCTATACTATGCTATATACAACGACAAGCTTTGCGATCATCCATTGGATGATCCCATTGTGTGTGGCTGGAATGAAAGGATCAATGAAGATCGGTCCGTAAGTTGAGCGTTTAACTTAAGGAAGTCACGAAGGGGACACACGCCTTTGAAATATTTTTTTTTCGTTTTGTTCTGCTATTAGAAAAACATTGTTTGCTTACTTATCGCATGGTGACAGCATACGTAGGCGTGTTCCTATTGCCGACGCGAAGCATCTTTATGTTTGCATTAAGCTTACCCAAAAATTCGCGGGCGCCTTGTTCCCCTATCACAGCTGTTTAGCAACGCGACTGTAATCTCTCTAAGTCGCTCAGGGGGCGGCAGCATGCCCTATCATGTTGAAATGGACGATTGAGAAAGCGCCCGAGGTAAAGGAGCTTTTGCTCTACTCAAAGCCATAGAACGTTTGCGGCCATATCTTCGAGGTGTTGGTCACGTCATTCGAAGAGCTCGTCGCTGCTAGCCTGCCATCTGGACTTTTTTTTTTTAAGTTGCGTTGCGATAGAAATGATCATTTTTCTCTTTTTAATGTTTCACTAGCTTGTGTGTATATCAATCGCGTGTGTATATCACGTGTGTATATCAATAAATCAATCAATCAAAT
The DNA here is from genome assembly GCA_013339685.2 of Hyalomma asiaticum. Classification (NCBI taxonomy): domain Eukaryota; kingdom Metazoa; phylum Arthropoda; class Arachnida; order Ixodida; family Ixodidae; genus Hyalomma; species Hyalomma asiaticum. The sequence continues at coordinate 8,594,839 of CM023487.1, forward strand.
CAATCAGTCAGTCAATCAATCAAAAGATTGATTGGTTGATTGATTGATTGATCTCCTTGTACAAGATAAGGATATGCAGGAGGGGTCCTGTGGTACAAACTTTATTGAGACCCCATGTACATAATAAAGACAAGTGTATGTATGGCAACATCAACAGCAAAATTAATACGATTAACAAACAAATGAAATGTTGACATACAGACATATGCAAATGAAGAGGCAAAAAAAGGTATAAATGTAATTGGTAAATCCATGCTCTGATGTGCTATGAAACGAATCTGTTTTTATGTAACTTTGGGCTAAGGGCATCAATACAATTCATGGCCCATCCCCCAGAGTGGGTGCCAGCCATTAGCCCAAATATCATCATCATAATCATCATAATCATCATCATCATCACGGGTGAGAGCCAAGAGAGAGAGAGAGAGAGAGAGAAAACATTATTGGCCAGTGTGTTTGGACCCCCGGGTCCCTGGACCACCGCGCGGTCCCACGCCTCGTCTACATGGCGATGCCTCTTCTTGAAATGACATCGGCAGCCCGAGGCACCGCAGCAAGCTGCAGTGCGGCGTCCGTATAGACGACAGCAGGACCTCCCAGTCCTCCCAACTTGAGAAAGCAGGCTGTCCCTGCGGGGGAGGATCAGCAGGGCAGCCGAAAAGGATATGGGTACAACCTGCGTTTCCGGGCGTGGCTGTCCATCCTTGTACGCACGGATCATCGGTGTCAATTCGCTGGGTTTGTACGTCGCAGGGTCGGTGTCTTGCCTTCCGTTTGCACATCCATGGCTGTTGGGCTGGGTGCTGCCGGTGATAGGGCTAGCCTCAAGCGAGGCGAGACCCGGCGCGGCGCGGCTCTTGTCGAGAAGCAGATTTTCCGACTCGGTGCGGTTCAGAAAAAGCAGGTATCCAAGAATATCCGGAATAATTGCAAGACGTTCACCTTTAGTAAGCGTTTAACATGTCAGGTGAGGCACTTCCGCGTTGTGTTGGCACGAAAAGAAAGTATTGCCCGGAGCATATGCGGGACACGTCTTGCATGGTTCTCGAGCGCTTCGCGAATCTCCATCGAGACAAAGAGGCTTTAATTTTAAAAGCTCCTTGGCCTCCCGCATTACACCAGCACCGAACACTTCAGCCAACTGGGAGTTCACAACACCCTTGCCGAACTCATTGAAGCCCACTAACTCTCTCAGATTGAACGGCTCACCCTCACCGAAACGGGACGGTCCATTCTCTCCACGCTTGGCTTCAGTTATCATCAGCAACAGGGCACCAAACGATCGATTCCGAATGACATCCGTAGTTGGATCCACACGGATCCTATACGCAGAAACATGCATCCCGAATGTAACAGAGCCAGGCTCCAAGCTCGGGCTGGAGCTATCATAAAATCCATTTTTCACGTACCAGGCACCACATTTGTTGACGCAGCCCAATACTCTAATGGCACATGTTTTGTCGCTGTTACAACACGCGATGGAACCCTACAGCACGCAACCAGTGTCGCTGCTCCCACTGCCGAGACAGCTGAAGAAGTGGCCATCGCTATGGCCACTCTGGATCCCACCTGTCACACCATTGTGTGTGACTCTCGCTCAGCGATCGCGAACTTCAGCAAAGGCCGCATCTCTCCTCAAGCGCTTCGCATCCTCCGCCAGGCACCACACTCTACAGACAGCATGGTCACCCTGACATGGATTCCCGCCCATGCGGGCCCCGTCCACCCACATCTCCCCAACCTCAATGAGTTCACCCACTCCATTGCGCGAGGCCTTGTCAACCGCGCCGGAGCCACTGGAGACGAGTGGGACACCAGGGACAATCTGACTAGTTACAATGATCTCGTTAAGGCCTTTTACCTCAGCCGCCGAGTCTTTCCCCCACCTCACCCCAAGTTAAGCCGGGCGCAGGCCACCACCCTGCGCCTACTTCAAACAGACACGTATCCCTCACCTGCCCGCCTCCACCTCATATTCCCGGATGTTTACACTACCCCCAACTGCCAGTGCTGTGGCACTCACCCGGCTACGCTTCCGCATATGCTGTGGGAGTGCCCGGTCAGGAGGCGCTGGCCCGGCGCAGTACACACACACTAACACCACGGCCCTCTCGTCGAAGCTGCGTCGGGCTCTGCGGAGCTCCGCCCTCGATGAACAAACCTGGGCGATCCAGCATGCCCGCGAGGCGGCGTCGAGGCAAGCCCTTGACGTCCCCTCGTGGGAGACCGACTGACTGTGGTTCGGTTAGGAAAGGACGCTAATTTCTGCATCCCATGTAGGAAGCACGGCTAAGCGTCCCTGGGGGTGGGAGAAAGGGAGTGAAAGAGATAGAGAGGAGAGAAAGGCCGTAGTGGAGGGCTCCGGAAATTTAGACCACCTGGGGTTCTTTAACGTGCACTGACAACGCACAGTACACGGGCCTCTTGCATTTTCGCCTCCATCGAAAATGCGACCGCCGCGGCCGGGATCGAACCTGCATTTTTTGGGTGGTAGCCGAGTACCGTAACCACTACACCACCACGGCGGCTGAGTACCGTAACCACTACACCACCGCGGTGGGAGGCCTAGGCCCGGCCACCTAAATCTGCTGGTTTCCAAAATAAAGTTCATTCCTCCTCCTCCTCCTCCTTGGGTAACCTTCTTGGTGAGACCAGCGAACTGGCGCTGTATATAGAAACGGCGCTGTTGTCGCGAACGGTAGCAGCTGTTGTTTCTGTGAGAGAAAAATGAATGCGCGGTGTTCACATTTCGACTCATGTGACGTACCTATAGTTCCTGCATTTTGATAACCAGCGCCGAAAAACGAGGACAATACACAAGGAAGGGCACAGACCACAGTGCTGTCTCACAACTAACTTTTATTAAGCATGTAGGGGTTTACTTCTACTAATAACTACTGCTATAGCAGCGGCATCGCCGCTAGCAACCCCCTGTCGTGGGTTCGAGCACTCAACGAGCAGAGAATGAGGTCGTCGCGTCCGCGCGCTCGCCATCTCAGCCATGCCATCGCCGCGCTGCCGCGCGCTTCGGCCCGCGGCCCGACTCGAGGCAGGGCAGCGCGAACCGTCGCACGCGGCTAAAGAGGAGAACATTAGGCGCAACTCTCCGTGCATGGTGATTTAATAAACGTTAAAATAATACAGACAATAACAAGGTCGAATTAGTCGAATTGAATATAAGGACAGGACAAGAACGATTAACAACACGCGAACGCACACGAACACAAACAAAGGACAGTAACAAAGAACAACACGCGAACACAGAATAACACACAAAAATAACCATGCAAGGAAGGAGAGCCTAACCCCGGCTAGCGCACCCGCAACCGCGAGCCCTCGGAAAAGGAAAATAGAAGAAGAACATACAGACATGGGCGTCGGTCGCAGGTCGCCGCCGTTGTCGCCGGGGCCTGCAGAGGCACGCCATCCGACCGATGGCCCGATCGGCCGGAGGGTCACAAAAGTACGTGCGCACCTCTCCAGGACCCAGCAAGTTCTCCCGAGGCATCTCCAAAACCAGAAACGCCAGAACGCGCAAACGTTCTAAGAATTTCTCGCTGCCCAATGGCAGCCTATGTTAAAACCACATGGGCGAAAAGGGCGGCCCCGTCGCAGTGGTGGACCGCCGCTCCGTCCAGCTGAGGGAGAAGGATGCGAGGCATTTCGTGCAAAAACATGGAGTCGAGCGGGACGCGGCTCCACAAGCAACACACGCATACAGAAGGACTGACCAAATCCACGTGATCCCATGACGAAGACAAACAAGACAAAATAAACGTTGTTGCACACTTTTCCGTCTTCGTCGTGGGATCACGTGGGATTGGGCAGTCCTTACAGCATGCGTGTGTTGCCTAATAAAAGTTTTTTGTGAGACAGCGCTATCGTCTGTGCCCTTCCTTGTGTATTGTCCTCGTTTTTTTTGGCGCTGGTCGTCAAAATGTTTAACCAGTTGCAACTCGCCCAAGTGACCATCCTTCTAGTTTGTGCATTCGCCGTCGCTTCTTCCTGCAACGAACAGATGAAAAATGAAATATTCACGTAATTGTATCCAGAGGACGATGTCTTGGAGAAGCGAATTTGGATGCCACACTGTAAACGAAAATATACCCAGCTGGGAGGTCTTGCACGATAATACTCCCGCTAACCTCCTGTGACGTCGCCATATTCCCGACGCATCGGGATGTGCCGGAGTACGTGCGAGGCCTCGCCGCGGTTTCAATCCGGCGCGTGAAGCACGGAGGGAAACGGGGCGCCTTCCATGATTGTCCTCCGGCGAACAACGACCGGAGCTCGTATTTCCCTCCGGTATCTGCCCGCAAATCCTCCGGTACCACCGCCTGACCGCGCCCGGCAGCTCTCATTGGCTGCTGGAGGAGTGACGTCGCAGCCCGACAAGGCCTCTCAAACCTAACATGGCGCCGATCCTAGCTGCACAGTCGAACCGTTGGTTGGGAGTTCCTTCTGAGCAGCCGAAGGGAGAAGACGTATTTTCGGCGCTCCGTCGTTTTCGCCCTTCTCCCTCGCGTCAGTCGCGAGCTCGTCACCTACGAGAGCGGTCGCGCGGCCGCCTCGCTCGCACGAACACGGCGCCGCGCGCGTCGTGCCCTTCCCGTCCTGCACGGATTAACGGACACGCGAGTGTTCGCGGTTCTTCTACGGACTGTGCCTGTGCCGCGAGTGTGGTCCCATGGATGCGACACCGCCGCACAGCAAGCAGTCCTCCTGGGACGTCAGCGTTCCCGACTACCTGAAGGCCCAGCGCCGCCTTGCCGAGGACATGCGTCGCCGGTCCCAGCGGGCGTTGGAAAAACAGGCCGCCACAGCCATCGGAGGGTGGCTTCGGGACAAAGCGCAGGAGGCGCTTGTCTCAACACCCGCGCCCTCCGAATCGCCAGCCACCGCAGGACTGCCTGCGACCCCCACCACCGCGCCAGCCGCAGCTGAGGAGACAGCAGCTGCACCCGGCGCCAACATTGCGGGCTCTTCCGTGCTGCCACCTCTTCCCCCGCCCTCGGACGAGGAGATGGACGTGTCGGCATGCCGGAAGCGCCCGCACGATAAACACGAAGACGACGACAACGGCCCGCGGAAGCTGGCCACGTGCGACACCTCCGCGCCTTCGTCATCGCCCCCGCAAGCGCCGGCAAACCACACAAGCACGGCACAACCGTTTTCTCCGCCCGCCGGCCCTGTCGACACCGCGGCTGCCCCGCCTAGGACGGCCGGGACATTCGTCGCCAGCAAGAGTGCCCGGCGGCGGAGAAACAAACGTAAGAGGCAGCAGCGGGCACAACAACGCGCCGCCGAGCCCACAGCAGCAGCGGCCCGTCCCCTGGCGAGCCCCCGCACCACCTCGGCCGAACGTCCGCCCCTGCCCCGTGCCCCAGCGCCTGCCGACGATGGATATCAACTCGTCGTCAGCAAAGCAGCGCGCCGGCGAGCACGGGCCCTGGAATCGGCGGTGATCGAGCCATCAACAGGCGCGGTAGGGACTGTGCTCTACCGCCCCTCCACTCCCGGCAGTTCGTTCACGGACTCGCCTCGCCTGGCTCTTGCCGCGGCACTCTCTTCGCGGCCCGGTGTGGCGGCGGTGCGCGTTAACCACCGTCGCAACATTGTGGCCGCGGATGCGTCGTCGGGGGAGAGTCTGGCCGAGCTCCTGACCATCACGGAGCTCAACGGCGTGCCCGTGACTGCCCGGGAACCAGCCGATCGCCGCTCCAGCCTCGGGTACGTGTACGGGGTGGACGGCGACATCACTGTGGAGCAGCTGTGTGCCGGAATGGACTCCGCGGCTCCAGTACTCTCGGCAACGAGGGAGGGACGCACCGTAAAGGTGCGTTTCGGTGCTCCTGCCCCTCCCGAAGTTGTCAAGATCAACGGGCTGCGGCTTCGAGTACGACACATCAAGCCGCGACCACAGCAGTGCCGACAGTGCGGGCGCTTCGACCACGTCGTCGAGGCATGCCGGCGGGTCGGCGCGTGCATCATCTGTGGCCGCCAACACCTGGCCACAGACCTCTGCAAGCCCCGGTGCGTGAATTGTAACGGGAGCCACGCCGCCGACAATCCCACTTGCCCGCGGTGGCAGGAGGAGCGGCGCGTGGCGACCGTACTTGCCTCATCACCGGCCCTGCTATCAAGACGGGCAGTCAAAGCTGCGGTGCGCGAGGAGACCCGCGAGGTGCGCTCCTATGCCACTGCAGTGAAGACCGGCCCGTCCAAATCATCTACCGTGGCTCACGGACGCCAGCGCCCCGCGCCGGCACCCCGCCCTGCCACACCACCTGCTGCTGCTGCTGCCGACGCTTCGACGCCGCCTGCTGCTGCCCCACTGGTCCCCGACATTGACCCGCGTGATGCCCTCATCGCCGTGCTCGTCGGGGTCATCAGAGATGTGGTGGACTGTGTTCCCGCAGACCACCCGATGCGCGCGGCATGCGTTAAATTCGCTGCCGTGCCTACCCCCCTGTTGCAGCGCGAGTGAATGGACACTCGCCTGCGGCGGAAACGCCACCACTGCTGTGTGCTGCCCCGATGACGACGGCGCCCTTTGCGTGCGGTGTGCTCGTGTTTGAGCTACCGCGTTTTGAACACTCCCACTCCTCTTTCTTTTCTTCTTCTCTTTTACTCCCATACCCCTACCCCCAAGGCGCTTAGCCGTGCTCCCTTACGGGCTGCAGAAATTAGCGCCGTTTCCTTTCTTTCAAGTCACCACCACCACCACCGTTGGTTGTTGTTCCGCCGAAGCGAGTGGTCGCTTTTTTCGGAGCTCCATCGACCTCGGCTCTCTCCCTCGCGCCAGGTGAGCCACCGGGCTACGTTCCTGCCGCGCCGGGCCGTGCCGTACTCGTGCCCACGAGGACGGGCGCTCAGCTCACCCGTACCCTTGAGCGCTGGCTCCCCGAGCTTGCCACGCAACGAGGAAGAACTCTCTATTCAATGGTGACGTCCACGGCCCCGTCAACGGGCTGACCGGAGTCGCCGCTACGCCTACGAGTGCGTGGCAGCCCTGCCACGTGGTCGGCACCACCTCTTCGCCAGTACCTACCCGTCCCGACACGCCACCAGTGCATAGTGAGTCCCTGCGCTCCGCGCTTTTTACGGACCTCCCTTGCGCCGGTATTTTGTGCCGCGAGCTACGCCACGTGCGTACGCCCCCTCGGATCATGACACGTGTTCCGGAGCGCGTTAACCCCGCCGGGCTTCTGTGAACCACGCCGTGCACGTGGACTACTGTGTTTCGAGTCCGCCGGACATTGTTATACAGTTTTTGACACTCTCTGGACCGTCCGCTGTTTATTTCTTTTTCGGACGTTCTACGAAATCTATCGCGCGTGTGTAGTGCGTGTTTGCGGGTGTGTGAGATGGCGACCCCCCTCATCATGAACAATCACTACGCCTGCTCGCAAGAGGCGAAGGAGCTCGCGGCCCAGGCGGCGCCACATGGTATGGCGGCCCCACGTGGACGGGCTCCCATCCGTTCGCGTCACCGCCGTACCGAAAGTTTCCGCCGTGCTCAAGTAAAGCGGGACAACTCAATGGCGAGTCCCAGTCCGCCACGCGCCTCCCTGAATAAGGGCAGCTTTGACGAGCGGCACGCCACGCAACAAGAGATGCGCGACGCCATTTTCCAGTGGCGTGAGGACGTCCAGGCCGCATTGCTACAGGAATCGGCGAGCGAAACAGCTGCGCCCACCTCAGAGCCTAGCAGTGTTCCCCTACCTCCCTCCTCCGACGAAGAGGAGGAGCACATGGACAGCTCCACCTGCCGGAAGCGCCTACGCGACCAAGACAGCAGCGATGACGAGGAGGGCCCGCGCAAACAGCTGGCCAATTCCTCTGACCCAGAGCAGCCTGAAGACGGGGGAATCATCACGGACTGTTCGGGACCCCCCTCACCAGGTGCTGCGAGCCTCTCCGGTGCAGCCCCGCACACAGGGGAGCACAGCGACGACACCGTGAGTCCGGGGGACCTTCCCTCTTCCGACGACGGCTGTACGGTGTCCACAGCGGTAGCTGTCTCCGCAGCGACACCACCTATCTCACGGCCCGGCAGCGAAGGTGCTGCCCCTGCAGCTCCAGCTGCTACCGAGGCGGACGAAGCGGCCATGGAGGTCTCAGGGGAAGCCTCGGCCGAGATGACCACACCTCCTCACCCCGCGGCGGCCTTCCGCAAGGACCCACCACGCCCTCCCATCACGGTGAACCCCCGGAAGAAAAAGAAGAAGAAGAAGCGCCAACCTGCACCCGTATCACGAGGTGTAACGGCTGCCTCCTCCTTCCCTGGGGGCTCCCACAAACAGACGGACATTCCAGTCACCGCCAGAACAGTTCTCCCTTCGGTGGCAGTCCCTCCGGCCTCGCCTCCAATCGACCAGGAGGGTTTCCAGATGGTCATGACCAGGACAGCACGCCGACGAGCCAGGGACGTCGCCTTGGCCGCCCTGCCAGTGGACCCTGCTGTGACGGGGACGGTCCTGTTCCGGCCCTCTGCTGCCGGGGGCTCTTTCCGCAGTTCCCCGAGACTTTGCCTGGCCCAGGCGCTATCGTCACTCCCGGGTGTGACGGCCATCCGGGTCAACCACCACCGTAACATCGTGGCGGTGGATGTGACCTCGAAGGAGTGCCTGGCTGAGCTACTTGCTCTCACGGAACTGCAGGGCATCCCGGTAGCGGCCAGGCAGCCGGCTGACCATCGGACCAGCATCGGCTTCCTCCACGGGGTGGACGGTGACCCTACTGATGCCAGCCTGCTGCCCGGCCTGCAGTCGCCAGTCCAGGTGCTGTCCGCAAGGAGGGAGGGCCGCACAGTCACCCTGCGTTTTGATGGGCCAGTCCCACCAGAGCAGGTGACACTGTTCAAGGTGCGGTTTCCTGTGCGACCAGCCAGACCTCGCCCCCTCCAGTGCCGACAGTGCGGTCGATACGGCCATGTCAAGGAGACATGCAGCTGGCCGGGAGGCTGCATCCGCTGTGGCCGGACCCACACAGAGGGGGCTGTGTGCCAGCAGCCACGGTGTGTCAACTGTGGTGGCCCCCACCGGGCCGACACACCCGACTGCCCTCGGTGGCAGGAGCAGAGACGGGTCGCCACCATAATGGCCTCCTCGACGACCGCTCTATCCAGGCGAGTGGTCACCGCGGCAGTGAGAGAGGAGGCCCGCTCGTACGCGAGCGCAGTGAGGCATGACACCCGCCCTACTCCACCCCCACACACCCGCCCGCAGCCACTGCCCACAGGTGCTGCCATGCATCGGGCCGCGCCCATGTTCTCGGCACCTGCCCCCTCTGGTCCACAGCCTGCCACCACCACCACTGCTCCTGGGCCGCAACCTGCCGCTCCAGCCCCTGGCATCCAGCCTGCTGCCGCTACCCCTGGGGCCCAGAACCCGATGGCAATGCTCCTGATGTTCTGCCAGGCCGCCACCTCCATGCTGCCAGCAGATCACCCCGCACGAGGCTTCCTCCAGCAGGCAGGGGCAACACTGATGCCACCCGCCCACAATGGCTAGTCCTACACCAAGGACCAGTCACTGCCGCCGCCCGAGTGTCCTCCAGTGGAACACCAACTCCCTGCGGCGGCGGCAGGCGGATCTGTCCCTTCATCTCCTGCAGAGCAGCTACGACGTCCTGGCCCTGCAGGAGGTGTACGTAGCAGCAACTGACGTGCGTCTGCCGGGCTACGTGGGCCACCCCAGTGTGACAGCCTGCACCCTGGAGACCTGCGGCACCTCTCCCTGCTTGGACGCTGCGCACCCCCAGGGGCGGCCGTGCTGTGCTATCTACGTGCGGCGCGACCTGGCACACGCCTTCATAGACGTCTCCGACGTCACACGGGGTGCCCTGGAGTGCTGTGCGGTGCGGGTGAGGCTCGGCGCAGTTGACACGACGGTGGCCTCAGTGTACGTGCGCCCGGAACAACGGTGGGACGCCAGCGACCTCATGCAGCTGGCAGCCCGGCTCGACGGCGACTTCCTCCTCTGCGGCGACTGGAATGCCCACCACACCATGTGGGGGAGTCGCCACTGCTCGGCACGGGGAAAGGACCTGGTGGACGTCATCCACCAGCTTGGCCTGCAGGTCCTCAACACCGGGTCCTTCACGTTTGTTCGCCGAGCAGGCCGGACTGCGTGCACTGCCATCGACCTCAGCCTCGCCAGTCGCGGAGTCCGTTACGACTGGGCCACAGAGGCTGACTCTTGGGGCTCAGACCATCTGCCGATCCTCGTCACTCCGGTACACGGTAGGGCCCCCAGGACTAGGCAGTGCACAACAATCAACTGGCGAACCTTCCGGGAGCATCTGCAGGAGGCCCCCGACGACGAGGACTTCCTGGGCCTAGTAGCAGCCGCAGCAGACGCAGCAGCCATCCGGACCAGGGTGCCAGCACAGCAGCCAATGCCAGATCTTCGCCACCTCAACCTGCGAGCTGCCCGGCGCCAGGCAGAGCGGCGATACCTCCGAAGCCGAAACCCTGAGCATCGTACCCTGTTTAACAGGGTCAATGCAGCCTGCCGGCGACATGCCAACCGTCGCAGAAGGCAGAGCTGGCAGGGCATCTGCCGCTCCATCAGCCAGGCCAGAGGTAGCGCACGCGGGTGGCGAATCCTCCGGTCCCTTATCAACGGACCTACGGCAAAACAACCTGTCCTCGCGGTGGCCATCCTCCTGGGCATCAGCGAAAAGGCATTGGCTGAGCGGTTTGCAGACCGCTTTGCCACACCTCCACCAACGCCTCCAGCGGCTGCCCTGGTCCTCCTACATCCCAGGACACCACAGGGGCCCCACCCGGAGTGGACCGCCAGGCAGATAGCAACTCTGTGTGAGGCGCCTTTAGCTGAACACGAGTTGAATGCTGCCCTGGCCGGGGTCAAGCGCCGCAGTGCCCCAGGAGCTGACGGCATCACCTACCAGATGCTGCGAAACCTGGACACCGCGGCGCGACAGCGTCTCCTGGGGGCCTTCAACGAGGTCTGGCGGAGCGGCACCCTACCTGAGGCATGGCTGGCAGCGGTGGTGGTGCCCATCCGGAAACCTGGGCGACCTGCAGCGTCCATTGGCTCCTACAGGCCCGTCTCACTCACCTCTGCCGCCTGTAAGCTCATGGAAGCCGCTGTCCTGGCACGCCTGAGCTGGATCGCAGGGGCCGTGGGCTTTTTGCCTGAGCAGCAGACGGGCTTCCGCCAACACCGCTGCACCGCCGACTCCATCGCGGACGTGGTGTCGACCCTGGAGGAGGCCAAGAACTGCGGGGAGGTGGCCCTCCTCGTCCTACTGGATGTTCAGAGCGCCTTCGACGGCCTACCTCACGTGGCCATAGAGGGAGCTCTGGACAGCCTTGGCATCACGGACCGCCTCCGAGCCTTCATCACTGCTTTCCTGGCTGGGCGGACGTTGCAGGTACGCGTGGGGCACAACACCAGCTCCCCAAGGACGGTGACATCGGGGGTCCCGCAGGGTTCTGTCCTGAGCCCCTTCTTGTTCAACTTGGTGCTGGCGGCTCTACCATCAATGTTGCCAGTTGACAAGCGCTACCCCACTCAGTGCTCTTTGTATGCCGACGACGTGGCACTGTGGGTTAGCGGGCCCAGGCAGAACATCGTCACCATCAGGCGGTCCCTCCAACGATCCCTGGACGCAGTCGCGGCCTTCTTCCGGGGGATAGGACTGGCGGTGTCGCCGACCAAGACAGTGGCGCTCATGATCCATCCCAGGGCAGCCGCCAGGACGACCTTCCGTCGGCTGGTGATCGGCGGTCGGCGGATCCCATGGAGCCGGGTGGTCACCTACCTGGGCCTCAAGATCGACCACCGCCTCACGTGGGTGCCCGCAACAAAGTCCGCCTCCTCCAGGGCGGCGAGGACGTTGGAGGCCATCTCCAAACTGCAGAGCCGGGGCAGGGGCTGTACACCACGGCTGGCTCTGCAGCTTCACCAGGGGGCAGCCACGACAGTCCTGCTCTACGCTCTGCCACTGGTGCTCTTCACAGCTCACCGGCGGGAGATCCTCGAGCGCCAACACCGGCTAGCGCTACGGCGCTACATGGGACTCTCCCGCCAGTCACCAGTGGCCGCCACACTGGCAGAGGCCCAGGCCTGGCCCCTGTCCCTGCTGATGCTGCGCCAGGCCCTCCACCACATCGACCGCCTCCACAGGGCCCCCGGAGGAAGTGCCCTCCTCGAGCGACTGCGCAGTCCCCCCTCCTCGCGGATGGGGCAGGTCTGCACGCTGTACGAGGAGATGGTGCCCCAGCGCCCTCGTCCTGTTCCACCTCCACCCCCCCACCTGCGGCCCCTGGACATCCACCTGGAGCTGGAGCGGCTCACCAAAAAGCGAACTCCGGCATGTCATCTCCAGCAGGCAGCCATGGAGAAAATCCATGAGCGGCTGCGGGGACACCTCCTCCTGTTCACGGACGGGTCAGTCCTGAACAGTCCCCGTTCGGCTGCGGCTGCCTGCGTAGTGCCGGCCACGGGCACCTCACTGGCCTGCCGCCTGCCCTTCTACGCCAGCTCGACAGCGGCCGAGCTGGCTGGTCTCCACCTGGCTGCCGACCACCTGGCCGCCACGATGCCCCAGCAGCCTGTAGCAGTCATCAGCGACTCCCGGCCGGCCCTGCAGGCCCTCCTGCACCCAGACCGCGCCGGGATGACTGTAACGCTCCTCCAGGCCAAGTTTGCTGCCATCGAAGCCGGCGGCACTCGCCTGTCCCTCCACTGGCTGCCCTCACATGTGGGGATAGCCGGAAACGAGGAGGCAGACGCCGCCGCCAAAGCAGCCCATCGCGGCGCCCCGGTGACCACCGCTGTTGCAGCTGCCGATTTCACCAGACAGCGCATCCGGCAGCTGCTACTGTCTATCCACCCAGACAAGCGGGTGGCCGGTGGGAAACCTCCTTCTCCACTCCCGGACACCGACCTGGACTGGAGCGAGCGTTGCTTCTTGCTGCGTCTCCGGACGGGCAGTGCCTGGCCTGCGGCCAGGATGCACCTCCGAGGCCGACGTGCTTCACCGGCCTGCAGCAGATGTGGGGCCGATGAAACATTGGAGCACATCATCTGCTCCTGCCCTGCCTTCGACGCTGAACGCCGTCTCCTCGTGAGGCGGTACCGGCTCCTCGGTCTGCCAGCTTCATCGGCGGACCACCTCCTCTTCCCGGCACGGCAGACTCTCCCTGCCTTGCGGGCCTTCCTGACGTTCGCTGATGCGGCGGACCTCCGCAGGCTGTAGGGGCCGTCCAGCCCTTGCGTGTGGATGAACGGCAACTCCTGTGCAGCTCTTGAACTCCCTCCCCCTCCCACTCTCTCACACTTCTCTTTATGTCCATCTCCCCCTTCCCCCAAGGCGCTTAGCCGTGTCCCCTTCAAGGGCGACAGAAATTAGCGCCTTTTCCCTTCTTTAACAATCACTACTACTAACCGTTGCGTTGCTTACGCGAAGCGGCAGGCCTACGGCCGCGTTAGGAAAAAATCAAATCGTTTCGTGCATCTTGTAAACGTTACAAGCAGCGATGAACACCAAGGGATACTGTGGTCGACAACAGCAGAGCGTCGCTGGAACCTACGTTGTGCGAGTGTTGGGGAGTGATCGAATGTCAGCCACGGATACCAGGCACAACGACTGCGTCGGTGAGTGAACCAGTATACTTTTTGAAGTGCGTGTGTTATTTTTGTCAAAATCAAGTAAATTTTTGTACGATTTAACAAATAACAATATCGGTTATGTAGAATTGAGTAGTACTAGAAGAATCGGGTCTGTTACAGAAAGATATAGGAGTAAGATATCCGGCTGAATTGCCATTCTTTGAAACACGTGTTTTTAAAGCTAGATGAGAATAGCTTCTACAAATTTGCACGTAGGGGTGTGAGATCTAGCCCGTAGAATGTCTTTATGGAGATACATGCAGTCTCACAAAACTATGGCCGTAGCTATATTCATAATGACGTTATAAAGATATTAGTATTAAAATGTGTTTTTCTGTTATAGGTCACGTATCCATCAAGTTATCTTTCTGTACATTCAGTATAATAAACGCTGCGTCATTGTATATTATCACCTGCAAATTATTTGGATCTGTCTTGTAAACTGGCCTAATAACTAAAATGGATAATATGCTTTTTCTTTTAAAAAAAAGTAACGAATCGAGCTAAACAATTCTTTTTGTATTGCCTTTGAGACTGCATCTATGCGCTCATTCTAGTGACGTGTTTAAATAGGGTCTGTAGAAGTGGAGATATCAGTCGACCGATTAAAAAAAAAATTGTAAGTAGGCCTTCCCGCAGCGTTTATTTCCAGACGCTGCTCCGGTCATGGTCGCATGGCCTTGGCTGCGCTGCACGGAACTACTCAAACAGAGTGTAGCTGCAGGTGCATTAACGTGTCTAAGCACGCGCAGTGACCAGGCAGAGGGAAGAGGGTGGCACGAGGGGGGCAGAGCAAGAAGGGTGGGGGGGGGGGGGAGGGGTCGATGTTGAACCACGTCGATGCAGGGGCCGTGGCCGTCCCAGACGTCCCGTGATGCCACCACAATATTCTCTGCATGCAAATATGCGTGACTCCCAAAATAGCACAGGCGAGGCAGTGACGTCAATTTTAGTGCTCCTTTAGGAAAGAATGCATGGGAAAACGAAAAAGAGGGGCGAGTGTCCAACATGTTCGTAGAACAGTCCCATCAGGGGGTAGCTCAGAAGAGCTTTCGAAACTTCTTGTGGTGACGAACAGGGCCGGAGAGACTCGCTAGATGAGGCCGTATGGAAAGCGAACTTTCCACAATATACTTCGGCGATCCACCGCACGTCGAAAACCGCTCTTTCTTCTGCTGGTTCGAAGGTTGACACACTTAACGAGCCGCGACATTCGCGCAGACCTTTTTTGTCCCCGTGCTTGCGGATAATTCCTCGCTCCACGCTGTTGTGCCTCGAATCCCCTTGCCAGCACTTGCGCTCAAACCGAGAGCTCCGTCCACTGCGTGCATTCCAGGAATGTGCGTGTGCATCAGCCGTTGACATATTGCAGCGGCAAAGCAACCTCGCAGGTCGACGCGAACAATGAACGCTGCATATCCGACTGGCGCCACTGCGGGCTCCGGCTGTTGCAGCCAGGCCTCTTCGTGGGAAAGGTGGGCACCGCGAGCTGTTCAGGCAGCCGTGGCCATACCGCGATCTCTTCACTTTGTCACGGCCGTGCAGAATGTGAAAAATCTAGCAGTCTTCTTTTTTTCCTTTTTTTTTCTTTTTTCTCGCCCTGTCGTCCGTCCTGGCTCCTCGCGCACGCGCCGCTTGGAAGCGGTGGGGATACCGACTGTGTTGGGAGGGGCACAAACACTGCAGGAAATGCTATTTAAGCATTTTTCAGAACCGTGTACGTGACGTCTGGCAAACCCTTTTAGTTATTTTATATTTATTCCTTTCCCTGTCACTCTCTTCCCCCTCCCCTCTTTCACTGCGTGAATGTTAGACGGCCTAGATTCGCTGCGGACTGACTCGGTGGGACTTGTGTGTTTGTGTGTGCGTGTGCTTCGAACTCCCTCTTTCGTTCCTTTTCTTTCATAACCCCTTCCCCTTGAGTGTAGCGGTTGAGGTGTCCTCTCCGGAGAGACAGTTATCGTGCACTCCCCCCCCCCCCCCCCCCCCCTTTCATATTTCCGTGTTTACAAGAATCTCTCCTTGGACGGCCTAGAAGAAAGCTTTCTCGGTCTGGGGGCCACTCTGCCTTGTTGAAAACCCGTTGAGCAGTGTTCGTGGGCGCATGTGTTTGTGCGTTCGTGACAATGCGCATGAGCGCAAGTTCCCGGAGCTGCCGGAGAAGTCGTCACATGCAAAAATAACAAAAAAAGGCAAAACGAAAATAAAAGCGAGGGAAAACGAACTGAACGAAAGTCACCTGACTGACCGCGAAAGGGAGCGCGATGTCCGTCATGCGAGCGAAGTCGGCGGCTGTGCGAAGTGTGTGGTTATGCTTTATTCAGTCCGTTTAATTACCCTAGTAAATAGTTTTCATCTTTGCTCTCTTCAACTCTGCGTTTATTTTCCTTTCGTTTACTGCCATCCTGATAGCTAACAATCGGTGTACCTACAAATGTTGTAAGAATTTACCGTCCTCTCCGTCTGTTCTATTTTTTTTTTTCTCATGGTACGGTGCCCTTCTTTCTTTTGTATGTCCGAGGAGAAGACAGACACGACAGGAGGGCCGCTGCAAAGAAAAAGAAGGAAAGTGCACTGCCACCAAGCCAGCTGACGTATTTTGCGTCGAGAAGTTGGTTTGGGACTTTCTTCTCCCCTCTTCTATCCAAGTGCAAGATTCGACCGCGCTCCCGATCGTTGGCCTACGCGTGTGTTCCGGGAATATGGCTTGTTGCAGACGGCAACTGTTAAGTACGTTTTCGTATTAAATTGTGAAGTTTTTTATTTCCAAGGCAGACATGGCTGTTGTAGTGTCATCCTGATAAAAACAATTGCTCTTGCCTCAACATGTTCTGTAAGGAAGTTTCGCGCATTCTAGGAACTGTGACATGCATATGCGACTCTGACTTATTACAATTTGCTCATTTCTTGTTCTTTTGTCGTGTATTACACACTTACTTTCGCCGTTTAAATGCTTTGGGACGTAGTTTACTTTGTTATGAGTCTCCCTTCACTCTTTGTATAAGGTTTCAGGAATTTTTTTTCTTTTTTTTCGCACAGTCATGAAGTGCGAAGTAAGAAGAAAATGTCTATTTTCGCTTTTGGCTGGTTATGTAGCAATCAAGGGCGGCTTATATCGTGGTATAAGCTAATCTGAAACTGCTACTTGCCAGCAGTGCAAAGTTGCTTTTCTCGTGTAGCGGCCGATAACGACCCTAGTTGCCATTTCTTTGCACATTTAGTCATAATCTAACAAAAGCAAAGGTGTACTGTGATACCTTTATTGCTGCCGAACTTTAGATTGCAGTGTGTTATTTTGTTCTGTGCTTTAAATCTCCTTGTTTTATTTGGTGTGGCATGAGTATGCAAGATATAGTTCTGTCTTATGAGCTGAGTACCATACATTTTTCTCTCTTTGGTTGCTCCGACACATACAAGATCTCCCACCTAAGTGTAGCCAGGTTTTCAAAAATGATGGAGCGTCTTAGTGATTTGCAAAAAACTCATACATGTTGAGGATCAAGTGCCCTAGTGTTACGATTTCTTTTTTCGTTTTCCAAAATCAATAAATTGGCCGAAACTAATGAGACAACTTGTTTAACTATTCGCTTCAGCAAGACATTGTCGTTGAGATACTTGTAGATCAAATTGAAATGTGAAATGGTCTGCTTGTATGTGCCGTGAAAGAAAGCCTGCGATATACAATAACCGTTTGATAGCGCCACTAAATTAGCGCTTCGAGGCAGCCGATCAGGGAAGAACGTCCGCTTGTCTCTGCAGCGCTGTCCGAGACAATCTTTGGCGTTTGTGGTGGCCACAAGATGCGTGTTTGTGCGTGCGCGGGCTTCATTCGACGAATCGAAGAGAATAATATCTTTATGCAGCCTACATTCCCATGTTCCCACATTTAATAAAAAACACATCTTTATGTAACGTCACTACGGAGCGTAATAATGCACTTTCGTCGTCACTCGCACTGTGCGTCTGATTGCTACAGCGCTGCAGGTACAAGCGCATGTATAGTATTTTTTTTTCGCCGAATTAGTGGCGCTGTCACGTGGTTACTTTTACATTTCGTGGGCTTTCTTTAACGGTACGTATCAAAATACCTATCAGTGCTGCTTAAAGGAATTTTTTTTTATTTGATCTACAACTTTCGGGGCATAGGCATTGTGAAGAAATTGGGCGCACGCAAATATGAATTTGTGGTATCGACAATTCTTACTGAAGCGAACAAATAGAAAGTTCGGTAATTAGTTTATTCTAATTAATTGATCATGAAGAATGAAAAAAACTCGTAATACTAGGAGACTTGATCCTTTGCACGGCCGAGTTTGTTGCAACTCGCTAGCACGCTCCGTTATTTTTAAAAACTAACTAACATTACGTTTAAAAAATTACATTACGTTTAAGTGGGACGCCCTGTATATCGGTTTTTATTTCGCTATTGCTAAAACTCTACTGAAATGTTTCAATGTGTGCGCAGAAATATATCGCACAGCCCAGCCGGTGTTGTGTTTTAAAAAAGGAGTTTCATGACAACAGCTCCAGTAGGATGAACAGCCCTTTAACCGTTAAATGAAGCAGGTAGCTTTGTTAGCTTCGTGATTTGTCGACCGGAAGCAGAAAGGGGTTGTCCAAAACACGGTAACACGCAGGGTGCGTCAGTTAACAATTACGCCAGGGTTTATAAAAATTCACGAGTGAACTTCAAGGACGCTACCATATTGGTATTGTTGACTGTTATCTTGTCCATCTCAGGCTATTGTTTCAATGAACTGAGGTAATTAACATTATAGTTATCTAAGTTTCAAGCAGTTGCGTTAAACACAAATTGCTCAATTGGGAATTTTGCAGCATGTAAATTATTGTCCTGATAATGTAAAATGATGGTAATAGGTTCAGTGGCTTTACGTTTTTGGGCTCCTAAAAAGGTCTGGGAGATTCGAAAAAGTACCACGTGACGAAGCGTTTCCAAGGCTTGTCATCAGCACTCTCAAACATGCTACAACAAGATGACCGGTGATGCGCGAAGGCATACAGCACTGGACACGCCACAAGAGTATTGACAAGACGTGGCCACACTTTACGCCCTCTCGGCTACTTGATGCGTACGGTCTATGTGCATCATCGATTGCTTGTTGGTATATGTTCGAAGGAGCTGATGTCACTGCACGCAAGTGCCCAGTCCCGTCGTATATTCGAACCTTGCGCACTTTCTTTAAGGGGTCCGACAGCACTTTAAACAGCAAAGCTTTTTTAACAAATCGTTCCTTGTCCGGAGAACCAAAAAAAAAAAAAAAAATGCCATCACCTTTAGTTCATGTCCCCAAGAGACCGGGCGAACTATGCAATGCCGAATGCACAGTGGTGATGATGAACACATACGACGCTACGACATGCGCGCTTCTTTCTTCTCCTGCGCACATGGCCGAAGCCCACTACTATACACTGGCGAAACGGCGGCTGGCGGCCGCAAGCAGGAGAAAGAAAAATCCTGTATGCGTTGATATGCCTGGTGCACAGTGTCTCGCGAAGCTCTGCGAGAGCATGCGTCCTCTCACGGCGCGAGGCTATGCACAAACGCACGCAGCCATGGGTAGCCCGAAGCTCAATCGCACTCGCGAGGAAGAAACCGCGATCCGAAAATCGAAGGCTTGCCGCTACGCGAGAACGAAATCGACGGCGCGGAGCAGATCTGGAATACGTGGTCAAGTTCAACCTCGTCACAGCAATAAGCATGTCACCGATTAGCTTCGCTGTGCATGAGCTTTTCGCGGCTTAGTGCAAGCTTGAAGCCCTCTATTCTTTTTCTTTTCTTTTTTTTTCTGGGTAGAGTCAAAGAGGTGCCGATCAGTCGTGAAGGGCTGCTGTGAACATTTGGGCCAAATATTATTGCACTGCACACTCCAGGGAATCCAAGATATTGTTTCGAGCACAGCTGGAAAGCGCCCGCTCTTCTTTCAACAAATGACATCAGTGGAGGCGCCGGCTAATTCGCTTGAAAAAAAAAAAAAAAAAGGAGCAGTGTTGGCTGATTTCATGAGAACGGGAGATAATCTGCTATGCTTTATTTGTTCGTTTTAAATTAAAATCAGCGTGTCTACCAACCGGGAAAACCGGGAAAACCGGGAAATCTCAGGGAATATCATTAGTCTGGAAAATCTCAGGGAAAACTCAGGGAATTTGGGCTTCTGTCAGGGAAAATCGGCTCAAGTATGAAAGTCGCGGTAACGCCGGCTCTAACAATGCACCTTGCGAACTGAAGGAGTGAGTGCCCCACCCCTCTCCTCGTCGCTCTCCGTCGCGCGAATCGGCTGCTTTTTTTTATTATTATTGGCTTTGCTTGTCGCGTCTTGTTCTGTGTAAAGTCCGCTGTATGTGTCTCGACGCGCTACGGCGCACACACAGCCCGTGTGTGCGCCGAGCGTTGTTGTGCGTTTCCTTGCACGCAGTCTTTTCCACACATATTGTGGAAAAGACTGTGTGGAGGTAGAGGACACGCGGCTACACGAAGCTGCGTGCCCTCTCCATAGGGAGAGGACGCGGTGCCGATTCTACACGCCACACGGTGACGCGTTGTACCGCGTACGTGTGGTTTGGGCAGTGGGTTAGGGCTTTGCTTTCTTGCGGAGATAAATAGAACTTATTTCTCGCCTGGGCGCGTCGTGTGGTCTGCGACAACGCCGCTGGGCAACGCCATTTCGTGGTTTCGGCTTCTCAGCGTCATTGCAACGGAGGCGCGTGAAACTTGATGTTTATCTTCATCGGCACGGCAACCCCTTTGTAGAGGCGGCGGAAGTTGATTTTCATCTTTAATGGCGTAGCTTTCAGCTTGTTTATTATCGACGCTTATGATCAGAGGGTCGCGGGATCGAATCCCGGCCGCGGCGGCTGCATTTCGATGGAGGCGAAATGTTTGAGGCCCGTGTACTGTGCGATGTCACCTAAAGAATCCCGGGAGGTCAAAATTTTATGGAGTCCTCCACTACGGCCTCTCACGATCATAGCTGGTTTTGTGACGTAAAACCCCACAAATCAATCAATTATCGACGCTTACGAGGGATTCTTGCTGTTCTTGATTCCTGAGTTTACTCTGCCCAAGGCAGCCACACGCAGGGAAGATACCGTGTATGTGCCAACACAGCTGGTTGCTCCAAGATGAGAACAGAGATGCGGTTTATGTCCGCAGACTACGATAAGACGCTGTTCGTAGACCCGTTTTTCAAGGAATGCCACGTTCTAAAATACTATTGAACAATTTGCAGTATTTGCTCGATTCTACCGCGCCCTCGATTGTAGCGCGCACCAGTTTCCCGCGACAAAAAAAAAGTGAAACATCGATTGTAGTGCACACCCATTTTTCGGGACACGAAAAAAGGAAGTCCTCAGTAATCAACCTTTTCACAATAAAACCAGATGCCGTACTCGCGTAATGAACGCACTCGCATAATAAAAGCACCGCTAACATTAAACCACTGCAGTCCCTCCAACGGCCGTGCTGTGGCTTTCCCGCTACACTTGATCCGCGGTGTCTCGAAGACGTTTGGCGCGCCGATTCATAGCTCCTGCGTCTCGATGAAACTTCCGCATGTTGCCGGGCGTAGCCGGGTGCAAGCGGCGGTAACATTTACTCGCAGTGCTGCATTCCTCCGTGCAATAGCAGTTCCCTCATGCCCGCTGCCGCATGCTGCCATGCTGGCGCATCTAAGCCTAAGCATGGTCGGGCCGTGGTCTCCGAGATTGCCGCGATACAATCTCGGACTTCAAGCAGCGCGCACGGCTGAGAGGCTCGGCCTCAGCACGAATATGAGGGAGAAATGCGATGATGAGCCGTTTTGCGTAAGGCGATGGGAAACATCTATTCTCCCGTTACGGCCACCCGCAAACGCTATTGAAAGTTCTTGCGGCTGGGCATCTCGGACTTCGGTTGGTCGCAAAATGGTCAAGCTGGAGCGGCGATTATCATCGGCCTACGCGTCATGTGCGTCGTGGCATCTTTGCGCGGGGGACCGGCGGCGACATAGAAACTACAGAAACTCTGCTCGCCAAAGACCGCCGCGCCGCTAGTTCGTTTTTTTGGCAGTGACCGTACGGCAGCGCCGGAAGCGCGTTGGAGGCGGCCATTTTTCTACGCGCCTCGATATCGTAACGGTGTCGTTCGTTCGCACACGATTGTAACAAGCACACGATTTTTGGACCCGTTTTATCGAAAGAAAAGGTGTGCATTAGATTAGAGTATCTTAAATACGGTATAAGTGATACAGCTCGTGATTCTTTTTACAATGTTTTTCCGACCTGGCGCATTTTGTACATTCAAAATCCGCAATTTACCAAATTGAGCGCCTGGGAAAGCTTATTTCCTTTTATTTTTTCTTCTTTTTTCGTTTTTTTTTATTTGACGCTCAAAGAGCTCAACATCCTTACTTGTGATGACATTGGGTGACATGGTGCCTACCCGCATCGACATGAAAAAGTTATGTGCCACTCAGGGAATTTCGCAAAAATACTCAGGGAAAACCTGGAAATCTCAGGGAATTTAGCAATGTCAACTTGGTAGACACCCTGATTAAATAAATGAAGGAAATGGGCGTGTATCTCTTAAAGGACTGAAAAAAAGCAAGTGGCGTAGTCGTAGCCCCGGTGACGTCACTTACTGAAATTAAGAGCAGGCGCTTTCCAGCTGAGTTTAAAACCAAATTACGAATTGAGTGGTGCGTGCAGTGCATTAATATTTCCCTGACATGTTCACAGGAGCATCCTCCATAGACCTGCGCCGTTCTCTGACTATTCAAAAGTGTTGTAACTTGTAAGGCCCCTTTTAAATCCCGGAAAAATTGAAACCGATGCACTATTAAAGTACGTTGCCCGTACACTAGTTCGAATGCTTTCAACTTCTCGAATGAATATTTTTCGCTTAAAAGAACAGCCTAAATGTAGGGTAAACAATAAGCCAGAATTATTTGCCTGAGTTAATTGAAAAAAAAAAAAAAAGTCAGATGGTCTATACGACAGTGAATACTAATATGATTGCATCGTTGTAACGCGCCTGCGGAACTTTTTTTTTATTACAATCTGAGGCAAATTAACTGAAAGACCCTTTGTAATAAACTTCAGTGACCTTGTTAATATTTCCCCAAACATATGAATAAGAAGTTTTTGTTTTCTTGAGGTAAACGCAGAAAGAACTACAAAAATAGAAATTATTCAACTTCAATGCAAGCACTTAGATCAAGCAGTTCTTTGAGCATGCCCTGTGGGCTTTGATCGAGTTGGACCCGCTTCTGTGATTTTAAATGTAGTGCTTCAAAATAAGGGCATAGAGAGGGAGCATAACCAGAAAGGTGTCTGCTTTTGCTATGTTCTTTTCACCTCTTGTTCGTGCTAGAGATGTTGACATTGCACTCACATATCGCATTCAAATGCCTAGGTTCGCACTGTTGAGTTAAACCGACGGGTGTCACACCTAGCGGCTGTTGCAAGCGCACTCCCACTACTGCACAAATTTGTCCGCTTTATAGCTCTGAAAAGTGTAGAGCTTGTCTTGAATCTTAGGTGCTGTACGCGGTTGACGTACAGCATAGTGGCGTACACTCGGTCTTTATATCCTGCCCAATCAGTCAACACAAACCGCATCAGTCGCGTGCCTCAAGGCCCAGCTTCCTCTGCCAAATACTGCGGTACGGCGCGGCCGTTGGCGTAGAAGCGGATTTCAGGAGCAAATTAAACGATAAAATGGTCTTGTTTCAGTATTTTCACTTGTGCTTTATTATTATTATTATTATTATTATTATTATTATTATTATTATTATTATTATTATTATTATTGATGTTAACCCACACGCAGAATGAGATAGAGGAAATAGCACGTGAAAAAGAGTTATCGAGTGGCACAGTATTGTTCGATGTAATTCTTCAGTGTAGATGGTTGCTTGATGCTCGTTGAGTGGAAGAAACGCTTCGATATTTTTACGTTATTTATTTACATGCATTTGCAGCTTTAAACAAACGTAGTTCCAAATGCACCAAACAAATCTTCGTATGGGTCGTCGTTGGGTCCCTTCTCGTCCGCTCTCCGAGTCGTTCTTGTCGTTCGTTCTCACGGTCCCGCTTCTACAATCCCTTTGTTAGCTCCCCCCGTCTGTCCCTCTCTCGCTAGTTTGAGTGACAGTTGTCGTGCAGTACTTAGAAGCATTGTTAGAAAAGGCAAAGCCCCGGCTAATGGTCGTTCCGTGGGTTTCAAGAAACGCAAAACAATATATATATAAGAGAAAAGGAAGGGCGCGCACCTGCATTCTCAACAAGTATAGCGCAACGTTGCATTAGAACAACGTTTGCGGTGCAGGGCTACGTTAGTTCGAATGGCCCACACCACAGTACTGCGGCCAAAGAACACATGATTGGCGTGCCGCCGGCAGGCCTGGACACAGTGGAATGCAAACCACAGTGCACATACGCGGGCGACTCGCAGAATTATCCTTCGTAAACAGTTCCACTGCCTCTTTTTAAGCTTTGGCGACAACAGCTAGCGTTGTGTTTCTGACACGTTCATGCAGATTATATATATATAAATATTGTCTTCAGTGCGAATTCTTCTGTTTCTTGTTTCGTTATTTTGCCTTTCTTTTACTCCAGCAAAAAACGTTTGTTCATTGCAGCCTAAATAACTGTACAGTGTGAAAAAGTGCTTATGGTTGTGCTTGTGCATATTACTGCATTGTACTGCAATTATTGTACTATTTCTTGCCACCTTTGGTGCTTTATTTGTTTGCGTGCCCTGTTTGCACGCTGTGCGAATCATGCAATAAACTTTTATACAGCATTTGTTTCTCAATGTTTTATGTTGATGATGGGGTAAAATGATCACTCGCAATCCACCACACATCTCCAACCTGGCCGATTAATAAATACCATTTAAATGTCTGAAAAGAGGCATGCAGAGACTAGCCAGCCGGAGCGGGAAGAAAAATACACAGAGGTACTCTTGGCGCGTCACACAGAATTCCTGGCCCGCCGGACTGAAATAATAAAAAATAATCCGGATGCACCACACAATGACTCCGGTCAGCCGGAGAGAAAAACAGCAATAATTAGTCCGGAGGCGTCACGTAAAAACTCCGGCGCATCGGAGTAGCATACAGCAAAATGTAGTCCGGAGGCAGCACACAATAACTCCGGCTAGCCGGGGTGAAAAACAATGAAAATTAGTCCGGAGACGCCACGCAAGAACTCCGGCCCGCCGGAGTGAAAAACAGCGAAAAGTAGTCCGTAAGCACCACGCAATAACTCCGGCGAGCCGGAGTGAAAAATAGCAAAAAGTAGTCCGGAGGCACCACGCAATAACTCCGGCCAGCCGGAGTAAAAGCTTTACTCCGGAGGTCCGGAGTAGAAAAAAACTCCCAATAGGGGGGTCGCTAGAGGACAGGCATTTTACTCCCACCTGGGAGTACTTTTCTTTTACAGTGCACGTACGAAAATTGCGCAAAAAACGATGACGACTCGAACGCCACAGCGCGCGATCGCGTGAGTGCATGTGCGTCAAGTAGAACGCTTAGAACGTGCCTCAGCCTGCGCGAGAGCTAGCGTACTTCCGCTGCTTTCGTGTCGTCCTGTAGACCATTGGAGACAGCGAGGATCGAAAGACGACTACAGCAGTTGAAGAAACCTTCAGCGGCCCATCCTTTCGATCAGCTGATGCTTCTTCAAGGCAAAGTTGTGCGGGACGGGCAATTGGAAGACACAGACGCCATGTCTTCTCCAGCTGTCATGCAGCGCTACTTCGACTCCGAAGATGGCGATGAACATGAGCCGTATACCGAACGTTTCGTCAGCCCCATCCCCGTTCTGAGTCACGACCACTACGGCGTTCCCTGGTACGACGCCGTGAATTGCTACCGCTGCGACGTCGCCGGCAACTTCCCGGATGCACATCGTGCACCTGCGGCGCCACACCTCGGCGGGTTCACTCGGAACGCCTTCGCAACTCGAGACGCCGAAGAAGGACGCGTCCTGGCGCTAGGCAGTTTGTACCGGTTTGGAGCACTACCGCCGCAGTTTGGAACAGGTCAGCCTTTCGGACGCCGCTCGTTCTTCCCTTCTCACGGACACACCTCGCGACCACTGAAACACTTCGTAACTGGAGGGACGCTCGGGGGCCTTCGACCACCACGTCTCGGGCGTGGACGCAACCATTACGAGCCCTATGTGCAGCGAGCCTCCTCCGGCTGCCTGGGACGTTGCGGTGGATTGCCGATCGCAGAGGCCAAGCTGCTCCGGATGAATAGTTCCCGGCCATGTCGTTCTTCCGAAACCGACCGGCGTCAAAAGTTGTCGTACCGGGCTCGGGACGCGCGCGTCAATGGTCGCACGGCACTGCATGGCAATGAGTTGGTGCTCAAAGGGGGAAAGTTGACGTCATCGTCGTCGTCGCCGTCGGAATACTCGCGCCTTTAAGGGGACACGCGCGGTTCCCGTTGTGGCCGTGCCGATGACGCTGCGGCGATGCCGGGGTATGGCAGACTTGTGGATGCCTAGCTGGGTACAGCGAAGATGCGCTGCCTCGTATGGGTTGTGGCTTCAGGGAGCGACGGTCGAGCCCGGCTGTCATTGTAAGCGGCGGCCGCAGGAGTGTGGAACTGGAGAGGCCTTGTCGCGGGACCGTAGATAACGCGCGGTACCAAATGATAGACGCCGTAGTTGCAGCAGCAAGGAGCACAAGTCATGGGATGGCAAGAATTCGTGCGCAGTTAGTC
This sequence comes from Hyalomma asiaticum, assembly GCA_013339685.2. Lineage (NCBI taxonomy): Eukaryota > Metazoa > Arthropoda > Arachnida > Ixodida > Ixodidae > Hyalomma > Hyalomma asiaticum. Next base: position 8,621,216 of record CM023487.1, read on the forward strand.
TGCTCGGATTATGCGCGTCTTTTTAGATTTGTTTCTTTTTCGTTTTGTTACAATCTTGATTTTATTGTTTGAGCCTTCCTTGTAGATTTTGGTAATTATACTGCATTGAATAAAGATGCGAGTTGAAAATTCCCGCCTTCTTCGCTGCTACCAAGAGGTCGTATTGGTTGCTAAGATACCTGTCCCGTTGAGGAAGACGTTTAAAGCTTAAGTAAACCAGACTGCGCGCTATGAAGTGAAAGGACCCGAGGTGTCGTGAGAAAAGATTGATTGATTTGTGGGGTTTAACGTCCCAAAACCAGCTCTGATTATTAGAGACGCCGTGGTGGAGGTCTCCGGAAATTTCGACCACCTGGGGTTCTTTAACGTGCACTGACATCGCACAACACACGGCCCTCAACATTTCGCCTCCATCGAAATGCAGCCGCCGCGGCCGGGATTCGATCCCGCCGCCTTCGGATCTGCAGCCGAGTGCCATAACCACTAGACCACCGTGGCGGGGCGAGAAAGAAAAGATTGCCTTTCATCATACTGAGACGTGCATCCCAAAATTGTGTTCTGCAGCAATGCACGTGTGTGGACATAATTCACGGCGCATGTTTGGTATTAACAGCTCCCAGAAGTGGATGCGATCTGAGCGTGACGCTGTATAGTTAGGTGCATGGAGGTGTAGAAATTGCAGCGATTACCTTATCGAGGAAGTGTAGAGTTGGGTGGAGAGGAGCAAAGTTTGGCGTGTACTTCTCAAGATATATATCCGCACGTCTCATAGCCGCCTTTCGTCGTCGTAAGGGCTTGTACGTAAAGCTTCTTACTATTACACACTAGAGGGGAATCTGGCGCTAGTGCCTATGGCGACGTGAGGCTCCTCAATTTTCTGCTTATGGCGACTCGTTCAATCGTGCCTTAACCACCATGGGAACGATGGGAAGTACAAGTACAGTGACCTTACAGTGCCCATAAATATACTGACATTGTAGTAGTGTCAACGTGGCAATGGTAGAGTGTACTAGAAAAAGGTTTTTCTAGTACACTCTAGCAATGGCGGGAACGCGTTCGCCGGGGCTGACGCCCTCTTTCGGCGGGACTTAAACGCAATGAACCGCTCCTTACACTCCTCCGTGACCGTGATCGTGCATAGTGTGCGGCATGTGAAATAAACACTGTGGCAAAACCAAGCGTGCGTGCAACCTCATTAACAAACACAAACATTATCCAATAATTGAGAAAGGCTTCAATACACTGTCGGGATTAACGTACTGCTAAGCGCCGGGGCCGCGCGTTTCAGCTTCGCTGGTTAACCATCTGTACGGGTGCTTGGGCGGTGTTCTTTTTGTTTTGTTTTCTCATGATTTTGTTCGGCTGCTTTTCTTTGCCGTGGTCCTCTTCTCCTGAGCTACGCTCTTTTATTAAATTTCCTCGGTTCCAGAAGACGGGAGGGCGGGGTAAGGCGGGGCAGCGAACGTTACCGGAGGGGGTGTGCTCCTTTGGTGAAGTCCTAAAGTGGGGCCGGGGGTGGAGGGCGGGAGGGCACGCGCCCCCCTGCAACACCCACTCCCCCCCCCCCCACACACACACACACGCAGACACACTTTACGCCTATGCAGAACTCCCTTTCCCCTACCCCCACGGACGCTTAGCCGTGCTCCCTACATGGGCTGCAGAAATTAGCGTCCTTTCCTAACCAAACCACAATCAATCAATCAATCAATCAGTAGAAAGTAGCACAACACTTCCATCTGACGTATTTTTATGGCACCATAAGCTATCGACATTATGTTTCTCAAGGAGCAGCACCTACTGGTATTCGCCCCCGCCAAACAGAAGTTGAGTATTGGCCCGAATGTTAGACATGTATGAAGCGCCAATAAAATGTGTGTGGGTGCCAGTCAGAGATGAGTACGGGCCACTTGTAAAAGAAAGGAAGAATACGTAAAAATTCACAGCATATCCACGGGGTGAATGATGATGAGTGGGCGAAACTCCGGAGTGAATCACCGGTAAACCGTTAATCTTCCGTGTAATTCGCCCAGTCGATCATCATGTAAAGACGTGAGAAACACTCTATTCGAACGCTGGGATCTCGCGTTTAAGGGGACGCTAGCACAAACGCGTTAGAAACGTGCAGTGCACTCTAGTAAGGGGGGAGAGGCCACAGCGTCTTACGCAGCCCCTTACACAGGCCGGAACGTGCACCGCGTTTGCCGACGCCATCACATGACTGCTGAAAGGCGGAGAGGCCACAGCGTCTTACACCAGCTTCTTACACGCGCCGTAACGCGCTAGCACAAACCCATCATCATCGTTAGAAACGGACAGTCTTTCGCTCTCTCTCTCTCTCTTTCTGTCTCTCTCACACAAGACAGCAGATGGAAGAGTGAGAGAGCTCGCGCGCCGGGAGGAACGCGCCGAGGGCGAGCGCGAGCCTCCCGGCGCGCGAGCTATCGAGCGCAATCCTAGAACGAGGTGGTTACGACTACAAGGGACGAACGACCCACGCCTTAAGGAGCTTCGCCCCTAAAAAGAAGCGGTATACCCCACGCATTGTGGGAGCTGGTGTCAAGCAAGTAAAATGTCTCAGTGCGAGACATTTTACTCAAACTGAGACGAACAGGATGGACGCCCTCCTTCGCACGGCACTAAAGGCGGCTCTGGGACTACCCCAATACGCGTCAACGCAGCTCCTACTGCGACTTGGGGTCCACAACACGATCCGAGAACTGGTGGAAGACCACCTGAACAATCAAATTCAACGCCTCCAACGAACACGGCAAGGTACTGATATTCTCTCCCGGTTGGGATACACCCTGCCGAACAAAGCGCTACAAGAACGCCAGAACCTTGGACTCGAGATTCGAAGCAAAATTCAGGTGGCCCCGATTCCATGAAATATGCATCCTGACCGTCATAAAGGCCGGAGACGTGCAAGGGTTCAGACTTTAATGCGCGTTCTAGGCGATGGTACCTCTGATACGCCAGTCCTCTATACTGACGTGGCACGGTACCCACAAAGACAGGCCATGTGTCTTGTCGTAGTAGGCAACACCGACACTGTAAGCGTTTCGGCCACGCTTAACACTAACGACAGTGCCATGGCGGAAGAGGCGGCTGTCGCCCTGGCTATTGTACATGCTTCTCTCCTACCAGCACGGGACGAACCTACGACAGTGGTCACTGACTCGCAAACTGCCTGCAGGAATATAGCACAAGGAATGGTGACACCGTACACACACCGTATTCTGACATCTTTACACCCCTCATTACTACACAGGGTGCGTATCGTTTGGACACCTGGACACGCCTCTCTCCATGGCAATGAACGCGCTAATGCGGTAGCCCGAGAGCTCACAAACCAGGCGCCATCGGAAGAGCTGTCCAATCCAGACGACGCACCAACAGAACCATTGAACTACGCTGACACTCTAGAACATTACAGACAAAGCCGATGTTATTTCCCCCCACCACACCATTCCCTTACCCGGGAGGAAGCTGTCGCGTGGCGGCAACTACAGACTAATTCCTTCCCATGTCTCTTCACCCTACACCTCTTTCATCCCACACAATATACCTCATACTGCCCCTACTGTGGAGCGGAGCCCACAGTTTATCACTGCACGTGGGAATGCCCATGTCCACCGGGCTGTTCCCCTATCCCATCACCATCACATTCCTCCTGGGAGACTGCGCTGACCAGCTCAGCGCCGCAGGAGCAGCGTCGGCTGATCCAGCGAGCACGTGGAGTGGCGCGAGCCAATGGGGCCCTGAACTAAGGGCTCCACCCTACGAGGAAGATCCCTCACTATGTTAAAATAAATGTTTGCTCTCTCTCTCTCTCAGTGCGCTTGTACGAAATCGCCATAAACCGTTCCAAGGCCCCTTTAGGAGCTTAAGGGAACTGTCTACCGTTCAGAAAATTTTTTAAGATCGTGGTAAAAATGAGCACATCGTGCGTCACATTTACGGGAACGATCACGCTTTCAGCCCACAAAAAAAGGAATTTTTTAAAATTTTGCTCTGAAAGGGGTGCAAAAGCGCCGCTAGCGACACCATACATCGTGTTTGTCAATTTCCAAGTGTACGAGAACAAACCCACACAGGCGTACGTATTCTTCTGAAAAGCAGTTATGTATTACAGGCGCACTTCACCCTACGAGACACCTTTTTATAGCGTGCAAGAGCAATTAGTTCTTTCACTGCTTTTGGGGTGGCGCAGGTGGCGCTGCCTTCGAATTCGTCTGCCTGCCCAGGCGCGTAGTACTGCGCTTGTCATGCATGCGGCGCTGCATGTCCGAGGCGCACCCCCGCGCGCCGACATACCCTCGCCCCTCCTCCTCGTCACTTCTGCAATATCGCCCTTGGAACCGGTTCCTGCTTAGAAGAGGCCACCCGCGCCTACAGTGTCTAGAAATACTGCGCCCGAAAGGATTGCCAGAGAGACGACGACGCATCGCGCCCAGTGCCGTTGTTGTCGGCGTCTGTACACGTAGGAAAGGGGCAACTTCGTTGTTGTTGTTTTCTGGGGTTTAACGTCCCAAAACCAGTTCTGATTATGAGAGACGCCGTAGTGGAGGTCTCGGGAAATTTCGACCACCTGGGGTTCTTTAACGTGCACTGACATCGCGCAGCACACGGGCCTCAACATTTCGCCTCCATCGAAATGCAGCCGCCGCGGCCGGGGGACAACTTCGTAGATGGAGAAATCCTGTTTTAGTAATTTCGACTCTATTTCTGTAGAGACCACTGCTCGCTGGGACACTTCAAAAGGTACGCTATTAAACCAAAAAACAGCAGAGCGATGAAGGACTGTAGACAGTCCCTTTAAGCGACAAGGTAAGGTAGAAGCAAATTAGCTGGTAACGCAAGGGAAGAAACGATACTGCGCACGCACTTTTGCTGGCCTTCCTACTATCTACGGTAATAAGTATATCGCATTTTGCGTTGGCGTAGCCAGGTCGTTTAAGCTTAGCGGCCTTTCAGGTTGACGGCGCCACTGCAACTGCTGCAACACCGCTGCTGCAACTTGAACCGATATGGCAACGTAAAATACCGAATGGTTGACGAAAAATATCCTTTAGAGCCGTGTAAGAGTTTTCAAAGGAATGTATTTGTACCCCTTTATATCTTCAGGTTTATATTGATTCGAGAGGGAAGCCCAAAATGAGTTACGGTATTCTTGATTTTGCGAACGCAGGGCTTAAGAGCTACGAAAGAAGCAAGCCGTGTCTGTGACTGGCGTGTTATATATAGCGTATATTGCCATGTCACATAAGAAATGGCATGATCTCCCGCATTTTCAGCCGCATCAAGGATTCATGTTGGAGCCTTTCTTACAATTAAACGCAGCCACGAAGCTTTCAGTCCCTTGAAGCACCGCGTTGCAGTCGAAGGAAATCCTCACCCGGCTCTGAGTGTGACAGTAGTTGATGAAGAACAACTTTTCCTGAGCAAGTGGGCGCGCCTTCTCCTGCCGGTGTTTGAGCGCCTGGAAGGCACGGAATGCCGGCAAGAAGCCCTGGTTATCGACCTCTGGCAAATACTTATCTGTTTTGAACACTAAGGCAGGTTCGAGTATCGTTCGAAGGTTGTTTGCAGTGACGTTCTCCAAAGTGACTGCTGGATCCGCCATTTCCGTTAGGAGACCTCCCGCCAGCAGTGCCGACGAGAAGGCGGCTCCGAGACCACCGTAGTTCATGGCGGCGTCGCCATCCGAATAGAAGAAAGGCTCGTTTGCCAGCAACATCGACATCGAGACTTCATTGAGGAGGGAATCGTAGAAGATGGCTTCTTTCGAAAACGAGTGCGGGAGGCGCTTGTCTTCGAAGTAGGCGTCGCTTCCAATAAGCTTCGCGTTCGCTTGCCGCTCGGTGATCCAATGGTCGAGAGATGCCAGCTTGCTCGTGTTATGCGAGGCGTAGATGCGCCGAAGCTTGTCTCGGCAGCGGTATTCAGGCTTGGGCCACAGGTTGATGGTCATCGTCCGAAGCTTTTGTCCGACCTTTGCACCAACGCGCGAGCCCGACTGCTCGTACAGGACGGACGTCTGTTCGCGGACATTGCGGAGGACATCCTGGACCTCCTGCCTTACCCCCTGGGGAAAGTTTAGGGCTACGTGCTTAGCGAAAAGCAGGATCTTGAAGGAACTCTCCATCTGGGTCTCGCAGAACAGCGGCGTGAGGAGGTCGGCCAGTTCCTTACTGCCGTACTTCTGGACGAAGAAGCTGGCATCGGCGATGGGTGCGTAGATCTGCAGCACCCACCAGCCCAGGTGACTGCGCAGCAAGGCGGGGTCGTGGTTGGCCGTGATATATCGCACGGCCTCGGTCGTGCCTTTCCTTTTTGTGATGGCCACGTCGTGCAGCTGGAAGGCTTTACGGGGCTGGAAATACGAATTCATAAGAGCGAGGAAGTGATCGGGACTCACACCAAAGGCATCCGCCAGCGACTCGAACGTGTGGATCTCGGGGCCCGGTTTGCTGTGAACAGCCTCCAGCACGAACGTCACGTGTCGCGTGAAGTTGAATACCCGGAAGGTGTCGATGGTCTTAGTCGACGTGTTTTCCGCCTTATCGTCGACGTCGAAGTGGAGGATGTACTCATCGATGTAACGGCGTGCCACGGCATCGTCTCCCATGGATCTGTACTGGCTGCCCCAGAATTTGGCGTACACGCTCGGGCCGACGTAGATGGCGTGTCGACTCTTGAGGGCTTTGTCCGGAAGGAGCCTCACGTCGAACCACAGCGGCATGTTCCAGCGGACGCAGAGGTTGAAGTGCACGTCGAACGGGTCCTGGTCGTCGATGGGCTCCTCTGGCCACGGAATGCTGAGGGTTCGTAAGAGCTCCTTGAAGGTCGCGCGGGTCTTTGTCGCGTCCTCGGTGGACCGCTTCTCGCACGCACCGAACGAGGACGCTATCATGCTCTCTGGCGGCAAGGCGAAGTGCGGGCCTCTGATCTCTTCAGCGACCTTGCGCATCCAGATGTACTTGACGTCCCATTTGTACTTCCACTGCTGGGACGCATCGCCGTGTGGGTCCGGCAGCCACCTGGACGTGACGTACCCCTTGAAGTCGACGCAGGGGTCGATGGTGGCGTTGAGCATCTCGGTGAGCAGCCCTCTGGACGTGAAACAGTCGTTTCCGCGGCAGCCGAGGCTCTCGAGGTACTGCGGACGACTCGACTCGGCGAGCGTGCTGATATAGATATAGTAGACGAGAAGTCCGCCGATGAGCATGCATCCAACTAAAAAGAAGAGCAGCGTGCATGCCCTGCAGTTAGAGGCACCAGGGCACTTATTGTTCATCTCGCTGTCTCTTGGAGTGCACTGTAATAGAAAAAAAAAAAGGTCTCTTTAATGAGTGCCACAAAATTAAATGTCCCTCTAGCGATAAACACGATAAAGATACGTTAGAACAACGCCCGGAGATGTGTCATCTGCAGGATTGAGGGAGGGATTAGCTTACAACTGTGATCGATTTCGGCGCCAGCGACAGCGCAGGTCTTGCACGTCGACGTTGGATTATCTTTCTTTCCCATCGTGGCTGGGTTTCACCGGCTGAAACTGCTACACGTCTTAGCGTTCGTCCGAAGTCGTCTATGAATTTACCATTGCCCTATCGGGCGTTTTCGGTCATGCTAGTTAGGTTACGTGCGCGACGCGAATATGGACGAGTAGAACACTGTAGCACTCACGCGAGTTCCAGCGATAAGACTAGAGTGCAAAATGACGCCCGACGCGTTTCACTCACGGCGTCGGGTTCGGCTGATGAGGTCGCCGCCGTTGTTAGGGTGCTGTGTCTTGTTTAGTTGAGCACAGTTTGACCAAATAAAGAATCTGACCCTTGGTTGCTGCATTATTTGCAATCACACAGACGTGATAACAACCAATGCACGAGGCTGACGGTTAACGATAAACGTTAGAACGATGTTTCAAGTGTGTGAGTACGCTGGATTGCATGCGGGACATCATTAAATATATCAGAACATTTAATATATATATAATAGGGGCCCGTGTAGGGAGCGAACGGGTGCCTGTAGTCCAGGTCTCCAGTGGCTCGAGCATTCTGCCGGGCCTGGTCGAGGAGTGCTGGTCGCATCTCGCTATCCTCCTCGGTGAGCCTAATCCCCATACTCAGACTCAGATTCCTTCCGGAAATTTTACCGTCTTGTTATTGGTGTAATTAATTTGAGATGGCCTGCTTTGGCAATCCCACGTAATATGATACTGAGTTCGCCTGCCTCCGCGCCACATAGAGCAACGGCAGCACATTGGGGAAAGGTTTTATACTTCGCCTAATGGGGCATGCATCTTTGGTGTGACGTTCTGTACAGTCGGTTACAACATGAGGATGAGTATAAGCTTCACTCGCAAAACACCGGCTGCTCGGCCATTTATCCCTGTGTGAAAATCCCAGTAGGTATTTTAAGCTCGAAGCGTGTAGACTTTCTCCTAGCATGAGTATCACTTCCAAGAATTTGGTGCGTGTCTCCGTGGCGCCTTCTTTTGTTCACAGTGGCGGCGCCTGGGCGTAAGCGAATGGGAAATAAGCGAAAAGAATTGTGCACTCTTGAATAATAAAATGTGGTGCTACTTATTTACTCTGGGGTAGTAAGCTTTTGCCAACATGCACTGTCTACGCAGTAAATTCGAGTAGAAGCTGCGTAGTTAGTAACCTTACTACCATGACGCTTGTGCTGTCCTCGTAGGAAACCGGCGGTTTTCTAAATAAAGTTGTGTGCTGTTACTACTTATAGCTAATACTTAAGGTAAGTAGTAACACGAAATTTGTAACTGTTCTGCCATCAGTTTCTAGCTTTGAGCAAAGTACTGCCCGATGTTCGAATTCCGCCTGCTCGTCGACATGACCGCGGGATACTATTGTAGCACGAGGTGCGATGCTGCTCAGCGAACAACACGTATGAAACGCTCGGTTACTCACTGGCGCCGACGAAGTCCTGTGATGTGCGGGCCTCATGACGGCAGAGGCTTCTTCTTCTGCTTCTAGAAAGGCTACCACGACGTTTGATGATGATGATGATGATCCTTCAATTTTGGCATCTACCCACTTGGGGGGATTAGCCAAGAGTCAGGCGGATTTGAGTTTAATTTACTAAGTTATACTACCTGAAATATTTAGTCGTCCTTTGATGTTGAATTTGAATATTATAAATGTAGTCAATCAATCAATGGTATAGAGAATAATGGAATAAGTAATTGCCTGCACGGGACACGAAGAAAATCATTCCTCTTTTCTAATGGCACCTGCCCACTATTCGGGAAGGGCCAGGAGTAGCTTCGATATATATATATATATATATATATATATATATATATATATATATATATATATATATATATATATATATATATATAAAGTATAGATAAATAAAAATCGCGAATAAAAATGTCACAATTTCACCAGTAGGGCGAAGAAATAAACGCGATAGCAAAGCATGGATTACTAATAATGCAGAGCAGAACTACCAGCTGTGAGGGCGATGTGCGTGCGCTTGGTTCCACCGATTTGCGCGTCCTGTCCAGCTTTGAGTTGCAGTGTGCACAGCTGCACGTCGTTGCTGCTTGTGGAGAGTGGATGCGCGCTTTTCGTTCAGCGCGACTGTAGCCGTTCTACGAAGCTTTCGGCCGGTGTCCGATCGGCGCACCGGAGCTCGAGGTTATGGCATATTTCCATCCTCAAGCGCAGCGTACTTCTCCACTTGCGTTGCAATATAAGCCGCGTTTTAGTGGCGTCCACCATCGACGACCCACGCGAACAAAGCGGCTATCGCTATGCATGCTCCTGCGGGAGCAGATACAGGGACGCTAAACATGGGCCAGATGCCTCGACCCGCGGGGTCGGGTCTCGTAAGAAAGGATCAGGTTTATATAGTGACCCAGTTTGGTTCACTGATGCAGGATACATTAAAAGTCGTTGTGTTCCTTGCCAATGCGTTCACGATCAGGCTAGAACTACTGAGCAAGGGAACAGCGGCCGGTTTGTCGTCTGCTTACCCTCGTCCTTGGCGTTCCCCTGACATCCGCTCGGCGCGCGACAGACTGCGGACATTGCGAATACAGGTGTTGGGTAAGACAAAGCTGAAAGACATCGCCCCTAAAGACTGTGTGCTCAGGGCCGTGGCCTATGAGCCTCTGGCCAGCTGAGGGCCCCAAAGAGGACACCGGGCACAAGAGACATCGGAATACGACCTTTGGTCGTCCCAAGCCTGGCACCGACTCACTGGTCGGATGATGCAGCACGCGCTCCAGGCTGGAGGCGCGTAGCTCGGGCGTGTGAACTTTGATGACATATGATGGTGAATGTATTTGGGGCGCAGGCTTTCCCCATAAGACTTACCTTGCATTACTTATAAATTCCATTGTGCAGCTGTATCGCAACGGTTGCTTCTCTATTCTGGTGAAACTGCGAATTTCTGTTGTACCGACCCTGATAGATTGCCGAAGGTTCAGTAAAAGAATAAATGTGGCACATCGTCGCCTTTTTCTGAAGTATCATCGTCGCCTAGCTTGTGCGTGTTATCACAGGATTACCGAATAAGAAGGACCAAAAGGATACCATGTTAATTTCTATCAGACCCACCCTCAGTAGATCCACTTATGAAGAGTAGCCTAATTTTGTCTTGGTCGATCCCCTCTATTGGGTATGCGCCAGTTTAGAAAGAAGAAGAATAAGAAGAAGAAGAAGAAGAAGAAGAAGACGGACCTTGCGTATACAGTTATGATTACATTTATGCTTCCAATAACTCCACATTCCTGCTGCAGTGCTCAAAAAATTATTGCTTATTTTATGTCCAATGTTCTCATTCTAAATTGTCAGCTTTATGCCGCCAGCTAATCTGTCTGTTCTGACTGCACAGACGAACCAACCTCCAGTCCATCCTGTGTTCCATTTGTGTGTTTTCATTTTTTATTACAAATATTTATTTGTGCATATTTGTCCGTTTGTTTACCTCAATTTAAATATACTATAGTGCAAGGTACCGCTGTATAATTCCCCAGGCGGTCGAAATTTCCCTAGACTTTCACTACGGCGCCTCTCATAATCGCAGCTGGGTCTGGGATGTTAAACTCCACAAATCAATCAACCCCCTATAACTCCCAATACCCTATCGGTACCGATTCATGCCCAATCCACCAGAGTGGGTATGAGCCATTAACTCAAATGTCATCATCATCATCATCGTCGTCATCATTATCGTCATTTTCGTCATCAGACGGACCTGTGCGGCAGCTTGAGCTAGTCCTTAGCGTTCTTCGCAGAAGTCGCCATGGGTAAGGGCCTGCGAGATTTCTTTGCTTCGCTGCATTTTGGTGCTGGATAGTAGCGCTGCTGAGGCTGTAATGCTCACGAAACGAAGTGCACCGACGCCAACGACAGGTGCATTCTTTAGGCCTGTCGTGCCAGCTTAGCGCCATGTTGTAGCGCGTCTTGCAGTTAGGAGGAGCCGACAAGAGTAGACAAGAAAGCGCGTTTACAAGCAGGGTTGTAGTTACGCAGTTCGACTTATCCCCCAAATAAGAGCCTTGATACGCATTTTACGTAGGTAATCTTTTCAAACCATTTCTCTGAAAAATACTGTTGTGCAGGTGTTTCAGTCTTGTAACAAAGGAATGTTTATGCGTTCCCGGCCTGCACGTCGGTAACGCATAAAGCCTACCTAAGGGGAGCTGCTCCGGGGAACTGCACTTGCTTCAGTGAGAGAATGTAATGAACCTCCCCTGCCTGGACACATCGTGTAACACATCGATGCGAAGCACTCTGGACGCCCCTCTTACACCCCCCGTGTAGCCACAACCCCCGTGTTTTTTGCAGCTTGCACGTATAAATCGCTCATCCGTCCCATCCTCGAATATGCCTGCCCCGTATGGAACCCTCATAAAAAATCGGACATCAGCACACTAGAATCCGTTCAGAAGAAAGCCATCCGTTTCATTTTCCGCCGTAACGACTGGAATTTCTCACCCTCCTCTCAACTTGCTACGCTAGGTCTGCAAACCTTGTCCGAGCGACGCGATCTCGAATGCCTAAAGTTGCTGCATATTCTTGTTAATACCCCACACTACGCATTAACTAACGAATATCTGTCTCCTGATAAACTGAAACCCACAAGGAATAGCCACAGGCTCAACCTGACACCATTCCATCCACGTACTAACCTATTTAAATTCAGCTTTTTCCCGCACACTATAGAAAAATGGAATGTATTGCCTGGGTCAACTAGATCATTGCCTTTAGAAGATTTCTTGCATGAATGTATTGATTCGCGATTTGTTTGAGTTGTAATTTCTTGCATGAATGTATTGATTTGGAATTTGTTTATTAAGAGTTCTATTTTTGTTTGTTGTTAAGAGTTGTATTCTTGTGTGTGGTGATGTATAAAAAACCCACTCCTGCGATAGCCCAAATTGGGCTGCAGTATGTAAAAATAAATGAATGAATAAATAAATAAATAAATAAATAAATAAATAAATAAATAAATAAATAAATAAATACCGAAATGCTCACACATACAAAACGGGTACAAACAGATATATGAAGGAGGACCAGAATCAGACCCGCTGTCGTCAATTTTCTTCATGGGCGGGGAGGGGGGAGAGGAGGGGGCACTTGCTGAAGGCGTCGACTATTTGAGGAAAGAATCTATTGTTCAGTAATTATTTTCCGTAAAAATCGCAGTCTATAAGCTGTTACTTTGTAACTGCGGCTATATTCTTCCTAATATTTCTTCCTAATTTTTCTAGTCATAGTAATCAAAAAAATTTTTTATTCGGGTGGGGGGGGGGCAGTCTCCTAGTGCCCAGTCCCCGCCCCCCCCCTGGATATGGGTTTTGCCAGAACCCTCCACACCCCTTCGATATAAAACCGTGGCTACGCCCCGCCCCTCATGCAGTGGTAAACGGAGACCTTACCGGTATGCATTACAACCGCGTTTTATATTGTGGCCGAAAAATGCGTGACGTGTGGTACGTTTTCATCCACGAAATGTTCACTCTTGTCTCGCCTTCAAACTATGTTCTTGAAATTTGAAGAAATATCGAGAACTGTTGAGGTCTACGCACACGGTAGGTAGGTGTTTTGGGCCGATTTGTTCACGACAAGAAAACTGCGCTAAACGACAGGACGATGGGAAGTGCACGGACACTGTCCCCTTCGTTTATTCTTTGTTAGTCAGCGTCGTTGTCTGAGGACTTCCTTGCCTTCTATCCTCTAGCGCTGTTTTCTTCTTGAAATATTAGGTTTCATTTCCTTACACAGGTGATACCTAACGAACGTTGTTTAAGCTGTTATCATTTCATCTTATCTTCCTTAGCGGAATCAATGATATCCGAAATGTCTCAGTCGGGTAAGTATCATGCATCGCTACTATGTCTTAGAATAACCTATTCCTGGAATATTTGCGGGATTACGGCGGAATTATTGGAATGTCTCTGGCGTATTTGCAGTTAGTTATAACTGGCCGCCGACATTGTGCAGCCGCTGCCTGTTCACACTTGCCGTCGGCAATGAGCACTTTTGAGAGCTTTGTAGAGAGGCAGGTTGTGATTGGAATAGTATTTGAGCAGGAGCAAGCCGCTATCAACGACCGTATTCATTGCTCATGCGCCTTAACTAACATCGCATAACTAGGAACCAGTTAGTACCTTATCCTAAGCGCGTAGCAGCTTAAAGGGGCCCTGCGACACTTTTTCAACTGCCGTCTGCAGTACTGCAGTGCGTGTAGGATCGAATGCTGAGATGAACGCAAAAAAAAAGAATAATGCAAATCGGTGGTCTAGAACTGGAGTTATTAGCCTTCGAAGTTCAAAACACGAGCAGACAGCATGAAACCAACATTCCCTTTCGTATTTCGCTCTCCCGCTGACGTCAGTGGAGGAGTCCAATAGCAACGCGCGTCTTATACAGCGACACCGGAAGACGCCGGGAGCAGAGCGCGCGCGCGCAGATGGCGTCCGGCCGTCAACACACCTGGTGTCGTTTTGCAAGTAATGTCAGATACTTTCTCTCTATCTTACGAAGCATAAAAACTATTTTAGTACATTTTGGTACTGAATAGCGTGATCAAGCAGACACCACACGTGTGTAACAAGCACCTTGGAGCGTCAAGCCAATCAGAACGGCCGGCCTGGTCCCTCCTATGTCGTCACTCGATGTCACTTCCTGTAACAAATATCTCCGTTATGTGTCGCCTCAGTTCAAACAGAAGGCGATTTTGGGCGGTTTGTTCGCTGAAATAAAATTATAACCACTCTGCTTTCGGCGTTTCTACTCTCGCTGCGCCATCCCCGCGTGCAACAGTTCTAGAATCAGTGATAAAAACGGCCTACTCAATTTGTGTCGCAGGGCCCCTTTAAGGGCTCGCCTTTGTCGACTACCGCCGTCTCTTCCTGTCGCGTGCTCCTGCTTCCGGCCGATGCCCGTGATGGGCAAGAGAGGGCGCCAGCGCGTGGCCGAGGTCGCATTTCTCCCCCCAAGGCACTTCGCCAGCGCAAAACAAAAATCAATGGGTTGTCCATGCTGCGCACTTTCTCACGTTTCACAGCATGCGGAACTATTTGGCTGTCCTCTAACTCCCTCGCACACCAGCGGCAGTGGCAGTCGCTCCTTTGTACTATTTCTGTTTTTGTTTTTCACATGAACTGCTCTTTTCTCAGATATGTTTTTCGAGTGTGTTCTCACAAGTCTTGCTGGGTCGTATGGCCAGCTCTGTTCACTAATAAACCAACATTTCTAGGCGCTCCCTGAAACCGAACCTGGAACTGTGTGTCCACCGTAAAAACGTCTCTGATCGAAAACAATTGTAAGCTGAAGTAAGGGATGTTTTTGACACGTATACAGAGTCAGTCATTACAAGCCTATTGTAGCAGAAAAAAACAAAATGCAAAATTATTGTGGTGGTACTCATCTAAGTAGCGCCAGTCGCAGAAAGCCCGGCGTGGGCGGAGGCGCCGGCGTACGTGGCGGACGAAATGAGCAGCGCTACCTGTAGAGAGGGTGCGTTGGCCTGGGTAGGTAACTTGTCTAATCATCCTCCAGATGGCGCTTGCCTTCTAGACAGCGCGGAGCGGGGATATGCGGATTAATGTAGAAGATGCGCTGGTTTTTAATGACTGCGTGTTTTAACGCAATAGCGTTGCGATGCCAACAGGCGCAATAACGCTATCGCGTCACACTCTTAAAGGCGCTGTGCTCGCCTTTGAGAGTGTGATCCACGCCAAGCAGAACGTGACATCACCACGGTTAGCGGCAGCTCTGGTGCTTTGCCGACCAGTGCCCCTACACACGTGCGCGGTGTCGTCACGCTACGGCGTACCCCAGGAGAGGTCCATTGTTTGTGATGCCTCTCTTGTGATGCGCTATTTATATTGGAACGCTGAGGCACTCCATTGTAAATAAATCTGTACATAGCTTCGCCTCTTGCGTCTTTCAACGTAACAATATTTCGTATTCCCCACTTTTGTTCCTCCTCTTGTTTCAGAGGTTTCAACTATGAGCGGTGAGTTGCTTGACATGTGGCTACAAGCGTTCTTCTTTTATCAGTTGTTCCTTTGGGAGATTTAGAAATTGTTCCTATGGATGAGTTTCGCGCGCGTCGGCATATAATCATGAACGAGAGCTACGATGATGTGAAGGAACGCTTCTGCAGCACAGACTTGTGCATAAAATCGAACCTGGTTATAACGAGGTAGCATCGGGACTATACGTTAGTTCGTTATATTTTACATTCGCTGTAAGATTAGAGAGAAAATTTCGCTGTAACAGCAGAGAGAGAAAATGTCTCTATTACATCAGAAATCTATCTCGCTGAACAATATCGGATACAAAAATGGCTTAATCGGCATATGTTGGTCGTTGGGAGTCTTTCCAAGTAGGTTCTTAGCTTCTTGGACATGCCCGTGGCGTCCGTACTACATATTGGTTGTTGACAACTTATCGGTGAGTAAGTCAAAGGCGCTTTTTTTTTAGAGCTGGGCGACCGAAAGTTGCTCAACTCTTTCAAAAAGGACGTGTTTGTAAATTGTCTTTAAGTTAATTATTTTGGTGTGCACGCTACCTTTCAGGCTTTGAGTCCCTCGGTAACCAAATATTCGTTCGTTAGAGTCGATATTGTGGCGGTTCTTGCAGTTTTGACCTAGTTTAAAAGAAAGACTAAATGTCGCTTAAAATAGGCGAGGCCAACCAATGTCCGTATTTTGTTCGCTGTAACCGATACCACACAATATGAGCCGCCCCGCCACGGTGGTCTAGCGGTTATGGCACTCGGCTGCTGATCCAAAGGTCGCGGGATCGAATCCCGGCCGTGGCGGCTGCATTTCGATGGAGGCTAAATGTTGAGGCGCGTGTGCTGTGCGATGTCAGTGCACGTTAAAGAACCCCAGGTGGTCTAAATTTCCGGAGACCGCCACTACGGCGTCCCTCATAATCAAAACTGGTTTTGGGACGTTAAACCCCACAAATCAATCAATCAATCACAATATGAGCCTTCAGCATGACGAGCTTCGACTGCACAAGCATAAAAAAACGTTTTCTAAAGTATCTTGATCGAATGGCGACTCCCATGAAAGTTTTAGATACGACATATAAAGAAGTTGTAACGAATTGAAGTTACACTCAATGTTAGAAGAGTTCTAGTATTTTAAAGCATGATAACTAGCATGAAAATGTTATCAGCCAACGTAGTATTTTTGCATTTATTGTCAAGTATGTGCGATCAGCAAGATGAGCACGTGCCCACAGTGGCTTAGCTTGAAATTCTGTTACGGAAGCGCTATCTTGGTTTGTTTTTGACGTCGTTCCCTGTCTTCTTTTTTTTTTTTGTAATGTGGTTATGTGTTTGTTGTAAGCGTACGCGACAGCAGCCGATTTGAAATCCTGTATTTTCGCTCTTTTAAGGCATGTCTGAGTAAGTATTACGTTACTGCACCGGGACATTTCTTTTTCTCTAATGAAGTCACCGTTATTTTGCGCTAATGCGTGGAGTGTCATTTGCGCAAAACGAAAGACCCAATACCCGCTAACAATTGCTTGACGAATCACTTCTTACGTGTTGTGGGGCCTTTGAATTCGTCTGCCTGTACGGGGGCGTAGCGCATGCGCTTGTCATGCATGCGGAGGCGCATGTCCGAGGCGCACCTCAGCGCGCCGACATTCCCTCGCCTCTCCTCCTCGTCACCTCTGCAATGTCGACCTTGCAACCACGGTTCCTGTTGAGAAGAGGCCTCTCGCGCCGGAAAGGGTTACCGTGGAGACGACGACGATTCGTGCGCAGTAACCATTGTTGCCTGCATCTGCACACGTAGGAAAGAAGCGACTTCGTAGATGAAAAAATTCTGTTTTAATAATTTCTACCCAGTTTCTGGAGAAACCACCGCACGCTGGGGCACCTTGAAAGGTACGCTTTCTAATGAGCAAAAAAAAAAAAAAAAACAGGAGAGCGGTGAAGGACGTTAGACAGCCCCTTTAACAAAGATTAGATCTTTGGTATTGTTCAACGTTTCGGACGTTAATATACTGCATGGCCTATAGCCTGGAACAAACTTGGAACAAAGAGGAATGCCTTATAGTGCCGAGCGGAGAGAGGTGGTGAGCTCGCAAAATATTTTCATGGGAACAGTCCACCCGACGCATGCTCACTGAGCCCTCGTAGCTGTTTGTCGCCTAAGAGTGGCGCAATCTATAGATTACGGACATAACAAGCACACTCGTAATCTAAGTACCCCGCGATTCACCATAGCTGTTTTTCGGACGTAGAACCCCGGGAATCAATCCCCTGCTATTCTGGCAGCCACTAACTAAGCCTTCAGTGTCGATAACTGGAATGTGGCTCCCAAAAACTGTGTCGCGAATACTTTGCCGTCGAAGCTTCATGGCACAAAGGTACGGAAAGTCGCGCGCAACCACAGAGCACCCGCCGACCACTTCAGCAATGATCCGTAGCGCGATCCAAACGCTTCGGGCGGTTGACCTTGTTTTCCTGGCGTATTTGACGAGTGCAGCGTTTACGACAAAGCGCGCGCATGCGCACCCGGTATTCCGCTTAACGCAAAACGCTTTGTGTATAGCGGGATATTCGGACACTCTCTATACCTTTAGTAGCGAAACGATTTTCTTGTGAAAGGATGAAAATGTCCCTGTTCTCTCTCTTCCGCAGGGCTGGCAGTGCCGGGGAAAAAGGACAATCGAAGATGCATCTTATTGTGGCGGTTGTGCTTTTGATGCTGCTATTTGGCGGCATTTACTACATGATGTCATCCGGAGGTTCATCAGGCAAGTGCAGCCATTTAAGGTAGAGAGGATTGCAGTTTGAAGTTTATTGCATTTTTAAAAGTGCATTGTATGTTTTTACACATTTCGGAACGCAGCAAAATTGTTAAAGGGTCCCGAACTGCATTATTAGCATTAAAAAACACTTATAACGACAACAATCGGTATTATTCGCTCCCATCATATGCACGGCCTCATACGCTCAGGGATATAACGACATTACTAATGAAATCCCAAGTAATCCCAAGTAAGTGGTGAAGTGAGTGATTTATGACGAGAAAATACTTTATATGTGCCAGAAAAGAGTGAAGTAGATGGGGCTACGTTTATATTAGTGCTAAGAGTATTCCAGATTACAGTTCCCTTGAATTGCAGAGCTTGGCAGCCGTAATTAGTATTAATTTGAAGTAGCAAAAGTCGACGGCGTAAGGTAAACCCGTTAGCTCTCTTTGACTGACGAAGGGACACTGACTGTAAGCTCGGATGACCGTTAATTATTCTATAAATTATAGAAGCAATATTGTAGGTGACTAAATTTTGTACACTTAATATATTCAGGGATGTAGACAACTAATTGCATCTGATAGTGATATCACTCGACGTTATGAAGCGAGAAACCCTTTCCTAGATTTAAGGCGAGATTCGTACGCTCAACCCCATATAGCAGCGCAGTAATTTATGCGTGAATGATTGATTGATTTGCGGGGTTTACCGTCCCAAAACCAGTTCTGATTATGAGAGACGCCGTAGTGGAGGGCTCCGGAAATTTCGACCACCTGGGGTTCTTTAACGTGCACTGACATCGCACAGCACACGGGCCTCAACATTTCGCCTCCATCGAAATGCAGCCGCCGCGGCCGGGATTCGATCCCGCGACCCTCGGATCAGCAGCCGAGTACCTTAGCCACTAGACCACCGTGGCGGGGCTATGCGTGAATGAATAAATGCATATTTGCTAGAAAAATATTTATACATTTGCAAAGAATATATAATCTGTAAGAGACTTTCTGAACTACGTATCTTACTTGTAAGTGAAATTTTAGGTAAAAAGGTGTAAGTACTCCCAGAAATCTTGTGGGATTTTGCATGCTTTATTATAGATTGTCGTACATGACGTCATTATGTGATAAGCTTTGCCTTTTTTTTTCTCGAAGTGAAAAGGAATGAAGACGGTCTTCGTAGGATTAAGTTTGACGGCGTTTGTTGTGTGCCAGCGATGTAGATTGTTGAGTTCAGCATTAACTTTGCTAATTAAGGAGCTTTCATTACGATCAGATAGTAGTAGATCGGTGTCGTCCGCGTAAAGTATCGCAGTGTCACAGTCTAATTGCGAGAGAAAATCGTCTACAGCCAGAAGAAAAATGCTCATAAACCATGATTTGGGGGGCGCTATAGTCTGCGAAAATTAAGGATGTTCATTCGAATGGTACCGTAATGGGTTCGGCCCTTCTGGAGGCTCCAATATGGAGTCGGCAATGCCAACAACGTTGTCACCATGATTTTATATGGTGTCAATGCTGCCGCAGCAAAAAAAAAATTATAAAAACAGAGAGAGAGAGAGAGAGAGAGAGAGAGAGAGAGAGAGAGAGAGAGAGAGAGAGAAAAGCTTGGGAGGAAAATGTTTCGCCGGCCCGGTGGTTCCCAGAAAATTTTATTTGGGGCGGTTTTTTCTCGTGATATGCTTCCCCTTTTACACAAAAAAACGCCACGCATGACGGCGACGGGAAAGGTACGCCGGGGTTGCTGTCGCAATGTAAAACGTTCGGTAGGTACGCTTTCAAGAACTCCAGATTGTGAGAACGATTCTGGAGACGCGTTACGGCACCGGTTACATGCCGCAAAAACAGCGGCACCGTTTAAGGGCTGTCATTTTGTCCAACAATGATGGTAAGCCAAGCTCTGTTCCTTTGCAGGATTTACTGCCGCGCTCCAGCGATTTTTTATTCACGAATGGCGCGCGCACTATCAGCATGACATGACATCGAAGACAGGAAAATGTGTCAGCCGATATTTCGAGATAGTAGACGCAATCAAGCCACACAACAGTTTCTAGGATATTACGCGGCTTAACCATTGCAAGATTGAGGCATGCCGCAGTGGTGCGCTGCGGATCACTCTTGATCAACGGGTGTTCTTCAATGGTCTCATCTCATTATAATTATTATGGCGTAGTTCGACTATAAGTACTGTAGTTATAAGTATTATGAAGAAAGCGGGCGCAAGCGGCGACCGCAACGAAGCTCCAGGGACAAGACGAGGGGGGGTACAGAGGATCGAATAGTGACTAATTCCACCACTTATTTCTTAGTTAGCACGACGTTTACTCATAGATGACAAAAAAAAAAAGCTAGGAGGCGACGTGACGTAATTACCTTAGCCTCAGCAAGCCAGGCTCCTCTGAAACCTTGTGTGCGCTTCCTAGGCCTACGCAGTTGCCAGACCACTCCAGATTGTTTGGACGCGGTAACATTTAGTGGTGCCTGAAGGTATACTAACGTACCGCTTGTTTATCACGAGGTCGGGAATATCTACCACAATCGTCCTCTTCGAATTTTTTATGACTGGGCTTTAAGATTGTGATGTAATGCCCTCTCCTAGGTTTTCCTTCTTCCATGCGTTTATTGTACCCGGTAGTACGGCAGCAGCTATCCAAGTGTGCTGTCCTGGACGCTGTCAAATTCCGAAATCTTGTCAAATTTTGTAATCGCGGTATTTTGAAGCAATCAGGGAGCCCGTATCAGTCGCCTGGACCAATCAGAGCTGCCAAGATGGCGAACATCGATAGATAGCGGAATTTGACAGTGTCCAGGATAGCACTCCCGAGCAGCCCATGCACGATGATGATGATCGCTTGCGGGGGACGTAGACGATATGTCAACGTAGCATGATGATTACATATGAAAGTGATATCGGTTATCAATGTCCACAGCCATATAGGGTAGCATATAGTCATATAGGAACATATAGTCATATAGGGTAACATTGGTCATATAGCTAGGGTAACTGAGTGGACCCCTAGAGAAGGCAAGCGTGGCAGGGGGCGGCAAAAAGTTAGGTGGGCATGAGATCAAGAAGTTTGCGGGGGAAAATTGGTTGCAGTTAGCACAGGAACGGTATAATCGCAAATCTACGGGAGAGGTGTTTGCCCTGCTGTGGGCGTAGAGAGGCTGCTGCTGCTGCTGATGATGAATCACCACCTCTTAAAGGGAACACTCGTTACATACATACATACATACATACATACATACATACATACATACATACATACATACATACATACATACATACATACATACATACATACATACATACATACATGTGGAGGCGTCACGAATCTGACGTCGCGGAGTCTCCTTAGTTGTCCTTTTACCATGGCGTAGCCCCGAGGATTTCGTTTTGCTAGAGCTAGGCAAGTCGTTCGCTGTCATCAAAACGTGATCCCTCATCCCGCTGCTTGTTGTCATTTCAGATGTGACTGAGGCAGATGGCGAGAGTGGTGGCGGTAGCAGTGGCGGTAGCAGTGGCGGATCGCTTTCCGGCAGCAGACCTGCGTCACCACCTTCTGCAAAATCTGGGAAGACAACATGTAAGAGCCGCGCCACCACATCCTTCAAACCCGTGCATGGTCAATCAATCAATCAATCAATCAATCAATCAATCAATCAATCAATCAATCAATCAATCAATCAATCAATCAATCAATCAATCAATCAATTTACTTAGGCTTCCTGGAAACAACCCTACAAAGGGTGAGCACTGAGCCTTGATCCGTGAGGCGGCGACACCTTCGCCGGGCAGCAGCGCCATTTGCCACGTCCCTTGGTGCGTGCCGTCCGGGGCTGTCCATGCGTCGGCGTTCGTTGTAGGAGGTGTTCAGAATTTCCCTGTCATGCAGACGTCGCACGAAGCTCGCACACAGCGCGTGCGACGAGCTTCGTGCGCATGCCGCGAGTGCCTGGACCTTCAAAATGGCGACCGTGCCGCTAGCGATACTCGGATACGACATCAAGTGCACTCCCCCTATCGTGCACGGAAAGGCACCACAATCGTTGAAACAGAAAATAGAGTGCAAAGGCTTAGACCAGATGACATGTACATGTACAGTCAGAAACAGTACGATGCAACAATTCTAATAAACTTAAAATATCGAGCTCTCACGTACGACAGAGCGCAAGGTAATCTCTAAAGGCAAACGAGGAGCGGTCACTTATTAAACAATGCGTGAAAACCTCAAACAACGGCGCGAAGTGCTTAAAATAAGAGGACAAGAACCGTGCGGTAACAAAGACATCCGATTTAAAATTATGGCAATGAAGATGCAAATGGTGGACTTGCAATGAGGAGCCGCCTCGAAATTGAATCATCTTTTAAATGCGAAGCATTTCTTGCATTTGAGAAGAGAATGTAACCATGTCAACAGTGCGCCAGGCTATTCGCATTTCTTCTCATAAACTGGAGCCACAGGAGCGAGCTTCACTAATTCTCGTTAAATAGGTTTTCGAAGTATCGTTAGCTCACACATGGCGTGCGTTAAACAAAAGAAAGATGCACCCTTTGCTGTAGGTTGCGACTGAAATGTGGACAAGGCAAGTGGACAGACATGGACAAGCTTCAACCTACCACGCAATGAAGGGATTGGAATCGAATCCGGGACCCCGAGGGGCCAAGCAATACGCTACCGTTAATCCACGGCGGCTGTTGCCGGGCTTTAGATTTCGTAAATATACGCATCGTATCAGCAGCTGTGGTGGTGCTTGTGCTCCGTTTGCACACCGACGTTGATGCTGCTTGTGAGTTGGAACACCATGGCTGAATACCGTACAGTCCGGCATAGGCAAGTTACTCATTAATTGATTCGCATGACATCGATCGCCACAATGCGTGGAATCCTCGAATTTTTCTTTTCTTTCTCCGGGGGGGGGGGGGGGGGGGGGAGCCGCTGCCAAGCAGCTGTCGCATCATTGATCTTGGCATCACCCACACACAATCTACTCATGCGCCTGCACATTGCAATGCCCACAGCGCCGTGCTCATCCTTGTATAGTACAAATTGATTGACTAACCGACGGTGAGGTGGTTTGGCATTCTCATCATGCAAGCGCTTCGTTGTTTCGCAGCATCGACAACAACTACCCTGTCAAGTTCATCCACGACCCCAGCAGCGCCTACAACCACGTCCAGCCAGAAGACCCCGACAGCAACGGCCACAGCGACGAAGACCACAAAGAAAGCGACACCCACAACGACAACGACAACAACAACGACCACAACGACAACGACCACAACGACAACGACCACAACGACAACGACCACAACGACAACGACAACGACAACGACAACGACAACGACAACTACCACAACTACAAAGAAAGGTAAGCTAGAACGCCTAAGTGCATGACCTTAGTATTTTTGTTTCCGTTTTATTATTGCTTTTCGATAACCATGTCAACGGTGCGCAGACCTGCTAATTCGCTGGTATAATTACGTAGGTTTAGAAACCAGCAGAACATTTAACTACCTTGACGTTGTAAAACGGGGCCTATAGGCCTTGGGGACAGTAAACTTCATGCATTCAGTTCGCTGTAATTAAACCAGATTTTGCGCGCGCTTCTCTCTTTCATATGGCAACCCTGTGAAGCTTCTTCCAGTACTAACGTACGGTGCAGAAACGTGGAGGATAACGAAAAAAACTAGAGATTAAACTAAGCAGCACGCTACGTGCAATGGAAAGAAAAATGATAGCGGTAAGGCTAAGAGACAAAAATCGAGCGGGATGGATCAGGGAACAGACAGGAGCAGCTGATATTATTATATCAATTAAAAGAAAGAAGTGGACCTGGGCTGGGTATGTCATGAAGAGGAAGGATAACAGATGGACTGTAGGAGCGACGGAATGGATACCAACAGAGGGAAAACGCAACAGAGGCTGGCAAAAGGTTAGATGGAGCGATGAAATTAAAATGTTGGCGGGCATAAAGTGGAACCAACTCGCTCAGGATAGGGGGGATTGGAAATCGATGGGAGAGGCCTTTGTCCTGCAGTGGACCTAAACAGGCTGATGATGATGATGATGATGATGATGATGATGTGTAGTGTATGCGAATTTCGGTAAGTAATGGTTTGAAATAGCCTCAGAGTAAGCGCTTGAGGCCTGCTTGACTTAGGGCTTGGAGGCGGGAAGACACGGCGTGGGAGGAGATACCGAGAAGCCTGAGCATAGTTTCGCCTCCAGCAGCTGGGCTGCCGCTTACTCGCTCGCGAACAGCTTTGTGAGCAGCGCGAGGGGCGGGGGGCCTTATCTGAGTGGTGCTGGTGACATACACTGTTGAGCTTGGCCTCAACACCAACACCAGCTGCATGCGACGAAACTCCTGCGGCGCCGACGCGGTGCAGGCGAAATGTTTCTGCAGTGGCCAGAACGAGCGCCAGATTCATGTCGTAGGTCAAGATGGGGGAAAAAAAACAAGAGGAAAAGCTTCTGAGAACATTGTATAAATGTTTTATGCAACGATCTTAGGAGGAACAAGAGCATATATTGAGGGAAACTTCAGGAGTATAGGTGCATGATAAAGTAAAATTGTCGTAAAGTCCGAAAAAAAAAAGAAATGATGCTACAGTGCCAATGTTTCGACGCGTGAAGTTTTCTTCGCAATGACAAAAGAACTTCGTCAGTTCTAATCTTGACAAGTCATTTGTCAAAACATTTATATAGCGGCATTAACCCTGTTTTCAACCGTAATGCACGGAGAAACGCAAGGAAGGGAGGGAGGAAAGACAAGGAAATGAGAAATACAAGAAAGCTTTGTAGCGAGAACATAGAAGTGAAAAGAAATGTTACAGTTTATTTACAGCTGTATAGACAGTCCTGCCAACAGGCAGAACAATGCAAATCACAGTGAGAGTGCAGGGATTTCGACAACTACAGCAAGCAAAAACGGCAAGTACTGCGTCGCTTATGTAGCGCGCCTCATTATGAGAAGCTTAAT
The DNA here is from genome assembly GCA_013339685.2 of Hyalomma asiaticum. Classification (NCBI taxonomy): domain Eukaryota; kingdom Metazoa; phylum Arthropoda; class Arachnida; order Ixodida; family Ixodidae; genus Hyalomma; species Hyalomma asiaticum. The sequence goes on from CM023487.1 coordinate 8,646,480, forward strand.
CCTCTCTTTCTTTTGTCTTGCTGTATTTTCTGCTACAACTAAAAAGTTCATCATTGTCAAAGTGAAAAAGCGAATCGCTTACTTTGCTCTACTTACTCAGCTCTATATTGGTGCTGTGCACAGCCTACCGAGTTCAGCTTGTTTATGGAGAGAGAAGGAATGAGGTTGCGGGTGCAGTCCGACTTCAGCTCGTTAAAGCTAATGCAATATGTGAACGCGTCTTCCACCTGAGAAATCTCAGAGCCTGAGAAAGGTAGGGGAGTCCCCCCTTGTCTGTGTACTCTGTGAGGCACGATTCCTCCTTGAGGAAAGGATCCTCTTCTTTCAAAAGTGATACCAACCACTCCTGGCGCTTCCTTTCTTTAGCATCTTCCGCCACATACCCACAAACATAATGTGTTATGCGAGAGCCACCACAGGTGCGCACAGGCCGGAGGCACACACATAAACACACATGCAGGCAGCACCATATAAACATAACTACGCGCATAAAGCATGCCGAGTACAACACCGCACAAGACCACGCCGAAAAGCAGCTAGCCATGGGTGGCAATGGGCAGCACCGCAGGCAGGCATCGCGGGTTCGATGAGCGCGCCACCGACCCCCGTCATAGAATACTAGCCCTCTCCTCTCAAGGCGGAACGGCGCGGTGCTGACAGCTTCCCCTTCGAGCCACCGTTGTCTAGGGGCCCAATTGCTTCTGGTGAACCCAACAAAGTTTTTATTCATACGTATTCACCCTAGGGACCTGAAGAAGAGAGGCATGTCTCTAGGATGGGGTTTTCATGACCGTTAAATCGCGCTGCAGTTACACGGTACACTAGGTTGGGAAAGACACAAGGAACGAGGACGACTCCACGAGTGCAAACTGTCAAGCGGGGCTATGTTTGAATTCTGGAAAGCATCGTAGACAGTCTACGTTGACAGCTTAAAAGACAGCTTCGCCATGGTCCCCAACTTCGCGCCTTTGTCGTTTGAGTTTATAAATAGGATGCGTCTGGACGACGTCAGTGTCGGGGACGGCTAAGGAAAACACGCAGGATTATCGTTTATTTTACTTCTTTCGTGTTTCCATCTACGCAATACTCAACGCAGCTCACACTAAGCGCGTAACAACGCGCCTACTTGCGGGCTGACGGCCATCACTGCGAGATCCAAGCATATCAAAGAAATCTTCTCAGCCGCCATCTTGTTTGGACAGCAGTGACGCCTGCGTCGTTTTTGTCTTCAGATGCTGTCTTGGATAAGGCTGTCTATTTTGCCGTCCATGTGAGAACGCGAGTGGGGCTTTTGATGGTTATTGCCCTCGTAGCTGCTCCATTTACCGTGAGTGTTGGAACACACCTCTGGTTTGTTGAAACGAATGTCAAGAAGATGAACACGGGGAACAAGTTCCCTAGTCCACTTTTCTAGTGCACGTCATGGATTTCTCCAAGTAGGAAGGGAAAAAGAGTGCTGCACACTGCTAATTAAACGCATCGACATTAGACATCTGCAAGACACAGTGGACCCGCCTGTTTGACTTCCGTGCGGTCGTGGCGGCGAAAGCCTCCTTGTTAATAGCGTCCCTCCTACGTCTGTGCGTGGCCTCAGCGATCCCTTCGGACGACCTGGTGGAGCTGATCGCGGAAGCCACGGTGTGTGTGGCGCACCAGCGCAGGAGGTGGTGCGTCGCGCTCAAAGCGGCCCTGCAACACTCATCTAACAAAGTCGGATATCGATGCCGATTAATCGTGGAGGCTCCTTTCGACATATGATCCAAGTATTATTGCACTGGAAGCAGCGTGGAACTTGCAGTTTGATGTTCCATAAAGGAGGAACCCGCCTAGTTCTCCTTTAAAAAAATGGCGCTGCATCTTCAACTATTTATCGTCATTTCAATTTATCACTACTTGACGCAAACAGTCCCTGTTGTGTGACGTCACATCGCCATTCAACAACTCCGAAGCGTAAGCATCTGGGGTGGTTGGTCGTGAACGACTCCAGTGCCACCGCTTGGTTATACCAGTCACCACATGTTGCAGAAAGGGCGTAGCAGAGTTACCACCAACGGCACTATGCTTTAAAACGCTTGTTCAAGTACAGTGCGAGCGGCTCATAATTCTTCTAGTTGCTACACTTGTTTTATAACATAACGTGTGACACCTGTTCAACGACGTACTCAAAGCCGCGAGTTACACGAGGGCTCTCTTATAAAGAAGCAAGTAAATATAGCTTGGCGCATCTGCTAAAGCTTATAGACAAAGACACATATGCCTGCTAAAACACCCGTTGAAAGGGATGCTTGATTATCACGCTATAGAAAAGTAAGAACACGTTCCAACTGTCTTTACCTTTCTTCTCTGTCCTTTTCTTTTTCTTTGTTTGCGCAGCAATACCGCCCATGCTCGCTTGCACTATCGGTGTGCTAGCCGTGCTGCCCAGCGCTGTTCCCAAGGACGGATTGTGCGAGATCATATTCTACACAGAGATGGTCTTCAGCGAGTTAGCTATGGGCATAGTACCGCTCTACGGCGATGCCGCCTTCAACGTCGTCAAGGCGAAGGCAGCGACGTACACCAGAACGACTTTCGGCACTTCGCTGTACAGGGGGTGAGCCGGAGCTATAGCGTGCGCGTTTTTTATTGGCGACATGCAGTAGTGGACGTGAAAGTAAGGGATAAGGTGCCTCAGACTGACTGGCCAAAATTTCTATGTGACGGCCTATGTTCTTCAAGGCGCCCCGTCATTGTTGCCTGTTATATAAACTGCTTTGAGCCGGCTTGGTCGGCTCGCTCCCCATAAAATTTCTGAAAAGCTTTTGTGGTGCTTGTGCCCGTCGGATGGAGTGTGCAGGCGTGAATGCGCTCAGAGCAGGAAAGCAATCTGTGGACGAGAGTTTTTGGCTGGGAAGCATCCTTGCGGGAAAGCCAACTTACAGATTTTTGCAAATGGTCAATTGTGATTCGGTTAAGGAAAGCACGTTGTTTTCTGCATCCATTTCGTTAGCACGGCTCAGCATCCGTGGAGGTATAGAGGAGAGGGAATGGAAGAGCGGAAAGGAGAGAAAAGCCCTAGCGGAAGGCTTGTAAAGTCCGTGTAGTTCGTTGACGGATGAGCCAGGTTTCGAAGTTCGGCGAAAGGCAACACGCCTGAAGAGCGCAGAGCAGCGAGTCGCTACGTTGCCGTTTATTGCAAACAGAAAACAAAGAAACCACGCGATCGATACTTCCTCTTCCTTGGAGCCCGCTATCTTTTTTTCTATTGTTAATGGCCTCTTAAATTCTGAACGTGCACTTGGCGCTCTTTAACGCGCGCTAACAGTGCAGAGTACACGGACCTGTGGCATAGCGTGGTCACTTTATGTAAGCGGCCTGGGCCTCGCCTGAGCGGGCACGCTGGCAGAAGCAGTGTCGGGGCATGCTGCTTGCGCGCTCCGTGGAAGTGGTCTGATTTTTGCATTTGGCGTAAATTTGCGTAATGAATGAAAGAAAATGCCTTCATGCTGCGCTGTCACGCATAGCGGCCATTAAAGGGCGACCTGTGTAGCTTCGGCTGATAAAACGCGACTAATTCGGTGTCCCGGGCGGCAAACGTGGATCTCTAAGTTGATTACAGAATTCTATTGAGAAGGAGAAGGGTTCACTTATACGGCACATATGTCGTTCTCAGAGGTGTCCCGCGCCGGGCACTTGTCTCCTTTGACGAACGCTTAAATGAAGCGTCGCTTAACCTGTGTTCTGTAGTTTCATGTGTGCGTCACTCCATCAGATGGTGTCACAATGTAAGCCCTTCGTTGTAATGTAATAGCTGCGCCGTGCAGCAATAGAGGTCGTTGTCGTGCGCTCTACGTTTGGTTGTAGCGAAATACAAACCACTAGCACACGCGTGTGCGAGAAGTGGGCCGAGAAATGATTCGACAGCGTGCGACAGGAATACGCGTCCGCGGTTGCTGGGCAGCTCATGCGATGCGTCAAGTCGTAGAATGCTGTGGCCTAAAATGAAAGAACCCATATCATAACCCAGTCACGCGGGCTCCTTTGACACGGATTCCTTTGAGGTAAAGGAGCGTAGCGACTTCGAAGGAGAAAAGATGTCGCAGGCATCCTCAGAGCGCCGAAAGACCCATTTACAGCAGCAGGCATTTTGAGAAAGTATTCAAATGAAATACGGTTCAAGTTGTGTCGACCTAGCTTGTACATTGTTTTATCGGTTTTATCAGAATTAAACGCAACGATAGAGAGCTGGTGTACCGCAACTATTTTAGTGTACAATATTAAGGCATATAATACACGTGTCACACAATCCTTGTAAACGCTTACCAAAGGCAACAACAATGACGAAAACCATAGTTCGCGCATGTCTCTTGAATCGGCCTACAGGTATAGCTCGAAGCTAATACAAGCTAAAAGGTTGTTGTTATGTGGGGTTTAACGTTTCAAAACCAACTCTGATTATGAGAGACGCTGTAGTGGAGGGCTCCGGAAATTTCGACCACCTAGGGCTCTTCAACGTGCACTGACATCGCTCGGGTCTCTCCTCAAACTTGAAAAAAGAATTTTTTTTTTTCAAAGAGGAAACCAATATAATGCGCAGTGGTGTATAAACTACGTCAAAATGGGCGTCCGTAATGATTCGGTTGGAGCTTCCCTATGAATGGCTAGGCGCGCCCTTTTTCGGTAACGGAACAATTGGCTTCAGCTTTGGAGTGCGCGGGGTTGTCGTCAAATCCGGGTTTGCTTGACGGCCTAAACGAGCGGAGCGATGTGGCGGCGTTGTGACGAAACTGGATGAAAGAATATGTTGATTCTCATCATGGTTTGGCCTAATGTGGGGCCCTTCGGACTTGTTCACTTCTATATTTGGGCGTTGGGCAGACCGGCTATTGACCGAGGTAGCTCAGTGCCAAGGTGCTGCGACTTCCGAAGGTTGAGATCGCGCTACCGAATGCTGGCCCGGCGGCTGCATTGTGACAGGGTCCAAAGAAAACCGCGTACTTAGACTTGTGTGCGTGTGAAAGAACCCCGGGTGGTCGAAATGACTCCGTAGCCGTTCACTGCAGGGCGTGCGTTTCACGCAAAACGCTGTCATTAATTGTTATTGAAAGTATTAAGGCGCTGCGTCGCAGTTCTTGAAATTTTGTTCTTGTCGTCATCATTGGTTTGCTGACAGAAGCTTTTTTTCGTTTTCGCGATTTTGCACAGGACGGACAATGCGCAAATTTTCTACTATGGCTCCAAGATCCGGAAGAGCGTAGACGACCTCATTAAGATGGGTTTCGTGCATTTCGGTATGCTGAATGTAGAGAGCGCATACGACTTCGACTCTATCCTGAAGGAAAATATGAAATACTTCAGCGTAAGTACCCATCCATGTTGCTACACGAGTGCTGCATTTAGGCACTTGGACGATGCGCGCGGGCGTCGTCGACAAAGAGAAGAAGAGGAAACTCGGGCTGTGAGCAGAAGCGGTCCGCTCTGCAACCGCGGTTGTAAATGTTGCTTGTACATAGCCTCTGGTCCTAGTGCCTTGTCGCTCGTCGTTCGTGTAACAATATCACCACGGAATTTATTCTTGTGCTTATAATCTGTACTCCGTGTCGACAAAGAGTGCAGGTAGAAGCGACCGCACAGTTTGGTCTTAACGAAACAAAAACTTCCTTATTCGTTTGGTTTAGAAGAACTTGTTGGTGGGCGAGTTGGTGCATCTTAACAAAACACGCAGAACATAGCATGCAGAACCTACAAGGGTAGCAAATGTGGCTTGAAGGGCTGCTAACACCACGTCTTTGCGACTCGGGCAAGCTCAGACTGAGTAAAGTAAAAGCCAATGGAGGACACGATTACATTTCAAAGAATCGGCCTGACGACCACTTGATGAATGTGGAGGAGGTCAACCAGACACGCGTCCGGTTCCCTGCGGGCTCAGTCAGGGCAAAGGCGCGTGGAGGGTGGCTTCAGCGCCTGTTCCCTCCTGGCCCTGTCCGCACGCCTATGGTGAAGGGTTTAAAGGATGCGATAGCGCAGCAAGCTCAGGCTGAGTGTTACTGAGCTATCCATTTGTACGGCGCCACAATATATATCCAATTTTGAGAAATGCAAGAGAGAGAGAGAAGAAGAAGAAGAAGCTCCATGTTTCACTTATTACCGTATCAAATTTGCCCGGCTTATTCAGGCGCACTCACCACATTTTTTTTAACGGTCAGTTGTTTGAGTATTGCGCAAATCAGTTACAAGCTTCTCGTATACATTTACGTTATGGTTTCTATTTGTGTGTGAGACGTGTAACAGCTGTGCACATTCCTGGCAAGATTGTTTGCGCACTGCTTAATGAAAGCGAAAGAACAGTGAAGGAACACAGACAGAAGCGCAGGACTTTCGCTTGCGTCTGTTTGTCTTCCTGTCACTGCGTTGCTAAGTGGTGCGTAAACGACCTTACCATGAATTGTACCCAAGTGGCACGAACCAGTACTATTATAAGTTTTGCACACAATTACTCATTTCTGTGGTGAGATTTGATGCAAGCTGGGTAGTGTTACTCGTGAATTTTCGCAAAAGTTGTGTACTGATATTCGTGTCAAAAGCGCGTGGTAGCTCCGCACCGACATTCTCTCATGGGCAAGGTGTGAGCATAGTGGGGCAGGGCGTTTTCCAAGCTCAAATTACGACCCTTTTCATCCGTCTCTCATCCAACACGTTTGGAACAGGGAAATTGAAATTGGAGACTCTGATACTAATGTAAAGCGCTCCTCAGGGGCAGCATTGTGGATGATCGCCAAAGGCGACAGTGTCGCCTTGCCTGACGTACTCTCGCGTGTCCATTGGCTACCTGCTCGCCATTACTGGGCCAACCAACCAGCGCGCACCAAAGGTAACAAAGCCGATCCTTCTCCGAGTACAGCCCCAGGAAATGCGCCCTCTCTCTTTAAGTCAGGCCGGAACCTCCCGTGGGCAAAGAATTGGTGATCATTGAATAAAGGAGCGTCGCAGCAGTGTCTGCAGTCTTGGAGAGGGGCGAGTCGTTGCACCGGCCTCGGCAGAACTTTTTGCTGGGCTAGTTGGTATGCACTCATACTAGCTTAATGGCGCCAAAATACACGCTTCTGTCCTGTGTATACTCGCTTGTGCATGCTTCGTGCCTTTTGGCACCTTGAAGATAAAAGTGTTGCCTTACTTTCGCCACGTTAGGTTTGGCGCTTATCTGTCACTTTCGCTCTGTGCGCGTTACACTCGGAGGCCGCCCCTGCGGCCCTAGTCCTTGCGACAGAGTGTTTGGGGCCTGCTTGTACGATAACTGCCTCTCCGCGGAAGACAGCTGCAGATAAACCAGACGCCTATAAGTGACGCATCTATACTCAAATCAGTTGTATCAAAATCAGTTGCATGCATCTTTCGGAGAGACCTGCTACGCATGAACACCTGCCTTCTTCATCTTCAGGCTCGCTGGAAAGGCTCTTTATCCTTAAAAAATTCTGATGCGGGTCTCCGAACAAGGGCGACGTTTGAGCGAGCAGTAAGCTGTCCACTTGCGCGCTATACAGGCGACTTGAATTGTTAGAACGACAGCCACTGCTACTCCAGGTACAAACTGAGAAAACGCCGTGTACCGAAAATCTGACCATCAAGTTCGTGCCGACGTCTCTGAGCTGCGTCAGCACCGCAGATAATTGCTCACACATTGCCCGCGAGATGGCCTTCGCGCCTACGTTCCTCCCCAGTGCATCGGCACGTTTATCACATGCTTAATTTAGTTATCTTGCGACTGCCTTTACTATGCTCCAAGTCGAGGGTGCAGTGCTTACTGCTCGTGCGTGCTGTAACGTCGTTGTTATTCGCTCCCCACTCGTTGCAGTACGTGCGTGAAGCCTTCGCGCAGCGCCCGGGCTCAGCCAGCTATCACTGTGCCTTGGGGCTCGAATTGGAAATTGGCGTATTCGGCAAAGCGGATTCAGCTATCACGTGAGTACAGAACGGGCTATACGACACTCAGATGTTTCCGTTTTTATTTAGCTGTGCTGGTGGTTCTGCACGCGCGCACGCCATCCGAAAGCAAGCGTTTTAACCGCAAGGCCACACATGTTTTATTATTATTATTTTTTCAAGCTATCATAGATTTGGGAGTTGTGCTGCATGCGCGAAAACTATCGTCACCATGAAAGCGGTGCGCGCGCATTTCTTTCTTCTTTTGCGCTTCGAGTATTGAAGTGCAAGGCTTGCGCCCGTGACGCGTGCAGGCTCTTCAGTGCGCACTTGGCAAAGGAAGCGATATGAATGCCTTCGATTTTCTATAGAAGAAAGCAGGAACAAAAGAGAGGGATGGCCATGGATAAGCCAAGCTTCGCTTGCCCTTATTTTTCCGATAGGGAAAGAGCGCATTCCCCCCCTCCCCTCCTGTATTGCCAGTTATAATCCACCCGAAATACACGCATGCGAACATACTGGAGGAATTGTCACGTACGTGAGAAGCAAGCCCACCGTGGTTGATCTTGCTAAATTAGAAATGCTTTATGCGAATAACAGCTGCCACGCGCGGTACCCATTCGAGCTACAAGATTAACTGTGCGTTATGCACCTCTAGGAATATGTTCATGGCTTCGTGGAGGTACTGTCGCGAGAGAAAGCTAGGCTGCGCATTCACCGAAAAAATGCGAAGATATCTGAGCCGCGCGAATGCATCTCGAAGAGCAGCGATGAAACGGCACCGGCCGCCTCGGTGCAATATTCCTTTTATATTTTGACTTATAAACAACCCATATTCCCGCAGAAAAGAGTCTCAATGCATTGCGATTTGAAAGTAAAGCGACTTCAAGGGAATGGGCCTAGCCCTGTTCTTTGTAGGATGGCTTTTTCACATTGTACTTTGCAGTGAAATTGCAACTTAACTGCTGGTGTCACCTGTGTGCCGCGGTAGTCTGCGCAGTGGTTGGAACGTTGACGGGCATGTTTACAACATCACCCTTCATGCCAAACCTAGCTCCGCTGCGCAAATTCTGCTCCGTGCGGTAAAAACCGCCAGGCCCCTTTGCCGACCGGAATGGCTCCCATGTAGAACTTTTATACTTGTAACAGTTCTTTATTATTATTGCGATAGCAATTATATAGACAGTCTCGGCTGGTTTTTGCCGTCCCCGTTGCCGCCGCCATGAACCGTATATATATATATATATATATATATATATATATATATATATATATATATATATATATATATATATATATATATATATATTATTGTCGCGGTACAACGCGAACAAGAGACAACACGTTCAACAAGACAACGAAAACAGCGTGTTGAAGCCACCAGATCAGAAAACGGGTCTTCGTCTTCTTCGTTCTCGAATTCCCCCTTGACCCACTACCCGGAGTTTATAATCAGGCATATCGTCATCGCCGTCCTTATGCCTAGACAGGATGCACGCGTCAATATATATATATATATATATATATATATATATATATATATATATATATATATATATATATAGAAATGTCCCAAAGAAAAAAATCAGATAAATGCTCTCGAAGCGGGGATTCGAACCAGGAACCTCTCGCTCCACAGCGCGTGGAGCTAACGGCGAGCCTTATACACACCCTTTATCGCTGGCAGTGCTCAGAGACGGCAGGCGCTTATAAGCGTTTCTTCATTACCAGCGAGATGGCGCGAGGAGCGCAGCGGGCGCATTTAAAAGTCGTCGGTCAGCTTGCTCGCTTCTTCTAATATTTGCGCAGGGAGAACAAGGCTTGCCCTTCCGCTGTCTGCTCGCGCGGTTGTCTCGTGGTGAGAGGAAGAGGGATGTTTCAACTTTCACCGTGATGTCCGCGCTGATGTTGCGGGAGCGTACGAAAGTCACTCGAGCTCAAGGGACGCCGCTAAACGAACAAACAGAAGATGAGCGCGAACTATCAAGTGTCACAGCTCGACACTTGAAGCACGCTAGTTTCCTTCGCTGCTTTGGCCGCCTTTGCAACAGGAGCGCGTTTTTTTCTTGCGTGCTTCACTTGATAGTTCGCGCTCATCTTCTAGCTTTGTATGTGTAGCTTTGTGACACACAACGTATAAAGCCCTTCGTACCAGCACGCGCTGACCACGGGAGGCGCTTACTTAGCAAATGCATGTTTGCTACAATTAATATTGCTCCTGAAGCTGCGAGCCTCACTTCGTATTCGCGATTCCATCTAAATGCTCGCCACCTAGCGGACGCTCCTAGAACAAGCCGATCCAAAGTCGACCTCGAAACGCGACATGTTATCGCGTTACCGCAGGCTGTATAGCTCTATAGTTCCTTAATCGACGCCATGCCGCCTCGAAGCATCCCGAAAAAGAAAGAATGCTCATCAAAAGACTTTCTTTTTTTGTGCCTCAGTGCGTGTCATGGCGATGCAAAGACGGCAACACGTCGTTTCATTGGTCCCCAAAGAAGCAGACGACGCTTCGCGCAGGGCAACATGGATTAGGAACTTGTGCATCCGCAAGAAGGTGACGGGAACTATGCTAGTTTGGTCCAGGCACTTCACCCGCGACGATTTATTCCTCCCCGTTGAGTACACAGATTGTGTGTGCGCGCGTTTGTTATCATGCGCGCTTTTCGAAGAGCCGGAGTGTAGTTTAGTTCAGGCAAGCGCGTGAACAAAATAGCGACATTGTTTATACGTGTATATCTGGTAACGTTTTCTGAACGTGTCAGTGCTCAACTTTAATCGCGGTAATCTTATCGCTGACGTACTTTTGCCCGCATGCATTGTAGTAAGTAGATATAAACCGAGCGCTTGCCTTCGTTCGCCGCCTTCGTCCCATGCGTGCGCGGCGCCTCGTAATTTGTTTGGTGGTTATGGAGGTAATGTGTGATCGTTTCACGTAGCGCGTTTGTATTTCGAGTTCATCTGGTGACAATTCAGGATTTATTGCGCTCGTTGCAACGTTTGAGCCCTCGGCCTGTTCACCGCGCCTCTAAGTTTGTTTTCCGGCACTGCGCATAGAACTGAACTCTTTTAACACGTTTATAAGTGACGCATTTATACTCAAATCAGTTGTATCAAAATCAGTTGCATGAATCTTTCGGAGAGACCTGCTACGCATGAACACCTGCCTTCTTCAACTTCAGGCTCGCTGGAAAGGCTCTTTATCCTTAAAAAATTCTGATGCGGGTCTACAAACAAGGGCGACGTTTGAGCGCACAGCGCAATTATTTCTGCTGTTTTGCCGCTCAAATCATTTAGGTCGATTAATACCAGATGTTCGGCAGCAAGAACTCTTTCGCCTTCGACGAAGCACCGTGATTCGACGTCGCAATCAAGAAACTTTAGCACATCGCTAAGCGAAAGAGCGGCCATGACCCTGGATGTAGAAGCCATCTTTGTTTATCTGAGCAATGTTGCCAGATGAACCACTTTTTCTGGAGTCGCGAATAGCATTAGAGTTTCTTGCTCTCGCATTCATTGCTTCGCCCATGCGGCGAAACTGTGGCTATTATTATTATTATTATTATTATTATTATTATTATTATTATTATTATTACTGAACTGATGCTGTCGCTATGATGGCACTATGGTTACTATCATAGGCGTGCACACAATGGGGTGCAAAAGAGGGGAAGGGGGGCTCCCTCCTCCCCTAAACCCCTGGAGGGGGGGGGGGGCGCCCAATCTTCCCCATACCTTTGAGTGCGTATTTAAATGGCCTCATTGGGAGACAGTTTGAAGAAGGAGGGGACGCCGCAGCGAACCTTCCCTCGCCCCCTGCCCTGGTTCCGGTGCTCGGCAATTGACCCGAAGGGCACCGTGGTCGCGTTTCGATGGAGGCAAAATGCTACAGGCCTGTGTCATGTGCGGTGTGTATAAATATCCCCGAGTGGTGGATATTTCCTGAGCCCTACAGTACGGCGTGCCGCGCAGTCATATCGCTGTTTTGGCTCGTAAATCTCCGGCAACTAATGATGTTATTAACCAGTGAAGCTTAGTCGTTTTTGAGAATGCAATACGATGCATGAAATGCGTCATCAATACCCCTGTCACACGGCACGTGTAATGGCATTCGCAGCGAATGTCATTATGCGTTAATGTCATTTTTGTTGCTGCTACACGGGCATAGCGAATGACATTCACACCTTATGGCATTCGCCCACTGAATGCGTTCGCCGAACTCATTCGGTCGCTACATGCATACTCTCGACGACAGGGGCTTCGCTATAAGATGCAAAATTGGTAAGGAAAAGCAAAATGTACACAACGTTACTGTTCTTGTTAGTTTCTGTTGTGGCCCTTTGATAACTTTCTGACGTACAGTAAGTCATTTGATGCAATCTGTGCAACTATATTCTTGTTCCCAGGCTCCGAGTTTACTCCAACGCTTCCTAGCTGTACGCCATGTTTACAAACTCGCGTTTGTTGCTTGAGCTGCTTCAGCCGGTTTCGGCTCTTTGTAGTGAATACCTGGAGGGCAATTAATGTTCGTTTGAACTGATCGTCGTCCATCACGGTCACAGGAACGCAGGCATGGTCCACGATATCGCCGGCTGCGGAAGAAATCGAAGCGGCTTTGGGCTAGTCTCGCTTTGGATACTTGTGCGGATTTCTTACCTGTTAATGCTGCCGTATCGTATTGCGATATTTTTTCACATAGCCTGCCGATGTATACCACTGTGTTTCTAACAATAAAGAGAAAATATGCAAATAAAAGGCACAATTTGTAACATTTTGCTATCCTAGTATCCGGCGGGTAAACATCGACATCACTGGCGAATGTCATTTTGTATGACCGCGTAGACGAGGAACGCGAAAACAGAATGACATTAGTTATAAATGTCGTTTGCTGCGAATGACGTTTACATGCGCCGTGTGGCAGGGGTATTACTCGCTGATTGCACGTGTCACGTTTCATGTGTAAGGACATGTTAAGATTGTGAGTCGGCGCGAAAGGAACATTTTTCGCTTTCTTGGCATGAACTGTTAACGTTCTCCACACACCGGAGCCGGTAAAGTTTTCTTCGCTCCGTGTCGGCAAGCCAGCCCAATCGCAATGGTCAATACGAGGACGTGTGAACGCAGTCACTTAAATATTGCCGAGATTGCTGTCAGAGTCGCTGGGTAACAATTAAATCGTCACTGTTTGTGTGCGCCAACGGAAATGCTGCGACTCCGTCACAAATTTCTGACCCCACATGACTTTGTGACCTACGTCCGAGTGTGTTTCGCGTCACTACAAAACCGCCTTCTCGAAATCGAAACTCGGAAACTGAAAGTTGGTTTTTACGGCTGCCGTATGAAAAATATATTGATTACGTTCCGGAACACCACTATGTTCTTTTTAGGGTTCTCGAAACCGGTGCTTTTATTTAGAGGAATAATAAGTAAACGTCTAAAATCGTGTCTCTACTGCTTTAAGACAAGGTGTGGGGTGACATATAGGATGTTTATGCGTTTTCTTGCTGCATCTTGCGCTTGCGCGTGCGCTATGGAGCACCACTAGAACAGGTCTTAGTAAAAAAATTACAGGACCTCCCCGTAGGGGACCATGGGGTGATGCGGAGCATCGCTGGGAGTTTCAAAAGTGCATTTAACGGCCGTGTTTACATGTTTGCAGTGTTTTGGGTGTTACCTTTGCGGTGAACCTTGCGATGAACCTTGCGGTGGACCTTGCATGTTATTACGTTGTTAACTTGGTTCGTTACCACGCATGCGTGACCGTTGTCAGAGTGTGGGTTGATGCTGATGCGTACTTGCGTCAACGCACTCGCTGACGGAACTGTTGCTTCCATCACACAACACCACCAACTTCTTTCATCGGAGAAGGAGGAGATACTACTGAACCGAAGCGCGCGCGCGCTCTCTACCCGCTTTATTTATTGCAGCAGCTGTTGGAGAGGGGGAAGGGAGAGGAGAGTCGCGCATGCGTAGTGTGAGTGCGGACGCAGGACGCGTGACATATCCGCGAGCAAGAGATGCACCGCATTAAAAAAAAAAAGCATCATTTTTATGTCCAGCTTTCGCCTTGTGCATCCCTTTGTTCTTGGGCTCGCGTCTTTGCGTGCTGGAATTCTCACACTGTGGATTTGTATAAACTGACCACCGTTCTGCTGGAATTCATATCTTCACGCAGAAAGTACCCGCAAATAACGCTCATCGTCATAAACGTACACTATGAAAAGGACAACCCGGAGACGCTGCTTCCTATTCCTCCCAACCCGGATAAAGCGGACTATTCCCTGTTCAACAAGGTCACACTGGTGAGTTCAATGCCGGCACAAAAACTTCGATAACTAAAGCTTCGCCTTTAAAAGTGAACGGTATGGCGTCAGTGAGCTCTGTTCGCATCGCCTCATCGTAAGAGAACTTTGTGCTCTGGCACATTCATATTGCAGTCCCAGCTATCATGTCGATATGTATTAAGTCGTAGTTACGATTTTTGTAATTTTACTTTAGGAAATTGATTGATTTTGTTGCGATAGCAGTTATATGGACATTTGAGCGGGATTTTCGCACTCGCCGTCATGTCCCGCATATATATATATATATATATATATATATATATATATATATATATATATATATATATATATATATATATATATATATATATACGGACTGTATATGCAAAAATAGCTTGGGTTGCCGCTAGTTTATAACAGAATTGACGATGCGCCTCTTAGAGAACGACGGTTTATTAAGTCAACGTTTCGGTCGGAGCCCGACCTTTTTCAAGACATGTAAACCACAGGCCAGTATGGCCTTATATACACACTTTGCCTTGTAGTAAGGAGAGAAGGACAAGGGTGGGAAAGCGAAAGATAAAAAATAGAAATTATAATAAAGATTGCTGGCATCTTCACTGCAACAAAAGATGAGCAAGTCACGCAAAGGCAACTCGCACACACACACACACACACACACACACACACACACACACACACACACACACACACACACACACACACACACACACACACACACACACACACACACACCACACAGAGAGAGAGAGAGAGAAAGAAAAGAAGAAAAAAAAAGAATAGAAGAAAAAGAGAAAGGGGCGAAAATGGGGGAAACAGCGAGAAGGACGAGTGCCGCCCGCCGCGCCAGTGCTGTCCGAGTATTGTAAACCGTGGCGCCGGCTTATATCTGGCGAAACTAACGACACTTTCCGTGGCGTACCTTATGCGGCTTGGATGTTGCCTCTGTGGTGCCGCTGCACAGCAACGTGCCCCAGGAGGGAAGAACGGGGGAGGTATTCAGGCATGAAAGGCGCAGCGCTCTTGTTCCCGATTGCAGCCACATTTGTAAATACGCACTCGGCGCCACCGCGTGGCGGGGTAAGGTAGGCAAGGAAGAAGAAAGGGCGGCATGAAGGAAAAAGAGCCGCACAGAAAGGCGAGGTTTTGAAGCAGTAAAAAATTCTGTGTACAACACAATTACGTATTGTCCCCTCTTGTCGTACGATCTCCGGATCGCGTGTGTCGGCTTGCACTGCACGGGTAATGCAAACAGGGCCAGGCCGATAGAATCGGGCGTACACAGCTTTAAAAAAAAAAAGAAAAGAAAGTCGAATGAGGCAATGATAATTGGCGGGAATGGCCGATCTTGTAATTGAGGATACAAAGTTTATCAATTCGACTGTTCACTTCCTAACGATCGTAACACCGAGATAGCGCCAGGATATTCATTTATGCCATGCTTAATTGTGCCAAATTTGTAGATAAAGTAAGATTCCCTTTGCTCACGTTCTCTGGTGCTCCGAAAGTTACTTTCCAATAGTGTGACCCTGACATCCTCAAAGCTGTGACCTTTCAAGTTAATGTGTTTAGAGAGCGGAAGGCCAGGTAGTGAGAAGAATAATTCAGATAACTGCTTCCGAAGCGCGGAATCGAACCACGAACATCTCGCTCCGCAGCGCGTGGCGCTAACCACTGTTTTTTGTATCATCGTCGTCCTTGGAAGTCGGCCCTGCACTATTTGTTGGTATGGTAACGGCAACGGCGTGGTCGGCGCACATGGAAAGGGACTGGCGACCATGGTGCGGTAACTTCGAAGTTCCAGGTCTGCCATTGACAGCGCGTTGTCACGTAGTGGGCGAGATAAATTCGAGCTGCGAAATTCGAGTTGGAGGACAAGCATTTTTTTCTTTGTATGTTGAATTTTTTGTAAGCTTGAAGACTTTCGACAGCGTGCCCCCATCTCCGCCGTTCTTGCTGTGTTTAGCTGTCGATTTTTCAGTCCTTGCAATTTGCGAATACAAAAAAAAAAAAAAGGGGGTTAGACAGCGTTAGGAGGCCCCTTTAAGGGCAATATACAGGCTGGAG
Source organism: Hyalomma asiaticum (assembly GCA_013339685.2). Taxonomy (NCBI): domain Eukaryota; kingdom Metazoa; phylum Arthropoda; class Arachnida; order Ixodida; family Ixodidae; genus Hyalomma; species Hyalomma asiaticum. The sequence continues at coordinate 8,662,751 of CM023487.1, forward strand.
AGGCTTTGAGGTCGCGAAGCCCAAAGACAAATTAGAAGCCAATGGGCATGAAAGAGGATAGATAGGCAGAGAATGTATTTAGACGTCTGTAGAGGAGTATTGTTGACACGTCGCCTCCAATCGCAGAGCGAGCGATATGCAAACAAGAAGCGTCGTGCGGAAAGTTAGGCAGGCGGAGTTTTACTAATTAGCGGCGACGTAGGAAAAAGATGGAGGACACTTAAGATTCGCCATAGCGCCGTTGGGACCCGTTCGCAGTGCCTTCTCAGAGAGCGCTCATTAAAATTAGCGCCAGCTCTTAAGAAATGCAGAAATTATTTGAATTTCCTCATAAAAGAATAATGTTATCGCATAGATTTAAATTACAGTCGGAGCTCTCGTCTGTGTAGGCTTTAGTTAAGTTGTGGTTTATAATTTTTCTGAAGTATTTCACTTTGATAAATTCCTTTTTGTTAAAGGGTCCCTGAAACGTTTTTTTACCACTGCTGTTCCTCCTCAGCTCGATCAGCTGCGGAGTGCGCGCAAGCGACAACTGCGCCTCCCTCGTCAGCCGGCCCCTGCGGAGCCCTCCGCAGAGACATAGCTCCCCGATACCTTTACTGAGGTCCCCGGCCTCGGCAGTGCTAGCCTCTGTAATAGAGCGCCGGCGACTCGTGTGTACGCCGCCAGATGCCGCGACGATACCGTTGGCTGAAACGAAGGAGCACGTTTTAGAAGCACGCTGTTTGTAGTTAGATTGCTTGTTAGGGGGCCAATCAGCGGCCTCCCATTCCATCGTTCGATAGGCGGGGGCGTTTGTAAACGAATTTCGACGAGCCGCTGCGATCTTTCGCGATGCGCGTGTTCAAAGCCTTATTGTAAATTACACACTTTACGCAGAACGCTGAAATCTGCTCTCTAATGATCCTAATGACTCGCTCTACCGGATCACCATGTTAGAGTGTACTAGAAGCTTTTGAGTGGCGCGACCGCAACGCTCTTCCCTTGCTTGCCCCTTGCCCAACTTGCGGCGAAAGTAGCGGCGGCGCTGCCATCGCCCAATCTACCCAGGTTTGCTCGGCGGCATGGTAGCCTCTGTAGTCGGCATCTCTGTTTTGGTCGCGAAATGGCAAAAAAAAAGACTACGTTTAAACCATTGTTACGCGCCAGGTTGCACAACTGGATATTCGCGTGTGCAAGAAAGTCACAAGTTATCCCTTTTTAAGGCCCCGAAAGACGTGAAATCTTGTGATTTCGGTGGTCTTCTGTACCCTTCTCCGAAACTTTTTGTCTTTATTAGTGAACTTGAAGACATTTTCACTGGTTGTTTTAGTAAGAGTGACTCACACAAAGATAGCATCTTGGATGTCCTGGCAGTGATCAACAGGAGAAGCATTGGGGGTGTTGGTTGCAATGAAATTGCAAGCCATTAGTGAGTTTTAGTATATCGGAAAGCAGCAAACGTAAAGATTTAGCGTTAAGGTTAACGTTACGGTAAAGCTGGGTGCACTTGGCGGCACAAACTAGACTTTTAGTATAGCGGAAGAGAGCGAAACGCTAAAGCTAACGCAAAGGCATGTACGGCGACAACTACACCTTAAAACAACTCTTATTAAATCCCTAAGTGCGCCACAAAATCATTGAGCCAGTATCGTGTGAGTGTGTTGTTAGTGCTGTATCAGCAGACCCGAAAAACATCGCTTTGTTTCAACATGCCGCCATCGAGCCTCCTTTCTGACCCGTACTGCCTGTCATTTCGAAGTTGCGATGACATAGGAGCGCTTAATTTATACTTTGGAAACCAGAGAAGCTACGCAGGCAGTCCATGTCGTCGAGGCTATGCCGTATATACGAGAAATTTCGCCGACATTTCCGCTTTGAGAAGGCGGACTTTCCACTTGTCATCAGTGCCCCGGAGCTTCTGCAACATTTCTCCAGTGGGTGCGCATCCGTGCATGTGCCTGCGAAGGCTGGCTTATCCAAGTCACCTTTGTGACTGAAGGAATACTTCGCCAAACAATACTGTCATTTCAAGCATTATACATACAGTAATGCACCACACTACTCGTCTCAGCTTGAAACAGCCGATGTACAAAAAGAAAAAAAAAAGCCCCGGTGGCAGTGCCGCCATCACGACGAGACTAGCGTAAACGTGAGCAAAGTGACATGGCCTCTGAGATTTCGAGCGCCGTCACACGCAGTCTGGAAGGCCGTGAAAGCGAGTGCACTCACATTTTAAGCCTTGCGTGCCGCTTACTGAGAGCGTATCTTGAAAACGGCGACACATTGTCACCAATACACGGCTGGCGAAGCTTAATTGGCCAAACCTAAGACAAATAAGAACATGAGCGGGTAATGAACGAGCTTAACAATGCAGGCCGATGTCACGAGATATCTGAAGCGAGTGGTCTCACTTCGACTGACGCCGCCATCTTGGCAGCCGTACGGGTCCCTTTGCGAGCGTTAGCGTTGAACGATATCTTCCGAAAATAGCGTAGGCACGTAAGGGTATCGTATACGTTAAGGTTCTGCGCATGCGCGGTGTGTTCCACGGTAACTTAACGTTAACGCTAAATCTTTGCGTTTGCTGCTTTCCGATATACTAAAATTCACTATTAACTGTAAGTTGATCAGGTTTTACGTGGTCACACGTATGCATTTCTATATAAAGGGTCTTAACAAGTTGCGGGATGCGAAACGAAGCGCACAGAATAACCTGAAATTTAGGCTATAAATTGTTGCACTGGCATAAAAAGGATGTCAGTTTTTGTGCGTGCATATTTTATTGCACTCTTAATTTTTTAAAGGGGCACCAAGAAGAGAGATGATTTTTTCGAGAGGAGGTTTGTAAGCAAGAGAACGTGCAAATTCTGACGCGAAATCTGAAAATAAAATTTGATCTTAAATTTTTTTGTATTAATAAACCTGTGATGGTTAATTTAGCAGCTATAGGGTTCTCAGAGCACAATTACTCGAACTAAGCCGATTCATTGTACCGCTTTAGAGTCGGTTTAAACGATTTTGCAACCATAATAGCATCTTTTTTTATTTAAATGCATTTTAGAAAGACAACCTAAGCTCTGCCATTCTGTTTTGTTTTGTTATATTGTGTATCCTGGCTCTATAATTTTATGTGTTTTATAATTTTAATTGCAAATGTATTGTTTGTATAAGTATGCGAACCTTCTATTTTTACGTTAGCAATTGTTAATATGACTTTGCTTTGCAGTGCTGTTGCTTATTTAAACTCTCGAAATCTTGCAGTGCTATGTTTCACTGAAGGCGTTTTTCCGCAGTATTACGTATGTGCATTTTTGTGGGTCCTACAGCAATAAACGCATTCCCACATTAAAATGAAAGGGAGCGTTGGAAAAACTCTGCTGTTCCTCAGACAGTGACAATGTCAATAAAGCCTGCTTTTGTTGTGAGTGAACGCAACCACAAGCAACGCGCCCTTTATTTGATTCCAACATTGTTGTTTTACGTGGAACGGGCGAGTAGTTCTTCGTCTTATGTGCAACACATTCCTTCTTTTTTTCGAGGGGGAGGTGGGGATGAGGGAGGCTTCCAATGTGTACCGGCTAGCTGGTTTCTCGTGTAAGTGTACACTGTAAAGAAAAAAAAAGGGGGGGGGGAGGGAACGCGCTCGTTATGCGGTACGATGTGCTACGCTATTTCAAGCTGCAATACAGTCGGCGGCAACTTCAATAACAATAATGTCAAATAATATTTATTTGCATTAAAATTTTTGAAAAAGGGGGTATAACAAGGAACGAAAAAGATCATCCTGGGCGCGACGGAGAGGTACCAACACATACGCGGAACGCCTGCCAGCCATCTGCCCGGGAAGATTGGTCGACGCCAGCGCCACCGCATCATTCCACGCTGAAACGGCCGCGCCCAGGCAGGCGCTCGCGCCACTCGAAAGTTCTAGTACACTCTAACCATGTTTTCACAAAATCGTCAAAACCGTTTCAGGGTCCCTTTAATTAAAGCGCCTGCTACATTGCGGTGGCCTTGCATGGTCGAATGCTTAAAAAAAAAAGGAAAAACTTGTACGTGCAGCTCACAATGATTAATTCCGTCCTGGTCGCCTACACTGACGCCAAATTTTCTGCGAAACGAGCACCTAACACCACTAACACTATCGCGTTGAATATATGGCAGGCTTTTATCGGTCTTGTGGTGATTCGGTTTATTTGTATCGTTTAATGTTGCCATATCAAGTCGAGTCTGTAGCTAAAGAATAATATCGAATAAAAATGAAGCGATATGGAATTGCCCCGTGACCCTGATTGGTACTAATTGCATCGTGTTGCACTAATTAACGAGCGCTAATGATTTGCATTGGAGGCTGCACGTTTAGGTGACAGAGTAAATACAGTCATGTTCGAATCAGAAAGGAGAGCACACAATACCGCACAGAAGGTGGAAGCTTCTGCGTGACATATACAGCAACATTAACACTATTTATCAAGGATGCACATGTTGTACCGGTGAGTAGACATGGATTCTGATAAGCAGTCAATGGTTCCGGCTAGAGGTTCTTATATTTTACCGTTTTAGTATACGCATGTCAGGCCGTTGCACAACGTCGTGTTGCAATATAATCAAACGAATTAGTTTTACATGTCGCGTAATACTATCACAATTGCTGCATAATATGCTTCTGCCAGTGGAGGTAGTAACGTTTACTAATCCATCAGTAACGTTTACCAACTCTGAGATACTTAATAGCAACGACAGCATGTACGACCTTTCGCATACTTGTAAGGTTGTAAACCATGAGAAATATGGCTGCCAGAAACATGGTAACCGGTCCCGTTACTGTCGTTCCTACTATCGTTTATTTAAGAGTGTATGCTCACGTTCCTTCTTTCATGTATGGCTGGCTACTGCTACGTGTGCATGATCATGATCGGCGCAGTCTGTCACACTGTCTTCGCCTTTACGACGATTTCCTCGGCAACAAAGTGTGCTGGTTGTCTGAAATAAAACGTGAACGAATGGATGTGGTCTCGCTAAATAAATGCACATAATATCATCGTTGACGACTTGAATTCATTTGTTGTTTCTTTCTTTCCTTCTTTGTCACGCAGTTGAGCCTGGGCAGCACGGTCAAGGCGCAATTGACAGCCTTGACCAACCAAACCAGACGCGCCCTGCTATCGTTCGCCATGTTTGGGCGCATGTTCCGCATGAAGGACAATTGGAATAGCCGCGTTGAGGAGAGGGTCTACGCAGACGCTATCATGCTCGCCGAACACGCGGTGGTGAGTAGTATATCAGAAAACATTTGTGCACGCAGTCGAGCATGCGTCGCGTTCACTGCGGCACCGTTGGGTGTCTCTATGCAGCACCAACGCAAATGGATTCCTTCACGCACGCCAGCGCCTTAATTAAAGGGCCCCTAAACCACTCAGAGCTCGAGATTCAGTCGTGGCGTTGCAGTTGTCCACGAGTCCGCAGCGAACACGTAGCCGCGACAATGTTTCGATACGGTGCAATAATAGTGGAGTTGTGCGTGTTTTATGGTCGAAAGCTGGTTCGCGCTCATTTCGCTCTTTCCTTCGCTGTATACCGTACCGGTGCCGTGTTTTCCTCGCCGAGTATACTCCTTCAAACGTCACATGACAGGCTATCGGCAGTGAGCTCTTGCTTTTTGCGGGCTTGTCCTGCGAAGGGTGCCACTAATGACCTCGCCATTACAATGGAAACATGTATGGTGACTGGCTGTGTCGAAGAACCGCGCGGGCAAACCCTTCTGTCTGTGCTTTGCTTGCGCTGGCTCCCCACAATGGCACGGCGAGCAACACGGCGAGGAAGAGGGAGCGTGCGTAGCTTCTTGTAGACCTTGCCGGAAGCCATTCGACCAGTGACAGCACCAGGAACTGGTGACATATTCAGAGACGCCTGGTGACGTCAGAACGAGCAGGGGAGCATAGGAAACTAGGGTAGTTTTCTTCGCTGTGTGGCGTTCGTGCGGCGCGTAGTGCTGCCGCGTTTGTCATCGACGATACTGACGGCGTTCTAATGTCGGTGCGCGTGTTTACGTAAAATTAAAAAAAAATATCGAGGGGCCCTTTGAGATGATTCGTGCATTTTGTACAACGCTGATGGAGCGTCGCGGAGTCGCGGTACAGTTGCGTGTGCGTGCGCAGACGAATGCAGCCGTGAGCACGCTTAAAGCGCAGGTTGTATTCCAGGCCGCAGCCAGACAAGATGTGGCGAAATGGACGTGGTGTGCGCCCTCTCCGCTGTTAAAACATAAGCGAAAGACATGCAAACCGAGAGAGAGAATACAACGTTTATTGAAAAATGTAAACGACAAAGCACCTGCCAGTGGGATTCTTAGTCCGGCATGCCAATGGCGTAGGCCTCCGCCTCCGCCCTTTTGACGAATGTGCTTAGGGTCCGAGCTGAACAGAGTTGCGTCCGGCCCTTCTCTGTTACGATGTGCTCCGTGTTGGCAAGTCAAGGCCGAGGTGCGCTCCAGCTACCATTCGGTGCCGTAAACATTACCTTGGGAACGGCGCTTAACACTACGCGGCGCCGGCGTCAGTCGATGCCAGTCCAGGCTAAAGCCCGTAGATACATTTAGAAGCGGTGGAAGATCTATGGGGACTCTAGCCCAAGCCACGCTGCAGAACGTTCATGTTAAAGGCCAACTACGGTGATTTTTGCTAGTTTAGTGGATGTGGATGAAATTCGCTGGGTACCTTCCTTGGCATCCTTGCGTCGTTGGTGCATGATCGCAATCTGGCCGCGCCAACTCTCGGAGGCCATGGCCAAGCTAAAATGTTTCGAACCAGGGGAAGGGCACATGTGTTGTCGCACCGTGACTCATTCGAAGTCGTCGCTTGGTTTGATATTGGTTTCGTTGTTGCGCTTTTCTCGTCTTTAAGAATTATTTTCGAATTTTCCCGGCACTTGTAATATCAGGTGTGTGGTAGAAGCGTCTCGGGAACATATAGAATCGCCATTGCTTCGGAATCGTGAGAAAGTTACCGGAGTTGGCTGGACTTTCGAGGTCAATAAATCTCAACAAAATTCATTGGGTACATTCCTCCACACATTTCCGTCATTTGTGCAAGATTTCAGGCTCGAGATGTAGGCAGGTTGCTTGCACTTAAATTTTTACTGGTTACCTCAAACCGCCTACCTGGCTTCCTACAGTTATCGGCCACATTGTGTGTCATCTTAGGCAAAGCGACTGAAGCGCACCAGTACCATACCCAAGGAGGATTTAAAAAATGCTGGCGTGCAGATTTTTTTCCTAAATGTGAAGCCGGCGGCCGCCATCTTACCAGAGGCATCGATTGCCAAAGTCCAGATAGCACAAAAGAAAAAGCGCTTTCCTCACGCTTCTTAGCACCTTAAAAAGTGGTCATCTTTGCTAGACAGACAATGCTTGATGTGGCTGTTTATTGTTGTTGTTATGTGGGGTTTAACGTCCCAAAACCAGCTCTGATTATGAGAGACGCCGTAGTGGAGGGCTCCGGAAATTTCGACCACCTGGGGTTCTTTAACGTGCACTGACATCGCACAGCACACGGGCCTCAACATTTCGCCTCCATCGAAATGCAGCCGCCGCGGCCGGGATTCGATCCCGCGACCCTCGGATCAGCAGCCGAGTGCCATAGCCACTAGACCACCGTGGCGGGGCTGATGTGGCTGTTTGTTCAACGCGTTTTTGGGTGAAACTTTAGTAAAACACGTTCTTGGCCTAGTGTGTATGACATATCCGAAACAAAAAGGTTGCACGAAGAAAGACAATCACAAAGTAGGGTACAGGGACAAGCGCAAACTCACACTGCTTTATTCTTGATCAGAGCCACTGAATAAAGAGGAAAGTCACAACAAGACCACGTGTGCACGCGCCAAGAAAAACCACCAAATTACACATGCGCGGAAAGAAAGCCCCTCTCTCCAGCATACAGGCTGATAGAAGTATCGCTGACACAATCGGTTCCCTTCTGCCATATAAGGAACGTACCAAACGTGCATTCAAATTTGCACTTCTGCCTTTAATCTTAATCTTTATGAATCGAGGATCACACGTGCATGTATTACAGTGCTCAGCTAAATCTTCCTTTCCTCTTTATATCTTGCCGATGTTCCCTCGCTCTATCATTGATGCAGCGTCCCGTTTGGCCTATGTAGACCTTTCCGCAGCTTTCCGTATACCACTCCGACTGCGCATTTGCCGGAGGGCCTTTCATGCTTTTTTTCGCAGGGTGCTGTTTCCTTCCCACTAATGCGGGAACAAAGAATAGACAGCTTTCTTGGGGCCGAAAAAAACCATCGGAACCCCATACTTCCCTGCGACTTTCTTGAGGGAGTGCGACACTCGGTGCACATAAGGCATAACCTCGGGCCGCGTCGAACGCTGCGCATTGTCGGCTACTGCTGCTTTCGTTGCGCCCTTAAGCTTTTGCAACAGGGACTCAGCAACTGCACCAACAACTTGAACGTCGCAAAAACTTGTGTGCGACATCGTGGCATTGATGCTAGGTCAATGGTAGTTTATTAATCCAAAACAACAGGCTTTTATATTACAAGTACACTATAAAATACATTAGTAGATCAAGAACGCCTGAACTGGTACTGGTTTCTGGACACTTTGGCAAGCTTTTAGGGCTGAAGAAGTGGCAAATGCCGGCTTCACCCATTGCGGTAAGGTTCAGCAAGCGTTGCTACTCCAGCATTTTTTTTATCCTCCTTGACCATACCGTGACCTTCGAGATCTGCGTGCGCCAACAACCTTTACGACATTACCACCAGGGGAAAGGGTGCATGTGCTGTTGGGCCGTTTAAAAGAGAGTGACTCTTTTGACGCCACTGCTGGGTTGGACTTCGTTTCCGCGGTCTTGTTTTGTTGCGATTTAAAAATTATTTTCGCATTTGCTGAGAATTTCTACTATAAGTAGGGTGACGGGAGCGCCTCAGGAACATGGAATCGCCACTACTTTGACAAGCTCAAGAAATCTCCGGAGTTGGCCTTTAAGCGTGCTGATGTCCGTAAACCTTTTAGAAGCATGCCCCAACAAGAATGCTTGATGGCACGCGCTGAAGTGTTGCCTTTTAGGGGCGAAGCTCCTTAAGGCGTGGGTCGTGCGTCCCCGATGTATGTAGTAGTAGTAGTAGTAGTAGTAGTAGTAGTAGGTAGCCACCGGCGCGTGCCTGCCGGGAGGCACGCACGCGCCGAGGGCGAGCGCGTGGCTCCCGGCGCTCGCCCTCGCCGCGAGCGCCGGGGGCCACGCGCTCCTCGGCAAACTCGACACTGCCCCGGCAAACGCGAGAGACAACGTTGGCGCAGGCAGCGTCTCCTAGCCAGTTTCTTGATTGAGAAATACCGACTGCTCGCGTTGGAGAAGCGTTCACGGGCAACCCATATACTATATATATATATATATATATATATATATATATATATATATATATATATATATATATATATATATATATATATATATGCACTGGATCTTGACTTGCAATGAAGTGCCGGTGGGAGATTTCACTTGTGCATTGTGCATAGTTGAACCGTGAGGATTCGTAGCATGCGCGTTAACTAAATTAATCCGGAACTCGGCACGATCTACGATGAACATCCCGAGCTTCGCCCACTCATCATCATTCACTCCGTGGATATGCTGTAATTTTTTTAACCTCTCTGTTACACTGTTCACAGGCGTGTAAGGCCAGCTCGTTGAAGCCAGAGGTCACCGATGCAGGATCAACGTACGCCGGTAATTTAACCGCCAAGTTTCTCGTCATGTTCGACACACTCCAGAATGTCAAGGACAAGGTGAGAGTGCTGTACTGTGAACCAGGACCGCACGCTGCCCCCGCACAGCTGTCATGTTCGTTAAAGGAAACACGCGAGCGCGTGGCCTGTGATTATGATTGTGGTTCGGTTAAGGAAAGCACGCTAATTTCTGGAACCTATGACGGGAGCACGGCTAAGCGACCTTGGCCGGTAGGGGAAAGGGACTGAAAGACATAGAATGGAGAGGAACGCAGCCGAGTCCCTAGATTAAAGTGCCTAGATATCTCTTTCAAAAAAATATATCTAGGGACTTTAAGTACCATAACCACTACACTACCGCTGCCTAGGCTCCCGTATTTCTTAAAGGTAGCGCAACTCCCTCTCCCCATGCTGTTTCCTTCATGCCCTACCCTCTCTGCCGCCATTAGGGAGCGAGACCGGCCGAGGTACGCCCGGCCGCTGCCCTTCTGATCGCAGGCGCCGTCTTAGGTGCCTAGTTAAAACGCGACTGTTCCGGGCGAAAATTCGCAAAGCTGTTCGCATTTAAGCTGTACTGTAGTACAGCTTTTTTTTGGTCGGTGCCTTAGCTATCATTGCACGTCTTGCGGAGGACAAACTGCGCACGTACCCTACTCTTCTACGCCTGTCTATCTGGGGTTGGTTTCAGTCCGTGGAAAACTTAGCATTGATGCATCTTTTATTCAGAAGGGGGGGACCAATTTCTTTACATGTGCAATTAGATACGGTGTACACTTGATTGTTCCCTCAAGACGAAAGTGTATGACATTTACATATTGGAACGATCGTTCCAATAATTCCATATATTTCGGTAGGACTCATATGGAAACATGTGTAAAATATACGGCAAGTAGATGGAATACTGATGGACATTGTGTGGAAAATATGGAATTATTAGAAGACGGAACGGGACGTTTTCAGTAGGGATATCTCACCGCGGTGCTTACCTATGAGGCGGGAACATCGATGGCACCACCACGGTCGTCTAGTGGTTATGGTACTCGGCTGCTGATCCGAAGGTCGTGAGATCGAATGCCAGCTGCGGCAGCTGCATTTCGATGAAGGCGAAATGTTGAGTCCTGCGTACTGTGCGGTGTCAGCGACCGTTAAAGGACCACTGGTGGCCCAAATTTCCGTCTCTTATCTAATCATCTCAAATCGGAAACTTGGAGACTCACAAAAAAAAAAAAAAGGTGCAACTTATAAATGTGGCGGGAACCGGCGAGCAATGTAAAAGAAATATTACAGGTTTAATGTTGAGACAGGAAGAAAGCGGAGCGGGCATGGGCAGGCATCTAATGCAAAGGCAAGACAACCGTTTATCATTAAAGGGGTCGTGAAACGTTTTCTGACCATTTTGTACTAAGTGCGTATTCGGGGTCCTGACCCTCCAATCAACAATATCCATTGTTCCGTTGCACCGTGTGCGTTGATTTAGAGCGATAAAAAACGCGGTTTCGGTTTCACTGCGCGCGTTCCCCTGAACTCTGCAGATGACGTCATCTTAGTAGCCGTCATACCTCCGAGATTGGCGCGCCCTCGGAGGCCATGGGAAAACAAACCGTGCTGCAGCTTTACTTCCGAATGGTGGCACCGCACGGTTTCCAAGTATTTTCTTCCTTTCTAGCTTTCAAGTAAATCGATTCCTTTAGAGCAAACGCGAGTTCACTGTGCCTTTGAACTTAAAAGTATCTTAACTCAACGTCACCACGAATAGTACCACGCCAGCCGGTAGTGTCGCATAGTCGTTTCGAGAGCGCAAGAAAGCTGAGACTTAAAACGGGCGTTGTTAAATGTGCACTGAATATTTCGCCAAAATATTTCGGAATTGGCTTGTCGAATGCGTATTGAAGCAGTGAAAATTACAAACCGGCATCTCCAAATTCTTTTCACGACCCCTTTAAGGCTAAAAGGCTAAGTCGTGGTTAAGAGTGGATGCGAAATAGTGAGGGTCGTGTACTGTGCTATGTGGATGAACTTCAAAGAACCCAGTTGGTCTCAATTTTCTGAGCTTTATGGTATGGTATCCGTAGAGAAGGCAAACGTGATAGAGTGTGGCAGAAAGGTAGACGACTAGATGAAATCAACAAGTTCGCGAGGATAGCGTGGTTGCAGTTTTTGCAAGACTGGTATATTTGGAGATCTGTGGGAGAGGCTTCTTGCCTTACGGTTGGCTTTGACAGGTGGATTATGATGACGACGACAATTGATTGGATGTGATCTTGTTCTGCTTCACTAGTTCAGCTAGTGTGATTAACGTGCGTTTCCTGTGTTCCTCATAGGTGGCCGCCCGCAAGGCGACCATGTTGCCACAAGATGTGGGCGGAATAATGGCGTGTCGAGTTGATATGGACGACTGGGCCAACATCTGCGGTCAAGGAGCGTTTGCTCGGCTCGAAGCCATCAAGGCGGGGCTCGTTTGACGAGTGCGTGGTTGCCACACCGCCCCCGCCAACGCTTCCATGGCCCGCCACGTGGACTATATATATATATGTATATATATATATATATATAAATATATATATTATTATATATTTATATATATATATATATATACATATATATATATATAGTCCACGTGGCGGGCCATGGAAGCGTTGGCGGGGGCGGTGGATGATCCTCTCGCATTGTTCTCTCGTCTTTCATTTTTCTGCTCATCAGAACTACTTGTTCAGCCGAGCTGCCTTCACCACTGGGAAATGGGCCTTACAATACATCTTGGATTTAGTCAGAAAACGATGTTGATCACTCGTGGCGGTTCTTTGAACATGTGAGCCAAGTATCAATGCTCCGCAAGCGCCACGGAATTTGCAGTTTGGTTTCTCATATGGCTCGGATGCGCTATCTTTTTTTCCAACAAATGACTGGGGGGCGCTAAGTAGTCTTTACTTAAATCGTAGTTTCCAAATCTTATGGCGGATTTCACTGTGACAAATTTTGTTTTGCTCACTAAAAGAGCCTGCGCCATGGCGGTGGGCTTGTATGGCGGTGGTCCGGGAAACTGAAATATTTTGAAATGATTATTTACACCATTGACGCCTACTCTGACGCCGGCACCGGATTTTCTGCCCCACGTGCGCGTTAACGCAATCGCGTTATAGAGGTCAATAGAGCGCAGATCGATCAACGTGGCCTTGTCAACGTTGTGATCAACATGACCACAACGCTCCGGCGCGACGCCGCAAGTCACGAACAGTGTTATACAGCTCATTAGCGCGTGTTAAGCCTCGCCCAACCAGTATAGTGAACTGGTTATAGTAACGGTTTTGCTCTGACTGTAGTCACTTCGGGCGAATAGGTGCAGCCCCGCCACTGTGGCCCAGTGGATATATACGGTACTCGGCTGCTGATCCGAGGGTTGCGGTATCGAATCCCGACTGTGACGTAGCTTATCTCGCGCGTTATATCGACTGCTACTGCCCAAACGATGACGCTTGGGCAGCAGTGACACTGGTACTCAAAATCTCTGCCGGGGTTATCCTGTCGCCGCTGCGCTGCTGTGAAAGATTATCTGCAAAAGATTATACTACGAGACACCTGCAAAAGGTCATCTTGCCCGGCATCCTGTATAAATTGAGGGATGCTTCCTGCGAATAAACAGTTGGAATTTGGAGCGCGTGTGTGTTCGACCTTGTCTTTGTCCCGTACCTATTCCTTCAAGAAATGCAGCAAGTAGCTCAACAACATCTCCGTTGCCACAGCGTCGCAACGTCAACAATGGAAATATTACGGAAAAATCTGACCAAGCAATTTGAGGCACATGGGTTTATTGCGACGTTTATTAATTTACTGTCGACATCAAATGAAAGGGGAACAGCCTTGCCTAAGCATAAGCCATATAGCGTACGCCGTCCAGTCAACCATTGCATGCGCATACGTCATGTTTGGCAGCACCTCCCGATTCAGCGAAAAGAACAATATTTATACGCGCCACAGCTTGGCTACAATGTTGGCGCCACGTGCTCCTCTGTTCGTGTCTCATTTCATAATACATATGCCATCTGGCGAGTCCTGCTCAAAAACGTCGTAGAAGCTAATCGACCTTGGTAGAAATTGGGTCAGTTCCGCCACTTGGGCCTCATACCCACATAGCGAAAGCACGGATAGACCACAGGGTATCTATCTATCTATCTATCTATCTATCTATCTATCTATCTATCTATCTATCTATCTATCTATCTATCTATCTATCTATCTATCTATCTATCTATCTATCTATCTATCTATGTACGTCTCTGCGCTCTCGTGGTCGTCCCGCTTACCTGGTATACGCCAATATTTGGATGATATATATATATATATATATATATATATATATATATATATATATATATATATATATATATATATATATATATATATATATATATATATATATATATATAGCAGGCACGACTTCGCAGTTATCGTTTCTTGCCAACAGTTTCGACCGCGGGTCCGGTGTTTTTCAAGGCATAGAGAGAAGTGCAGTGATATTTACAGTTACTACTAACAGGGAAGTAGTAACATGAAGTTTGTAACCGTACTAACATGATATTTTTCACCTTTGAGCAAAGTACTGCCCGATGTTCGAATTCCGCCTGGTCGTCAACATGCCCGCGGGATACTATTGTAGCACGAGGTGCTATGCTGCTCAGCGAACGGCACGCATGAGACCCTCGGTTACTCACTGGTGCCGCCGAAGTCCTGTGATATGCGGGCCTCATGACGGCAGAGGCTCCTTCTTCTACAAAGGCTTCCACGAGGTTTCCTACACCGGGACGCAATGAAAATTATTCCTCTTCTCTAATGGCACCAACCCACTTTGCGGGAATGGCCAGGAGTAGCTCGAGAAATAAAACTCAAGGCTGTTCCAGGCATTGAAAACTGTAGGAACAGGGTGTTTTTTCATTCATGACGTGCACTACAGCCTTGTCAACCTCCCTCGCAAGCCTGTACCATATTGGCCTCGAGGGCCACCACTGGAAAGACCGGCGCTACTGTCGTTGTGACGTAGTAAACGACATCACGTGACGCCTTCGCCGGCGAAGCGCGCTGGCTTTCTTCAAGCTGGTTACTTTTCTTCTTGCTTTAGAGCATGAATTACTGGTCGGCGCTACGGCACTTGACGTATTCGACCGAGCTAGGTGTAATTTTCACGCGTATATTCCTCAAAACGAATCGTCTTGGCTGAAAAATCTGAGAATGGGGAAACAGCCAAATTCTCGTGCGTTTCGAGTGTGTGGGAAGCATTCCGCGAAGCGAATTTTGTGCACGGCGTTGGGGCTAAAATGGTCAGTGAGTACGGCACGAACTTTCTCGGAGTAGGCATTCGAACTTAGACGCGTATTTGCTGCTGTAGAGGAATCGTGTCTTGTGTACTGAACAGCGCCATCGCAAAAAATGACGGGATGCTTTGGTTCTATCATCAGTCAAGATACTGTGCGCAGAGATGCATGCGCGCACATGGCGGAAGCGTATACATGAACTTAAGGTACAGTTTATTGGTGATAAATAAGCTTGCGATAAATCATTGTCCAGCGATAATACTGGCAAAAGTGCCAAACCGGCCGCCGCGATGAGTTCTACGAACAGTACTTCTATAGCGGCACGTACCGTGCGCATGCCTTTATGAATAGACATGCAGGTTGAATGAGCAATATCAAGACCTTGCATATATTTTCCGCTTAATCAGGTGCCCAAAAATTGGGCGAAGGGGTGGGATGGTATGCCGTGAACCACGCACAGCTGTGAACGCGAATCGAAATGTCACCTATCGCCCGTGCACTCGCGCCTATTCGCGCTTGAATAAGGTACTGCGCGGGGGATGTCTGAGTATTCCAAGCGATAACTAAATTTCCTGAGCACACCTCATGCGAGCGGCCTCGTCACTTTCGTCGTGAATAGCACCGCGTGGACACCTTGCGACAAGCGTGGACGATGCGGCGATGCCTTTTGTTCGCTCGCAAAATACTTTGCCGACCTGTACAATAGGTGTCCGAACGAGCTGCGACATTGTAAACGTCGTACACCGCGCCGCCGGTATCACGTGATGTCGTGTTCTACGTCACGGAGAGGTTCCGGCAGAGGGCGCCATGGTGTGTCCTCGAGGCCAATGTAGTGTCAACAACAACAGCAGCAGCAGCACCGGCGACGATGACAACGAAGACGACGGCGACAAATAAACAGAAGTTAATCATCATCATCATCATCATCATCATCATCATCATCATCATCATCATCTTCTTCTTCTTCTTCTTCTTCTTCTTCTTCTTCTTCTTCTTCTTCTTCTTCTTCATAATCAAGATCTTATTGTCTGCACGACGCCGGACGTTGAAGGTTCACTGTAAAATAGATCCCACGTATTTTGTAATCGATGTCATGGGAAGTCTTCCTACATCAACGGCGGAACACCATAAAGTTATCTTGCGATAGGAATTATATGGGCACTTGAACAGGATTTGCAAACTACGTCAATACCTTGTATTTTCTACAGAAAAAAAGAAACAATGAAGGAAAATAATTAACGACAGAAAGGTATGGAAATGAACAAAAGCGATAAGAGAGATACAAAATTGGTTGCTGGTGCTGGCACTGGTAAGAAGGACCAGACCCTCCTTAAGCAAGTGCCTTAACCACTGGTCTACACAGCCGCGCTAGGAAGATGTGAACATATTGAACCATACTGCAGCTTCGCTGTCCGCCCATCTTAATGGAGTGGTTGGGCCCGCGATTTGTGTTTTATTTCGGTAGGGTCTATTTTGGTCAATTCCAGCCTTTTGATAGGTATACGTTCCACTTTGATCAGTCAAAAGCGTCGCCGTGACCAACTGCATCCCTATATTACATCACGATCCTCAATACCTCTTTGCCATTTCTCTGTGTAGATTACCGCATTCCTAAATATTAAATTTTTTAGCACCCAATCCTTGGCCAATCATCCGCAGTGGGTGTGAGCCATACATTGTCAGGTGAGCAAGAACAAGAACTGCATCCACGGAGAAGAGGAAGAAGCGTATGACAGCGTGGAACACGCAATTCTCCTGACAACCCTAGAGACCTATAATTTTCCAAAATATTTGATAGCATGGATAGCAGAATTTTTGAGAGCTAGGGAATGCTTTTGCTTTAAGGATGGCTGCTACTCTCCTAGATTCACACAAACTCGTGGTGTTCCTCAAGGAGCAGTTCTTTCTCCGTTATTGTTTAACGTCCTAATGAGCTCCATCCCTACTTCTGAGGGTGTACAACTTTACGTTTATGCTGATGATATTGCATTCTTTGCAGCCGACAGCGACATTCATATACTCTATCAAAATTTGCAACGTTACATGAATACGCTTCGTAATTGGCTTTGCAAAATTGGCATGTCTTTAAATGTTAATAAAAGCTCGATCTTAGTGTTCCCTTTAAGTGATCCTATTTCTATCTCTATATATTACAATCAAGACCTTATTCCCCAAGTCAATTCTCTCAAATATTTGGGAATAATTTACGATGCAAACCTAACTTGGATTTCTCACATAGAGCATATAAAATCTAAGGCTCAGCGTGCCTTAGGTGTGCTGCGCAGATCAAGCAACAGACGGTTTGGGTTACGCAGGGACGCTCTCCTGAGGATCTACAAGGTGTACATGCGCCCAGTAATGGAATTTGGTTGCGCTCTATTTTCAGGTTCCCCAGCTTACAAAACTAAGCCGCTAGTTCTCTTGGAACGTGAAGCACTGCGACTTTGCATAGGCCTACCTAAATGTACAGCCAATACTGTTCTGTATCAAGAAGCTCGCTTGCCTACATTGTCTTGCAGATTCCGAATCTTAACTATACAAACATTCCTAAAATTGTATAGTTTTCCGCTCAGACGAACTGAATATGTGTTCATCAAAGAGCCAGACTCGTTTTTTCTAGCACATTGGCCCCGCTTCCATACACCACAGATTATATTTGTGCAAAGACAATTAGATAGCATAAACGTTAACATTCGAGAGTTAATTGCATCAAAAGGCTCAAATCAGGGGATCACGATTGAATATGATGATATTTTTCCCGGAAACGCTAAATTTCTGTCTACTAGGTTCTTAAATAATCAGCTGCAAGACTACCTTGGGCAAGCACAAACAAATTACATAATAGCTACAGACGCATCTGTGAAGGGCGAAAAGGCAGGTGTGGGGATCTTTTCATCAACGCTTGATTGGTCCTTCTCACTGAGATTACCAGACTACACCCCCATTTTTGCAGCAGAGCTTTTAGCAATCATTTTGGCGCTGAGGAAACTCCCTGCGGCTGCGACTAATGTGGTGGTTTTAACCGATTCCCATTCGGTTTGTACTTCTCTTACATCTTCATCCAATTCACAAGCCCTGCAGATGTTTTTAGCATTAGTTCCGCCACATCTTAGCCTTGTAAAATTGCTGTGGGTACCGGGCCATAGCGGATTGTATTTAAATGAGATGGCCGACTCATTAGCTGGAGCATCTCTTCAAGGACCGATAATATCAGTTTTTCCAGCAGAGCAGTATATAACAGCAATCAGATATAGAAAATTTTCTATACATAGAGATTCAATGGAAACTATCACAGCTTCGTCAGAATACAGACATTTAAATTATCCATGGAAATCTAAATGGTGTCCATCAAGGCAATCTGAGGTAATTCTCAGCAGGTTTCGATGTCGTGTCCCTCCGCTAAATCTTTACGCACACAGGGCTGGTTTGGTTTTGTCGCCCCTCTGCCATTTCTGTCATGAAATTGAAAGTATAGATCATTATTTGTTAGTTTGCCGCCGGTACAAGTTCCTCCGAAAAAGACTTCTAGAAATTCCGATCAGTACGTTGGGACTAAATTTAACAACTGAAGTTGCTCTTTCTTTTGGTGCCTCAGCTCTGGGATATTGCCACAGAGATGTATTCAATGCTGTGTGCAATTACATACAAATGACAAACCGTATACGATTTTGACAATTCCGGTTAAAAAAAAAAAAGTCAATTGTAAAGACAGTCTACTCTTCTCGTGAGTACTGCAAAACATACTTAAGTTATTCTTCGGTACATGTCTTGGTGACTCATCTGTCAGGTTTGAATGGTTAACATGCACAATTCCACTACTTAAATTCCCTCTAAAACATCCTTTTTTTTCTCTCTCTCTATCGATTCCTTCCAATAATTTAAAATCAAAACGTAATCACCTCTTGGCCAATCCCCCCTGGTGGGTAAGTGCCGTAATTCTTCAGGAACATCATCATCATCATCATCATCATCGGACCGTGCGTGTGCATCTGTGGTGCTGTTCGACGAGCGTAAAGCCGCAGTGAGCCAAACGGAACTCAAATACCTATAGTTGGCCTGTATGCCTGTTTTGACATTCGTTCCCTTGGGCGACAAACAGAATCGAGGTCGACAGAGAGGTGAGAGAACTTGCCCGGCGAGAAGACGGCGATGGGGCGGCGAGGGAGAGACGACTCGACGATCATCATCGACGTCAACCCAATGCACAGAATACCGCTGGTGATCGTCAATGCCATTGTCTTCGCCTTCTGTTCTATCGTCGTCTGCGCCTGCGTGAGTTCTTGTCCTCCCTTGGCATTTTCCTTACAAAAACGCCACATGTTGCCGTATCAGGCATCGTACATAACGGGGCTGGCACGAATCCGTATTTGGTCGTATTTGCCCGAATCGATGTAAAGCCATATATGACAGTAGAATACCTATAGAAGAGTTGGCACACTTGAATATATAGCGAGCCCCGCCACGGTGGTCTAGTGGTTATGGCACTCGGCTGCAGATCCGAAGGTCGCGGGATCGAATCCCGGCCGCGGCGGCTGCATTTCGATGGAGGCGAAATGTTGAGGCCCGTGTGCTGTGCGATGTCAGTGCACGTTAAAGAACCCCAGGTGGTCGAAATTTCCGGAGACCTCCACTGCGGCGTCTCTCATAATCAGAGCTGGTTTTGGGACGTTAAACCCCACAAATAAATCAAATCAATATATAGCGAATTGAGCTAATATGGCCATGTAGGCGTGCCATATACAGCCCGATATGCATATGTGGCCACGTCAGGATTTGGGCGAAGCATGCTATATATATTCCGCATATGGCCATATTTGTCAAGTTTGTGATGCGGGAACACAAGACCTGTACAAGAATTGACATACATATGGCCCTACGTGCGGGTAAATAGGGGCTTTGAGAATCGCATCTCTCTCTCACAGACACACACACACACACACACACACACACACACACACACACACACTAGTCATATTTTTATGCGATATAGTATTTTTTACACTCTTCTATGCCGATTTTATTTTTAGGACCCTTTACTGGCATATGCCACCTTATCATCTCAGCTCATTGTCACTGCAAGCATACCATCATTCGCCATGGCGCTCTTCGGCCATATAAAGGTTTTGCACGCAGAAAGAACTAAATGCCATAATCAGATGATGCCTTCTGGTGCAGATCTACTCCATCGTGGACCGGTACGACGGGATCACGTTCCGACGCCGCTCGCTGATCATCAGCTTCGTGGTGAACACCGAGGTGTCCGCTCTGGCCGCGTCGGGTCTCCTCCACCTCATCAGCTTCATGGGCTTAATCGGCGCGCTGCGCGAGAACGTGTGCTTGCTGCGCTGGTACCTGTGGGGAATTTGCCTGCTCCTCACGCTGGACCTGACGTTCATCGCCAGCTGCTTTATCGTACCTTTCATAAGCAGAGGCGTGAGTAAGGTGCACTCTTGCGCTACGACTTCGTTGAACTTACGTGGTGCACGTTGTATGGCACGGTATCCTTCAACATTTAACCTTGAAGCTGTTCTTAGCTGAGCTTTGGCCCCGCCACGGTGGTCTAGTGGCTATGGTACTCGGCTGCAGATCCGAAGGTCGCGGGATCGAATCCCGGCCGCGGCGGCTGCATTTCGATGGAGGCGAAATGTTGAGGCCCGTGTGCTGTGCGATGTCAGTGCACGTTCTTAAAGAACCCCAGGTGGTCGAAATTTCCGGAGACCTCCACTACGGCGTCTCTCATAATCAGAGCTGGTTTTGTGACGTTAAACCCCACAAATGAATCAAATCCCATATAACAACAACAAGCTGAGCTTTGCCGGTATACCCGTGGTAACGCAGCAGGGAAACGCGGAGCCGCTCTTGCCCTCGTCGTGGTGGTCGGGATGGTGGTGGTCGGGATGTGCGGGATTTCCGCGCGCACTTCTTTCTTCTCTCGCGCTAGACCCATTGCTGCATGATAGTAGCTATGCGAAGGCCAAAGATGTGCGATAAAGTGTAGAACATGATGGCGATTATGCGAAAGCCATGTGCGAACGAAGTGTAGAGAAGGTTTAGCTCGAAGTTTCCGGCTTCGATCCAAGCAGCCGCGGCTGCGTTTCCATAGCGTGATATGCAAATAAGGAAGGAAGGAACGAAGGACGGAAGGAAGGAAACTGAATGAGTGCACGGCGAACAATGCAGTGCGGTCAGTAGACAATGATGAAAGGTGGAGAGTAGAGACCCCACGTGATAAAGGGCATAACGTTTCGGCAGTGTACAAATCTATGACTAACGTAAGTGATAGGTGTGACACCAATAACTTGACAAATTTGCCAATGACGATAACAGCTTCGCTATTCCGGCAGTTTGCACGGCATCGAACTGGCTTGAACTTTTTGTCAAAGAAACCTGTCAAACAAGCTACGCGCGAGCACGCAGGATTCCGAAAGGTTCACGAATATAGATAAAAAAAATTACAGCATATCCACGGAGTGAATGATGATGAGTGGGCGAAGCTCGGGATGTTCATCGTAGATCGTGCCGAGTTCCGGATTAATTTAGTTAATGCGCATGCTACGAATCCTGACGGTTCAACTATGCACAATGCACAAGTGAAATCTCCCACCGGCACTTCATTGCAAGTCCAGATCCAGTGCCTATATATATATATATATATATATATATATATATATATATATATATATATATATATATATATATATATATATATATGGGTTGCTTCTCCAACGCTTCTCCAACGCGAGCAGTCGGTATTTCTCAATCAAGAAACTCGCTAGGAGTAGGAGACGCTGCGTGCGCCAACGTTGTCTCGCGTTTGCCGGGGCAGTGTCGAGTTTGCCGGGGAGCGCGTGGCTCCCGGCGCTCGCGGCGAGGGCGAGCGCCGGGAGCCACGCGCTCGCCCTCGGCGCGTGCGTGCCCTCCGGCAGGCACGCGCCGGTGGCTACCTACTACTACGACTACTACAACTACTACTACATACATCGGGGACGCACGACCCACGCTTTAAGGAGCTTCGTCCCTAAAAAGCTGTACCCACCCCTATGGAGTGCTAACTAACAAAGCAATCCTGAGGACTATACTCCAGAACGAAAATTTGTTAGCTACCTATCATTGAAAAGTCGTGTGTTCGACATGAACAAATATATCGCTTTGCTGGGGTTCTTTTTCATTCGGGATATATATTCGTAGCGGATAGGAAATAAAAAGACCTGCACAATGACCCGGTAGTATGAACCTGTTACGTGTTAGACAGTTTCCTTAGCGTACATTTACCAGTCTCGTAGAATATGCACCCTTTCATGTGTGACGAAATTGACGTAATCTGAAGCATTGAAACGTGCACGTAAATACGAGTAGTTATTGTAGTAGCGTTGCATATGGTGGTAGGTGGTATATGGAAGGCCAACTACAATCAGGATGTTGCGTTAAGTTGGAAAGCTAATTGTAATTATTCTTATTTTTTCACCCGCAACGTTTTCGCAGAGCGCTCAAAGCGTATTCAGCATTGACCTCATCGTCAGCTACAGGGACAACCCGGACTACGCTCGACTCGTCGATTACACGCAGGTACGAGGCGACTCTGCGTTTTACCAGATGACTGCACGAAAGGCCGTGTCAGTGGTGAATATAGAGTAGCTTAATATAAATGCTAAAGCAGTGTAATTATAACATCTTGAGTTACTCTGTAAACGGTTAAGATTTGTGCGCCACACGTATCTTCAATGTTGTGGTTAGACGTCTTTGTTCTTGCTGACACAATTTGAATTATCTTCCCCTGTGCCTCCATCGGCATCAGTGCCTGTGGCTTTCATTATAGCTATGTCTAGGAGTTGTAAGATCGAAACAAGCATGATGGCTATTAACAATAAATCACAACAGTAGTACACAAATTAAAAAGGAAACAGGAGTGGGCAACAAGGCAGACTGACCACTCGGGTCGATGTTTCCTCGCCAGCCAATCGCACAAGCAAACAATGACGGCGTCATGCAAACGTGACATCGTGGGTTATTTTGGTGTTTCATAAGAAATCAAACTTTCTTTGATACACTCTAATAGACAAGTAAAAATATATCATCATCGTCATCATCAGCCTGTTTAGGTCCACTGCAGGACGAAGGCCTCTCCCAACTATTTCCAATCCACCCTATCCTGAGCGAGTTGGTTCCACTTTATGCCTGCAAACTTTTTAATTTCATCGCTCCATCTAACCTTTTGCCTACCTCTGTTGCGTTTTCCCTCTCGTGGTATCCATTCCGTCGCTCTTACTGTCCATCTATTATCCTTCCTCCTCATGATAATTCTATTTCTACAGTTATTGCATGATAATTTTATTTCTACAGTTATTGCTTTATTTCGGTTACGTGGAACGTTCGAAGCAAGAACTATTTGAGGCTTCACGGAGGGCAGCAGCTGGCGGTTAGGAGTCCGAGGGAGGGGCTTCACTGCAGACTTGAGTTGCATGCGACTATAGAACGACTCGCAATGAATTCGTCAACTGGGTCACACGCAGGAGTCGTTCGAGTGCTGCGGTGTGACGGAGGCACGATACCGCGACTGGGACCAGAACGTCTACTTCAACTGTTCCGTGTCGAACCCGAGCTCCGAGCGTTGCTCCGTGCCGTCGTCTTGCTGTCGCCGCCGCGTGATCGGAAGCGGCAACATCCCGGGCGGTCACGAGAACGACCCCGAGGAGCGCCTCAAGCGACGATTCTGCGGCAAAGGGGTGCTCAACCTCACCGAACAGGAAGCGTGGAAAAAGGTGGGCAGCGTGCGAGCTGTCCCTGAAAAATAACTTTAGAGCCTGTTCCGTCCCTGCGCCGTCTACACACCCACTGCGCATGCGCAACAGCTGGCCCAAGCTGGCAAGGAGCGAGAACGCGCCCTCGCCCGCGAGAGACAACGCTGACGCAGGCAGCGTCTGCTAGCGAGTTTCTTGATTGAAAAAACTGACTTCTCGCGCTGCACAACCGTTCACCGGCCACCCCCTATATATAGGCACTGGATCTTGACCTGCAATGTTGTGCCGGTGGCAGATTTCTCTTGTGCGTAGTTGAACCATAAGGATTCGCAGCATGCGCGTTAACTAAAAGTAATCCGGAACTCGGCACGATCTACGACGCGGGGACGCAGGAACCTCATAAAGACCAGGAGCATAAATGACAACGCGTGTGCAAATACACACACAAGTTGTTACTCATTTACATGCATGAGTGGGCAATGTCACGGGTGGTCTACGGTAACACCGAACGATCCTCAGTACTTCGCCCACTCGTCATGGTTCACTCCATGGAGATGCGTGAATTTCTTTTTTTTTTAAATATGTAAAGACATCGCCTATGGCTAATGCGCAGTCTACCTTGTGCTGTTAATTAAAATAATATTCCTCGGGGGTCCTTGGCTATCGATCAATGGATGTGCAAGCGGAAGCGAAGATCTTTGGTAGACAAACCCCGGACCTAGGTGTTCGAAACCGCAGAAATTGGAAGTCGAACATCGCGTAAATGCCGTTTGACATAGGTTGTAAAAGTTGACGTTCGGTCACCCCTGTGGCTCATACGGGCATATCCAAATCGGGTGTGAGCTACGTGCGATTTATTATCGTTAATTTTTATACGTAAATGGTAAGGATGTGAAATTATTAATGCCGTGGATTATCAGTCACGTTGGCCGTATACGTTCGTACCTTCCAAGCCAATTTTGGTATATATCAAGGGAACCAGAGGCGTACAATAATTGATTGATTTGTGAGATTTAACGTCCCAAAACCAGTTATGATTATGAGAGACGCCGTAGTGGAGGTCTCCAGAAATTTCGGACCACCTGGGGTTCTTCAACGTGCACTGACATCGCACAGCACACGGGCCTCAACATTTCGCCTCCATCGAAATGCAGCCGCCGCGACCGGGATCCGATCCCGCGACCTTCGGATTCGCAGCCGAGTGCCGTAACCATTAGACCACGGTGGCGGGGCGCGTGCAATAACTCAAATATGTGCGGGTTTGCGCGAGTTTATCGTGAAAAAGAGCGCAAAGCAAAACGAGGGCACAACGAAGAACTAGACAAGACGAGTGCTCAGAAGATTCACGGACACACGAAAAAAAAAAAAAAAAGGAAGGGATCACAGCGGTAGTGTAGGCGCGCTGCAATTTACAAGAAAAAAAAAGACATTTATAAGCGGAACTTACTTTTGTAAGTGATGCAGTTCTTCTCGCTCAGTGTAAGTGAAAAGTAAAATTTAGGAATGTTTAGGTGTGTCCTCTTTCTTTTTGTGTGTACGTGCCCAATTCTATCACAATGAGCACGTGCCATCTAACACACACACACACACACACACACGCACGAAATTTCCCGGCCACGTGTTCGGGTCATGGTGGGTGATTGATCGATCTCTACCGCAGGTGTTCACCCGCGGCTGCATAGATGCCTGCGTCTCCTACATCCGCTCCAACGTCTCGACGATGATCGGCGTCGCCCTGGTGGTGTTCGCGGTGCTCTCCTTGTTGCGCACCATGGCCACCACTGTGCACGACGAGATAGTCGCGCTCACCCAGCTGTACACCAAGTACTACCACAACAAGGCGCGCGGGTACCGCAAGTCGCTGAAGCGACGGCAGGCCCTGCAGGCCGAGGCCACGGCCAAGAACCTAGTCGTCAGGAGAGCCAAGATGACGCAGTGAGTGACGTCAGAGGCTGTTTGTGATTGCCGTTTTTGTAACAGTGAAGGGGACGCCTGCATGCAGAACGTTTTGAACACAGCCAGAGGACGGTGCCCACCACTTAATTGTTGAAGCTCTCGCGAACATTTGAGCCAAGTATAATCGTGCTGCACACGTCACGGGACTTGCAATTTGGTTTCAAATACAGCCTGAGATCACTTGCCCTTCCTTCAAGAAATGACGTCACTGGCCTTGACGTCCCTCGGACTTATTAAAGATAGACACGTACGTTGTCCTTGTTTCTTGAATTCAAAACTGGAAAAGAATGCTTTGCAGGGTATCATGCAATCAGCCTATGCTATATTTGCCTCAAGCTGTTTAGTCGGTGCGCCCCATGACGTCATTTGTTGGAGGCGCTTCCCTGCTGTATTTGAAACCAAATTGCGAATTCCGTGGTGCGTGCAGTTCAACAATATTGGGCTAACATTTT
This sequence comes from Hyalomma asiaticum, assembly GCA_013339685.2. Taxonomy (NCBI): domain Eukaryota; kingdom Metazoa; phylum Arthropoda; class Arachnida; order Ixodida; family Ixodidae; genus Hyalomma; species Hyalomma asiaticum. The sequence continues at coordinate 8,688,930 of CM023487.1, forward strand.
CCCCGGGGCCTCCGCGACGGATCAGCATCATTTCCTGACTAGATCCAAAAAGTTCGGTGAAATGAAAAGAATAATGAAAGAAGGAATCAGGTGATGTTGATTAGCTCACTTTATTGTTGTTAATTTGACGAATGCGGACTTATTATTTAGCCTATAAGACGGATACTTGTCTTCAATGGCGCCGAATGTTTTAGTGGCAATACTCTGTAGGTGGCTGCTCCCATTAGCTTCGCGAAATCTGATGTTACCGAGGCTAGAGGAACCATTGCAAACAAACGTGGCAAAAGATAGAGAAGACGGAATTCACAAAAAAAAAAATGTAGCTCCGTTTGTCGCAACTTGATTAATTAACGTTATATCCCGCAATCCCACACTACGGTCCAATGCTAGAGGTAACACGGAAGCTCGTGGCCGCGCTCCGCGGACGAACGTATTCTATTCGAAACTGAGGTAAATATTCGACAAATTTTCGAAACATTCGAATATTCGCACACCCGTAGTAAGAAGTAACGTTGACTGTAGCTTCTTTATCTTTACGCCCCTTGCAGCCACACTAGCGGGACTCGTATCCAGGAGATCCAACCGGCGTCGGACTACTTCGGTCCTCCCTAACTTTTGGAGTTTCATCAGCGTCGATGACGGTTCCGATGACCTCCCTTTCGCGGTGCTCTCCTCACCAGTCCCGACTGGACAGTGCTTACATGCGACATTGTGAAGATGCTTATTTCGTCTTGCATATACCATATGGAAAGGATAGCTGCGCGTCCGACTATACCTGGCACATCGGACGCTTCGCAAACTCTCCAACTGGCTCCCACAACGAAACAATCAGTTCAGTTCAGATTCTGTAGTGATGTGCACACACTCGCACAGGGACAAGTAAAATGAATTATTTTCGTGTAGAAATAAATGGTTTAGCACTTGTTATACGATGCAACGTTGGCGTAGGTATTTGCTAGTGAGTCATTTGCTGTCGTATACGTGCTACGTATTTTACTATATCAGTCATCGCCTGAACTGTGTTACGTCAATGTAGGAACCATAAAAATGAAACCGTACAGCACTATGTCGGTACAATCTGTCCCGAGTGCTTTTCGTTTGCGGTTTATGACACCTCGTCAAAAATATTTGGCTCTGAGGTCACGCAGTGCGTATCAGTTTTATCTTGCAATAGGCCAATTGTTTCATCTTACGCATTTCACATACGAAATCGTCCTCTACGTAGCGGACTGCTACGAAACCTCATCAGACACGAGCCCTTTGGCACATGAAATTTCTGCTCGGTTAATGCATGGCGTTCTTAACTGATCTCTTCACTATGTAGGTCACAAAAAAAAAAAAAAGTCGGCTGATACCTTTAATGAAAGGCTGTGCCTCATTAACTTATATTGCTATATGTACGTTGCGTTATGTGACTAATTCCTGCAATTCTGATGCGATCTTTGCACCACACGAAACTTTAACATAGGTTATCATAACAGGCAATAACCATTATGGTATTCGAATATACACATCAACCTTGTCGTGCTTGATGGTATCGCTAAGTCTGGAAACTCACTTTCGCCGGCTTCAAGGGCTGTCGCAAGCTTCATTTTTGCTAAGCGTACGAAGAAGCAGTGAGATGTTGCCAGCAATGCTTTAGTTCTTTTAATAGAAAGGCAATGCGTCCTTCGTCATTCGAAATGAATGACGTCACGTTTTTCAACGCGTTACGCTTCTGTTGCGTCACTGTCTCCTTGACGACAGAGGAAGTCGTGCTGCCGGTTCACGCACGTTCCGTTCGAGCAAGGGCTGGAAGTGCAGTGGTTGATCTCTGAAAATAAAGATGAGAGAAAGGAGACACTTGTCAGATATGACTTATAGCGCTTCGCCATCGAGGTCTCACAGGACGTGCGCCCTTGGTCAACTGCATTCGGTGGGCTCGTAATGCAAAGAAAATTCGTGCTGGACACGGACACAAGGGAAGATGAGTCAACGATACGAACGCCGCCTATCAAATGAACAGCACAGAGGCGAAGAAGAAAGAAGGCACACGTACTTTGCATTATGAACCCGTACCAACTAGCCAAGCTTCCTGCCATTTTATGGATCCACATGTTTAGATTTGCCGCTTGCTGCTTTGCACCTTAAATAACGTCTACGAATGCATCCACCCGAAATTAATGAGTGTGTCGCGGCGAATCTGTTGTACTTGATCAGAGGAATTTTGTCGTTCGCGTGCGTGTAGGCGTTTCGTATAGTATATGTGCTACGTTGAGCGCTGCTACTGGAAATATATTCCGCGAGGTCTCGGCAATGACGGCAGAGGTTGCTTACAAGTCCCCGCGATAACCTGTCACCTAGAGAGGCAGAGTTGCCTTGAAACTTCTTGCGAAATCTCCTGGTACAGAACGCCCGCCCCCGTTAAGGACAGTTGTAAAATTTATTTTTCTGGCGCGAGCAACACTTTTTGGTCGGGGAAAATCAAAACTCGCCTACATTTCACGAGAGCAATGACAAGTATCAAAGGGTCTTCTGGTAACGCGAGCGCTATCTGGCTACCTGCTATCTGTGCCAAAATCATAACGTTCACGGGCACTCGTAGAATGCCAGACAGATTATAAAATCATTTATTCTTATGGAGAGCATTCTGGTGTTGGCCTCTACTTCGTGCTACTTTAGTGAGTCAGTTAGTTTGTTCATGGAATGCAGAAGTCTGAAATGTCCCACACAAAGGCTGGCCCTTATTTACACCTACACACGTCACAGCTCAGAACGGGAGCTCAGAGATATTCCACATCCCAAAGCATTATTTAGATTATTATCAACAGATGGTACACAGCAAGTCTTTTTTTCTTCTTCTTTTCTTTCTTTCTATTCACCCCGTATAAGCTCGAAGATAACGTCGGAGGAAATTACTCAGCGCTTTATGCTCGACAACACAGCGCATTTACTTTTTCACAGCCAATGCTCACTTTCACGACCACGTTCTGCATCAAACAGTTTAAAGGGGGCCTCGCGACACTTTTTTGAACTAAGTCAGAAACTGTGCCAAGCAGTCGTGTGGGCTACTGTGAACGTGTGAGGCAAATATAATCGCACTGCGCGCACGAAGAAACTTCCAATTTGGTTTAAAACACAGCTGGAAAGCGCTCGTTCTTTTTTTTTTTTAACAAGTGACGTCACTTGGGGCACTGATTTAGTCGCTTGAGAGAGAAATTCCATTGGTTGATTTTATGATCACCGAAGAATAATCTGCAATGCTTTATTTGTTCTTCTTGAAATTAACGAATAAAGAAGACGTGCACATATTTCTTAAGGAGCAATGAAAATGCCGAGTGACGTAGCCGGTACTACCGGTGACGTCATTTGTTGATAGGAGAGCGGGCTTTTTCCAGCTGTGTTCGAAAGCAAACTCCGAATTCCCTGGCGCGTGCACTGCGCTAATATTTGGCTCACATATGCTACCAGATGCCTCCACAACCTATCGGCACTGTTTTCTATGTTGAAGAAGTGCTGCGGGCCGCCTTTGGAGCGCCTTCATTAACGAATTCGTTGAAGCTTGAAAGAGTCGGAGAAATTGGACGTTATCATTGGCGTTCACAGCCCACACATAGCAAATCTAACGTTCGTTACTTCGCTTTTGCGCGGAGGCTCCTTTTCGAATCGGCGCACTTTCGGCGTAATCTTTGGTGTGCTTCTTGGGTATTTTCACTACCAAATTTTCTGGAGCTACAGCAAGCTGTCTTATTGATACGAGAAATAGCGCACGCGGAGACTGGGACGAAGGGAGCAAGACGACAGGAGAGCTAACGAAGATTAACAAAACTTAATACTGGGCTATAATGGTGCCTGTTCATTATCACGGTAATGTAGGCGCAGGAACAACACTCACAGTGACACGAGGAAGCAGGACAAGCGCTTGTCCTGTCTGACATGAGCGCTTGTCCTGTCTCCTCGTGTCACTGTGAGTGTTGTTACTGCGCCTACATTACCGTGATGATAACTAACGAAGGTACTTGGATCTGAAAGAGAACATCCAAAAGGGCCCTATGTACGAGAAATGAATTCTAGAAGAGCAGCTGGAGCTTGCTGGCACTTGTGTGTCGTTTACTTGTGAGATATAGCCTTTTTTTCTTCCTTCGATCGCTTACCGACGCAGTCGTGGCTTGAGCGCGATCCCTCGTGGGGGATTGTTTTCGGTACCGGGCACTCGACACACGATTTCCGACCGCTCATTTCCTGGTAGAATCCACGCTTGCATGGTGTGCAGGGTTCCAGGCCACTCTCCGAGTACGTTCCGGGTTCGCAGTATTCTGGAAGATATGGAAAAAAAATAATCGTGGGGGTGTTCTCAATGTGTCCTTATGTGACGTTTCGGCGCTAGAGACCTTATACAGGCTACGCCGAACGTAGGGTCTACTTGAATCCCGAACGGCACCGTTCTTGATTTACCGGTGAATTAAGTCGCACGCGGCTCATACGCGCGCACGTAATGAGTGTAGAAGCCACGCGCGGTTTCATTGTCGTTGACAATAACGCAAGTGACGAGCGCGTCATGTTATTGATGACGCAACCTGTGTTGTCACGTTACTTATGCATTCGAACTTTTTCGTGCCAGTGGACATTCAGTACGACTGCGAAATTAGAGCACAAACACAATAGCAGCGGACACAAAACGAATCCTTTGTGTCACCATGGCTTTTCGTTTGACAAAAGAGTGGCAAGCGATCACTGTAACGGGAGATCCGATTAGTCACAAATCATTTGGTATTGTTACGAGACGCTTCGTGGGAACGATAGTTCTAAGTATACCTAAAACACAAACGATTTTATAAAGAATGTTACTTCTATAAGACACGGTGAATTCATAAGCATAAGTGAAATTATTCTGGATTTATGAAAAAATGCCATAGGGCCAGGAAAAAAGACAGAGAAAAACAAGAAAAAGCGAACGTTTCTGAAAACAGTCTCTTCTAGAGGCATATTTGTCACTATATTTCAATTCCCCGGATCGGGTAGCCACCGGTATGTTAAAAGCCGAGCAAATTAAGTGTGTTTCTTAAGCGGGAGGCGTTTTTAGCGCTCAGTCACGCTCCCTTATCCCCGACGGCGGCGGGCGCTCAAACGACAGCAGGCAAAGAAAAGTTCATATCCCGTTCACCGTCTGTCGTGCATGATAAGGTTTGCAGGTTGCCGTCGCAGTAAGGCTGCAATAACCATACCGCACGCATGGTTTTAGCTCTCGTATGGCCAGCATATCGCGAACTCGGCAGCTACCGGTCGCAGGTGCTGGAGGGGTCCACTACCGACCCATGGCAGACAGCTAGACCACTGATGATGTATGGGGTTTAATGACGCAAGGGCCAAAATAACCAGAAAGCACCACCAATAGAACACTGTGGACAAGTATGATTCAACCTGTACTACATGCGTGGTGGCTGCTGAAACAGAAGAAAAACACCAAGCACGATGGTCCGAAGCGAACGCGTGCAAGCGCCGCAGGGCAGAGCGTGCCCACAGCGCACAATTCTACCACTGAGTCCAGGTGAGGCCTCTTGTTCACGTCGGACATCCGTGAAAGGTAAGAGTATCGCTTTTGCACCGAAATGCATGGAGCGGTTTGCTTGATGTTTACTTGCTACGCTGCGAAGCTGTCCTGTGTGGCGGAGTCGTCCGGGCGTCCAGGCTCAAGCTGCTCAGCTTTTATTGCTTGGGCATCCTCATAGCCCAATTGTAAATCAATTCAGATCAATGGTACTGTGCTCATTATTGCGTGAACATACAGTCGTGAGCACCGTTAGGGTGGACCCGCGAGCGCTTTGCCGCACTATGCTGAGCACCGGCCTTGTGAGCGTGGAACTCAGCATTCATCGAAGCGAACGCGTAAATGCTCAGGAATTTACACGTTTGCTCCGGACATGCGCTCTGGTGTTCAGCTTAACAGTGGACACCTCTGTACAGTCGGCAGCAAAATAATATGGTCCAAGCGAGCGCGTGCTGTAAGTGCCATCTACGCTATCTAGTGGCGAACCGTCTGCGATCGAGAGTATTGCTTTGTTGTAGAGTTTATCGCCAGAATAAGATAGTAACGCCTCGCCACCAGACGGCGCAGACGGCCCTCTCGGCACGCGTTCGCGTGGTCCGTGTTCTTTTCATGCTGACTGCAGTACACTCGTTGCGTTGATGACGTTCAGGTGCTGCGTGTCATTTTACTGCATAGGCGTGCGGTTTATAGCGTGAGAAACCTGCGCACATCGTGGGATCGTTCAGTGAGCACAGCTGAAACCTCGTGTTCCTTACACACCCGATTTCACGCGTGTAAGGAAAACCTTACACACGCGAAATCTCGATAACTGGGTTACAAGGGCTGTTGCACTGGAAGAAGATTAACGCTCAAGCGACTTGAGTTCTTGAGTGTCATGCTGCTAGCATTTTGCACCACTTTTGCACCACATTTTGCACCATTTCCGAAGCGCACCACTACGGAATCTCTCATTATCATATAGGGTTTGGGAACGTCCAGAAATAAATCAAGTAATCTTTGTCAGTAAGTCAGGCTGAGAAGAAGTGAAGAAACTCTGAGACTGACTTTTACAGTCCGCCTCGTGAGCGCTGCCGTAGTCTTCGTTTGAGGATCCTTCGGGGCATATTTTGCACTGGACCTGCTGATACTGGTCCTGATAGGTTCCCGGAGGACATGCACGACACGTCCCAAGGCCGCTTCTAGAGAAGGTGCCCGGAGGACAGGGGGCTGAAGGAAGAGGAGAATAATAAAATGAATGTAGTGCGGGTAAGTTACTACCAGCAGCTAAAACACTTAGTATAGAAAGACACGTTGACACAAAGGTTTGTCACTGCTGCTACATTTGCGCGCTTTCCTAACCTTCAATCCTGTTACCACTGGGTGTCATTCTTCCGCGGCGCTTATACGGTCAATCAAAGCCTACAAAAGGTTCTCGTTTGTGCAGTAGGCTATGACGAGATGCTGCCGAAACGTGCTGACTCGTTCGCTGAAATACGCAGCAGACCAAGCACGTCGCCATTCGAGGTTCAAATCCACTGCTGGTTTGCACCAAGGTGCCGCCTCCTAAGGCAAAACGTATTTGTTTATTATGTGAGGTTGTGCACGTTCCCTCGAATGTACCAACCTGTCTCCGCAAGTTGGGCTATAAGTAACCGTCATCAGCACCATAATCATCCTATTTTAAGTCAACTGCAGGGCGAATGCCTCTCCCAACGACTTCCAATTTGCTGTATCCTGTGCGAGTTGGTTACACTTTGTGCCCGCGAACTACTTCTAATCTTTTGCCTGCCTCTGCTGCGTTACCTCTCTCTTGGTATCCATTCCGTCGTTCTGACTGGGGAGGGGGGCGGGGTTTTAAGCATTGGTCACCAGTAATAACGAAGCTGTCATATAGTTGCAAGAATCGCTGTACGCCTGCGCTACAGTTTTTCCTTGTTGAGTAAGTATACGCGACAAACTCTTGCGGCGTCAACGGCGAAATCAATTGTGCACGTTTCTCTGTGATTGAGGGGAATGATTTGTAAGAGGTAATTAACGACATGCTAATTTCCACGGAAATACGGGACACTTTCAAAGCCGGAAGGTTTTACGACAGAAACAATCGCCACGGTTATTCGCAGGAGCGTTTTGTGAAGTGCATGCTACGCGGCTCTCTTAACAGGCCTCAGAAGGGTGCAAATGAGTTGAAGGGTGTACGTTCCTGGGCATGCTTTTACGCTAGTTTTCATATAAGGGACTCGCAGCAGCGTGTCCAAATAAAAATGCAGTGAACTCCGGGCTCACCCTGGCAGTCGTCAATACTAGTGCTCTTCGGAGCGATGGTCACTGAGCCTTCTGGACACTGCTTGCAGGACACCGCACCGTCCAGGTCCTGGTAGGTGCCCTTCGGACAGGGAGAACAGAAGCCCATCTCGCGGTCGTGAAAGGACCCTTTCGGACACTTCACTGTTAAAAGAGCGAGCAAGAGATTATCGCGGCTATGATGATGATTACTGTTTGTGCAATAATTTTCGCGGCGCATTAAGCTAACTAATACATGCGAAAATCCTTCTGCCAAAAAGTATTCGGCCATAAATTCATTATGGACACACACGGTCGCAGGCACATGCACGCATGCACGAACATACTAGATCTAAGAAAAGTATGAATAAAGTTTATCAAGTCGTGTCGTAAGAAGTAACAAATATGGATAGACTAAAATGTTGAATTAAGGTACACTTGAATGTATTGAAACTTTCATAGGCATATATATCTGCAAACGTCTTAACTGATTGGAAATGTAAGGAGTTTACGAGGCATTGCATAAACTGGTGCCAAGTATGCTAAGCAACTCAATATAATCAATAGAAGAACTTGAAATATGGAAGCTTGGATGGAACAGATCGTCGAAAACGATAAAGTACAGGGAATGTCGTCAGAGCCAACGTTTTCAAAAGTTTATTTGTCTTCGTCAGGACGGCAACCGGCAAAGACAAGTCCGCTTATGGAGGCGTTGGCTGTATCGACATTACCTGTCCTTCGTGGTTTTCAACGACCACTTCATCAAGTCAGTATGATGAATGACAGCTAAACAGAAGAACTTCTCAGTGACTAGTCGCCTAACCTCGGTGTACTCCATGAAACTTGGTCTCAATCGACTTACCACAGTCACCATCGCTGTTCAGTGCTTCTCCATCAGCGCAGACGACGGCGTAGTCTTCCGCGTAGTAGTCTTTCAGGCGCAGGTCCACGGCCTCGTCGCTGAGTTCGTTCAGCACAGATGGGTCGATTTCCCCAATGCCCTCGAGAATTTCGTCCACCGCTGCGGCGAGCCTTCCGGTGTCGTTCGCAAAGGCGCTTGCATTGCTTGCCTACGCCGCATTATAAAGAGAATCCCAACGACTATACTAATAACACACACTTGTGGATGACACGGATGGATGGCTTGCGCCGAATCAGCGACCTTGAATTTTTAGCGCCTTGCCATGACCACCGAGGTAACACATCGGGTGTGCATATAAAGACACTTTAAATATATAACGTTCGTTGTTTTCGTATTGCGTGCATTTATCAATCTAACGCTATAAGAAAGATGCATATAGTAACACGGGCGCGCCGTGCTAAGAGCACACTAGATCGCCAACAAACGCGTGAAAATGAGGCGATTTTAAGGGGAGCGCAACTGGCAGCAGAGTTTCCCTTCTGACGTCACTGGAGCACCGTTCGCAGCACCTCCTGTGCTGCGCAAAAGGTGAATAGTCACAACGGTGGCTTCACCGGCACGTATCTCAAGAACAGTGACAGAAGGAATGATGTACGTTCTGCGCACTCGAACTCGAACCATTTCTCATCTGCCTTGAACATTCTTACATCGTTGCCTTGAGAGAGGCATGTGAGGAATATAGAATCTTAAAGAAATGCGGTCGCACTCACGCCAACGTCGAAGACAAACTGGGCGTCCACGGCTGCGATGGAGTCGTTGGTGGCGGGTTCGTCAACCACGCTTCTCGCCCACCTCCTGTGCCGCCAGTTGGCGTAGCTGTTGCCTCCAGCTTTGTGCGAGTCCCACCCCGTCATTTTTCCGCACGACACGGCCACGTTGTTTATCTGGCACCTCCTCCCCGAGCCACAGTTCGGAATCTTCTCTCTCACTCTGTCGAAATTTTTGATGAAAAGCACCCTGATTCTATTCTGTACGACGTCGTCCCTGCAGTCTCCGGAAAAGTAGTAGTAGGCGTGGTACCGCTTCTTCGCTTGCGTCGGGTACGATATGGCTGGCGCCACGAAGAAAAGAACAGCAATGAACTGGGATTATTCCTCACGTACATTCTATAGCGAAGCAACTAGCACTGAACCAGAAAGAAGTGCGAAGCTTGGTACGTTCGGCGGGTAGGGGAGGTTGCATGGCGATGCATAAAATGATAAATCAATAAAAAAAAAGCTTGCTGCATTGAATATTTCTATTGCTTCTCATTTTTGCCATGATCATGAAACATTGCCTACCCGCCGAACGTTCCTAGCTTCACCTATACTTTCTGGTCCATCGCTAGTTAGTAAATTTTCGCGTCAAAATACCCAAGTACATCTGCACCTTCAAGGATGCTATAGCTAGCGCGCGCCGTCACCTTAAGCCTGTGTAGCGCATCTGCTTGTCATTGTATGTTTGTATAGACTTTATTTCGTGTATTCCACGTAAAATTTTTTGTGCAAGTGTGCACTCCCTGTGATTTGAACATAGGGGCGCTCCTTCCAGACTAACCTCAAGGTTTCTGTCGAGGAAATACCGTATGTCCAAAAAAAAAAAAATTGAGCGACGTCTAGAGCGCGCGAATTCAGGGGTATGTATGTCTTGGCGCGTTCCGACCGGCGCGCGGAATTGGTGCCGTATTTTTTATCGGAATCCACCCCACTCCACGACGAGGCACAATGCCGTCCTACTAAATCATGCGCATGCGCACTAATTGCTGACCTTCCACGTACAGCAGTGCATGCAGTACAGCAGTACAGCAGGCAACGACGGGTCTCCCGTACCTGTGCCGTGAGGTGGCTTTTCAGATAACGCCCACATATTGTGGGATGACCCAGGTAGTCATGTCGCCACGAGTGGAAGTCTCAGTCGGATATCTCATACATAAAGACCTGCATGGATACTAAAGAGGACCGGCTGGCGGACTCCTCCCCGGTCATTGTGAATGTATGCAGTGCTGACACATCTAGGTCTTTCTGAGGTGTACATATAGACATCGCGCTCTTGGCGAGCGCAGACTGGGGTTTATTGAAAATAATGTTGCTCTCTCTCTTTGGAGTATAAGAGCTTTCGTGTGTGTGTGTGTGTGTTTGACAGAGATAGAGAGAGAGAGAGATGACAGGAGGCACGGAAACTCTGCAAGCGGAGATTTGGCGTTGCAGTTTTGTTGTGTGCACGGTGGACACCAAGGGTGGCAGCTGAACGTCATACTGACCGGCACAGTCGGGCCAGGGCACAGTCAGACCCGGCGGTACAGTCTTCCATTGCAGGCTGGCGTCGCAGATGTACCCGTCGGCAGGCTGTCCGAGGAACTCGAACTGGTCGTTGCAGAGGGGCTGGCAGAACTGGCCATAGATCTGGTCGTCACATGCCAGCGCCCCGTTTAGGGGTGCAGGGTGGAACTCGCACTGGCTACCTGAGGTAAATCGAACCAACGACGATCAACTAAGCGTCTTCGTACAACAGGAGCCTATCACTATCAGGAAAGCTAAAATACAGAGCTTTACTTCGTCCGCAAGCTTTGGTTTTGCAAATGAATGGCTATACCATAGCCGTTCGCATGAGCGGTCGAGCTCATGGTAACACTCGTCTTACTCGAAACCCTTGTGTCTAAAGCTTATTACATAAAACAATGAAGGACTTAAATACACTTACGGAATGGCTTCGCGTATCATTGTCATCATCGGCATCCACTGCAGGAGGGTGCCTCTCCGGACTCTCTCCAGTTTATCCTGTCTTGTGCGAGCTGATTACAATGGCACCTGAGAGCTTCTTCAATTCATCTTTTCCGTCTGATGTTTTGTATGCCACGGCGGCGTTCTCCGTCCCTTCGTACCCATTCCGTAGTTCTCACTGTTCACTCGCCACCTTTCTTACTCGTTACGCGACGTGGCTTGCCTATCTTTTACTCTTATTGGCAACGAAAACGTCAGCGTCTCCTGTTTGTTCTCTGATCCATTCGGATATCTTTCTATCCCTTGGTATTATGCCAGACAGAGAATTTTTCTTATAAAATCTATTTTCTTATAAAACCTAGAATAGCTCCACTTTACGAGGCACGCTGCTGTCGAAGTGTCCAGGAAAATATCTAATATATAGGGCTTCTTACTATACACCTTAACAGGAGCGTTTTCGCAGTTCGCCTCGTTTTCAATGCGGACATCGTGTACAGGCATCCAAACCGCGCCCCTGGAGTTAGCAGTGCAGCGCACTTTAACCGCAACGCTACCCAAGATTAATATTTTGCAGTTCTCACAATCGGTACGACTATGGTCCAGCCTCTTTGTAACGAGTTCAGTATGCCACGGAAATAGCTCTGTTTTATCCGTTAATTCGTTATAAATGTATATTCATTTTAATGGCAATACTGTTGTTTTGTTTAACTCGTTGTAGCAGATAATTCGTTATATTCGAATTCGCTATATCAAGTTTTGCCTGTACATTGCGCCCCGCCATCTTACTCACGCCATACGTTGATGTGGAAGACGCAGGTGGCGCTGTTTCCACTGGCATCTCGTGCCGTGTAGGTGATTCTGTGAGTTCCCAGCCCGAACATGGAACCAGGCATTCGCCGCTACGAATAATAAAACAGAGATGTGACAACCACACACAGAAAAAGGCGCAGTCTATGCTGGCGGCTTTTGAAGAGCGGCAAAAGAAAGATACGGATTTTATGACTCGGCAGTCTGCGACATCGAAACAGGCCATTGCATAGTCCTAAAAACGAATAGATCGAATGACATCACGCCATTCGTTCGGTAGTAATGTCATAAGCGCAGCAGCGCACTATATGAGGCTGCAATAAAAAAAAAATCCAGAAAAGAGTTTAAAGGTGGTCATTGGTGACCGAGCATCTCTCAAAACTAGAAAACGTATAATTGCGACATGGAGAATAATTGATTGCGTTGGAATAAAGAGCTCTAATATTTGTCCTGAGCATCCTGTACTCTAGTTCTTTCGTTATCCTCCACGTTTCTGCACCGTACGTTAGTACCGGGAGAATGCAGTGATTGAACACTTTTCGCTTTAGTGACAGCGGCAAGTTTCCAGTCATGACTTCGGAATGTCTTCCGAATGCGCTTCAGCCCATCCTTATTCTGCGGAGAATTTCTTTTTCACTTAAAAATGCTGCCCTCTGATTTACGACATATATAATTGTTAAAAGTTCAACTCGTGTTGGAGTGAATAAACACGCCTTGTTCCTCAGACGCTAGGTAAAGTCTCAACGTATGGTGTTTTAAAAATGCTACCTTTAAACCGGCCCTGCAACACTTTTTGGACATAGCCAGAAAACTGCGCCCATCAGCCATGGTGACTCCTGTCATCACGTGAGCTATAAATATTATTGCACTGCACGCACATGGAAATCAGTTTCCAACAAAGCCGGAAGTTGCCCGCTCTTCTTTCAACGTATGACGTCACATGAGGCATCCACTAACTCGCTTGACCTTTTTCATTGCTCTCTGAGAGAGATATACACATTTTCTTTGTTTGCTGAAATCAAAACGAACAAATAAAGCATAACAGGTGATCTTTTCGCAATCGTGAAAGCATTTAATGCTGCTTCTGCCGAAAGCGATTTGCTCGGTGCCCCATGTGCCGTCGCACAGTTGAAATAAGAGCGGCTGCTTTGTTCGAAACTGAACCCCGAATTCCCTGGTGTGTGCAGTGCAATAATATTTGGCTTGCATGTTCAAGGTAGCCTCCACGACTGATCTATAGACCGTTATCCTGGCTGTGGTCCAAGACGTCCAGCAGGACTTCTGTAATATCTCATACGAAGAAGTTCAACATAAGCTGCAATGAGTAAATGGGCAAAATTCCTTTGCCACTAGGTAACTATTTCTCTAAAATGTTGTACTTCCGTTAAACTTGCTTGCGAAGAAGTTGAAAATATATGTTGAAGTGGGGCAATGTGGGAAATTTCTAAAGGTCACGAAGTAACATCTCAATACACCATGCTTTAAATGTGCGGCTTTTTGATTAACGACACTTGCCAAGAAGTCGAGTAGGCGTTGGAATACATAAACGCACGGAATTGCTCGGCCACGACATTGTCATATGACTTTTTGCAAGGTAGTCTTTGTTTCAGACGTGGCTAAAGAGAAATGACATTACCGGTTTTTCGACATCCAGATTGCCTGAGTTGTCAGCGAATTCCGCTGGCTCCCAAGAGACGCTGGTCTCATCATCTGTCGTGTTGACGTCTATGTCGTAGGGACAGCGCCTGACTTGAGGCTTCTCTCGGTCTGCGCGATGTGAAAGACAAAACAAAGGAGAAAACGTCACTGGCACACAACGATCGCTTCTGCGTAGGCAGCGTTGAAGGTGATGACATAAAAAAAATTCACAGCATATCCACGGAATGAATGATGATGAGTGGGCGAAGCTCCGGAAGTTCATCGTAGATCGTGCCAAGTTCCGGAGTAATTTAGTTAACGCGCACGCTACGAATCCTTATGGTTCAACTACGCACAAGTGAAATCTCCCACCGGCACTTCATTGCAAGTCAAGATCTAGTGCATATATATATATATATATATATATATATATATATATATATATATATATATATATATATATATATATATATATGGCCGGTGAACGGTTCTCCAGCGCGAGCATTCGGTATTTTTCAATCAAGAAACTCGCTAGAAGGCGCTGCCTGCGTCAAGCTTGTCTCTCGCGGGTGAGGGCGCGCTCTCCTTCTTTGCGAGCTGGTAGCGCGTTCATCGAAGAAAGAGCGTTTGCATAGTCAACGCGCGCCTTTCGCTCTCTCTGTCTCTCTCTCTGTCTCTCTCTCTCTCTCACAAGACAGGAGATGGAAGAGTGAGAGAGCTCGCGCGCCGTGAGGCACGCGCCGAGGGCGCGCCTCCTACACGTACCATCATTCATTTCTTTGAAGGTAACGCGCTACTAGGAACAACGGACGGACTGACCCAAACCTTAAGGAGCTTCGCCCCTAAAAAACACAGGGTGGCCCACATGGGAATCCGCTAAAAGCTTTTAAAATCAATTTCCAGGAGATCTAAATAACTTGCAACCGCATGGCTTGGCATACAGTACCAAGGCGAACATGTACTGAAAATGTCGTCGAGGTCCGTGGACACTGAAAAAATATCCGGAGTTGCCCTTTTGAAACAACCACATCAACGACGACTGACTTAGGCATATGACACCACTGTTTATTGGCGCAATGGTCCAACGCTGAAGGTGTTTACTACGTAAGATGATCAAGGATAAGCAATGTACGGTCGAAACCTGTTGTAGTGAACACGCATAATGCGCTAAGCATTGCTCGATGAGTTAATTTGATATACTGAACACGCCGTATAACAATTCTGAACACGTAATCTCACTATGCACATTCAAGACGTACACATTTCTTGGACGTAATGATGAAAAAGCTATTGAAAGAGGGAATGTCCAAATTCCTTGCTCAATTCAAGCCCCGGTCATTACGTGAGCTTCTCATGTTTGGATATCTCGTACGAAGGCGGGTAAGCAAAAGGCAAGTAGACTCAAATGAGACTAAGTGGGGTCGATAATAATGCCTACGTGGGTCCCGTGTTGCTCCTCAGGACCAGTGGACTCGATGCGGTGAGGTTGCGTTATTCTTGACTGGGCCAACTTTCCTACATTTTAACAATGAGCTAGCTCACTGTATTAAGGCAAGAAAGTGTCCCAAAATGTGGGACGAGGTGACTGGTCAAATGAAATGACCTAATGATGCTACAATGAAGCTTATATCGCAAGAAGCGACGTCAACATGAATGGAGTCGGCTTCGACACGAACGGTACAAAATATAGTTCGAAAGGATGTCACTTACCTGAGGAAGGTCACAAGCGAATAATATCAGATTAATGATTACCAAAGTTAATTAACGATTATCTGCTGGTTGTAGATGTGTCATATACCCTATGGGACTCGAACGCACGACCTGCTATGACTCGGACCTACTACATTCCGGGACTTACCCCCGAGAATTTGATAACAGTCGAATGCCTAACTACTATTCCCCCAACTCAAGACTTCCGAAAAGTCAAACTCGAGGCACCAGTTCGGGTCGAGCCCCGACCTTCTAAGACTCCAACACACGACCTTCTCCACTCGAACCTGCCCGAGACTCTGCTTAGATTACGGTGGACCAGAGTGGATTAATATGGGCCAAGGCCGATAAGGGGGACTAAGTTGGGCTCAGGCGTGGATTAAAGTGTGCAACGGATATCATAAGCCCCTCGCCTTCGTGTCTCTTTCTTTTAAGTGCGGAGCACTTTACGGGGCCTGGTTGTCGACGTCTCCTGCTATCACACGTTGATTTACTTCTGGAGTTTTAGTACCAAACGCACACTATATGACTATGAGAGACACCGTAGGTGGAGGGCTGCGGAAATTTCGACCACCTGGGGTTCTTTCACGGGCACTGACATCGCACAGTAAACGGGCCTCGACATTTCGCCTCCATCTAAATGCATCCGGCGCGGTCAGGATTCGATCCCACGACTTTCGGATCTCCAGCCGGGTGACATCATGTCGTGCTCTCGCTCAGAAAAGAGCAGTTGAAAACAGGGACAAACATGCTAATAACTGATCAAGGTGGGTTAAAATTGATCCATACTAAGAATGGTTAAAATAAACCACTTTTGTACAACAAAGCGAAATGTACAAATTTAAGGGTAATTAATCGCACAATGAGATCAAATTAAGCACAAACAATTCGAAAACGCCGGCGACAAGCACAACAGAAACACAAGGGAAATCACAGACGAACCATTGCTTCGCACTTCGTATACTTCTCACTGGAGTGGAACTGCATGACTTACGTTTCTTGCTTATCTAGGCGTATCATGCACAGTTATCCGCACAGGGACAGATTTTGCAGTGTTCGCCCATGGTATAGTACGATGCTTACTTTTTCTTCTGAACACATATCTTGGCTGCCGTGCAGTTGCCGCTGCTGTGAGTCATCGTATGTCTCTCTTGAAGAGAAGTCGGTCATCAGCGCTATAGCTAGTTCCTACAAAGGCTGGCGCACGTACAGAAACAGGACCGTAGGTACTGCTTACCAAGCACGGTGATGGTGAAAGTGCATGTGTCGCTGAGGCCAGCGCCGTCCGTAACCGTGTAAGTCACCCCACGGGTGCCTATGGGGAACACACGCGATCCTGCTTGGTACGGTGGTGTTAGCACCGGAGTCCTGCTCCTGTCGTTGTCCGAGTACTCCGGTCCTGGCAGTGATATGGTCCTGGTATTCGTTCCCGGATCGACGGCAACCACGATGTTCTCAGGGCAGGTTATCCTAGGCTTCTGGACGTCTGGAAGAAATCAGAAACGAGCTTGTTACAAAGATCCTCAACCTAAAAGCCAATTTTGAAAGGGCACCGTATTTAGTGCCTAGAAGGCAGAAGCTATGTCTAACGGGAACCACTATATCTCGTGTATTTTCGTGTTCGTGCCTGAAATAAACTCGCAGTCACAGGGAAAACCGAATTCCAGTTTGTCCTTTCGCAATTTTCGGGAAGCGAAGGAAATGACGCTAAGCCATAAGAAAGTATAATATAACGGTTGAATTCGAGGCCTAAATTAAAGATTAAGCCTATTTTGTTAGTTTTGTTTCGCTGAAAGAACGAACGCGAACTTGTAAGTTGGGGCACATCATGTAGCACTTCATGCCCACGAATTTCAGGCGCGTTAAAAGCACTCAAAACGTTTTTAGAAGAAAGCGGCATTGCTGGACTTTATTAGCGCAATTTCAAAGGGTACTGTATTGATATGTTATTCAATATCTGGTGATTGCTTTACACGACCACGTGCCTGTGACTGACTATGGACGTTTTTGTGCCTCTGACTGACTATGGACGTTTTTGTGCCAGTGACATTCTTATTTATTAGAGACTTTTACTCGAAAGTACTGCCATGTGTCTGAACTTATATTCGTATACGTTGTGTTTCTTTGTTACTCTTCTGACGAAACCACTATTCTTGTGATTATGCCAGATTGCTTCGCATACTGCTTAGCACCATGCTTGTTGTACGGACCCCAGGAGCCAAGGAGTAGCCGGCGCCTTATTTGTGCGCCAACATCTCCTAATCTCATATCAATAAATAAAAAAAAAAGGTCAGGCAGTCGTCGTTTTCGTTCTTGTTGTTATCGTTGTTGAGTGGTATCTGCGAATTTTTTTTCTATCATTTCGTCGACATATGATACACACGAAGCGATTACTTCTGTGCGAATCTGCGCAGTTTTTTTTTTGTTTGGTCCACGTTCAACTGTCCTTTACATGCTGTTGCTATCGCGGAACATTTCCTGATCTGACTCACTGCACCTTGCTTGTACATCCGTGAACACTTCCACAGAAACGCCAAACCCTCTTCAGCTCGCGGCTGCACTATCACCTTACCAGGCCTCCGTTTTCTTTGACGGAGACGGCTTCTCCGGGAAGCTACCCATACCTCGCTTGTTAGAATACACTCAAAGAATAAAGTGACACTGCTGAACGTGTACGTTTTATTGATATAAAACGAATACGAATGAATTCAAACTTGTCTAGCTCCTATCAAACTTGTCTAGCAAACTTGTCTAGCATCCTATCAAACTTCAAACTTGTCTAGCATCCTAGCAGGAGCTCTATACACGGTTCTTCCACAAAGGCTCAATTCATGGTGCACCTGACTTCCCCAGCAGACTGTTCAGAGTATTAAAGGAAATAAGAGTGCTAGGAAAAATGCTGTAGCACGGACGTGTAGATGGAGAGGCTCCGCGGCTGCGGACAACGCAGAACCGGTGTGCGACATATTCGGGTTCGGGGAGTACTCCGAGGGCAATGGGCCTTCGCAACCGTCTTGCCGCGTCCTCAGTACACTTCACAACTTCGTTACAATGGGAAGTAATCTTTGACCGTGGATAACATAAAGTGATTGGGCTTCGCCTTGCAACAGTGCACAGAATATCATCTCGCACGCCTGAGTTGCACGGTATCTTAGCTGGGGCACTGCATGCTCGACATTATGGCTGGTATTATTTTGTGCAGTGCGAAAAATGAGGTTGTTTGCAGCTTCCTCCACAAAATTGCTTAAGCGCGCGTGAGTGAGTCATGTGGTGGGGGATGTCTGCAGCAATGTAGTCCGTAGTGTTGAAGTATGGTGTCAAATTGTTTTAGTATGATAGTTTCCGGACTGTCCTCATCATCACGGTCAGCCCTCTGTGAGGATATGTGAGTATGCGCTCGAGCCGAGGCGTGGACCCTAGCATTCCCCATTCCCAGCGAGATATTTGTGTCCTGGTGTCCACACGCTTGTAGTGTTTCATGATCGATGCTGGCCTCTAATGTGGATATTGCTGTTCGCGAAATACTACACCATTGAAGCGCGCACATTCCCAAGTGTCCGTGCAATGCCGATCTAGCGGAAAGCTGCTTACATTTCATCAGGATTCGAATGCTTTGCGCGGTAGGCTACGGCGTGCAAATGTTATTAAATGCGAAGCATTACTTAGCGAACTTCGGCGACTTTAGCGTATCTATCTATCTATCTATCTATCTATCTATCTATCTATCTATCTATCTATCTATCTATCTATCTATCTATCTATCTATCTATCTATCTATCTATCTATCTATCTATCTATCTATCTATCCGCCTACGATTTTGTGCTCTCCTGGCCGTTTCGTTTAAGGGATGTATATGAAAATTGCTATGGCACAACACGACTGCATGACTATCGTAAATGACAGGTCATAACATGAAAATCATGACATGCATGTCATGAGCGGCATGATTTACATGCCACAGTCCTGGCGCTATACTACCGTTCCGTTAATGGGATGCATACGAAAATCGGTATGGCAGAAGACTGCATGGCGATCATAAATGATAGGTCATAACATGAAGATCGTGACATGCATACGATGAGCGGCATGATGTACATGCCATGCGTTTATTTAAATGGTTGAAATTGCTATGGCACAACGCGACTGAATGACGAACGTAAATGACAAGTCATAACGTTAGAATCATCACATGCGTGTATGAGCGGCATGGTTTACATGCCACAGTCATGGTGCTCTTGCGGCCGTTTCGTTAACTTCATATGTACCAAACTCGATATAGCGAGACAACAATGCAAATCCATTTTACGTTTCTGATGCGTGCTTCGCATTTCCTTGATTCCCACTGTACGCGGGATCTGTCAATTCTTTAGCGTGGACGCCTTCACTCACCGACGCAGGCTGCGTTCTCAGGGCTAACGGCATCATCGCCGACCCACTGGCCCTCGTAGCTGCACACCATGACCACGGAGCCGCGACGCTCGAAGCCTTCCAGGCACTTGACCACGATGGAATCGAGGTACTTGTACACTTTCTTCTTCCTGACGTCACCGGGAGGAACCGCGTTCGGTATTTGGCGAGGAGGCGGGCACTGCACAGCTGGTTTGGCAAATACAGTAAGGAAGAAGTACAGGAGAGAAGGATGAAACCGCCACACCAAAGAGTTCATAGGAATTCCGACGAATTCTTAGCTATCGTCTAAGAGGCGTAAGAGACAGACAGACAGACAGACAGACAGATAGATAGATAGATAGATAGATAGATAGATAGATAGATAGATAGATAGATAGATAGATAGATAGATAGATAGATAGATAGATAGATTGGCGACCGAGGGAAGAGGGTCGGGTTTTACCCCGGCCCCCCTGCGGGCCGCTGCCACTTTGTGATCGGCAGGGAGCACCTGCTCGCCACATCATGGGCCCCTTGGATTGCCCGAAGTTGAGTTATAAGTGACGCAAAGGCCATCATCTTCGGCCGTGGAACACGCACGGCACTTAGAGGTTCGAACCTGGAACCTTTGGCAGTTCGGTGCCAAGTTAATGGAATTTGTTACAGGCTGTAAAGGTTAACACTACGTCACATATGACGCATATGACCTGCTAGTCACGTTAGACACACTTTTGTACCCTTCTGTGACAGTCGTGGTCAAGCGAGCAAGGCGCGAATTTTCGATGTATATATATATAATATATATCAGTTAAAAGGAGACACACGTCGAAAAACAGAATAGATTGTTTACGTTTCGGCCTGGGACCGGCCTTTTCTGACGAAGGCCGGTCCCACGGCCGAAACGTAAAGAATCCATTCTGTTTTTCGACGTGTGTCTTCTTTTTACTGATATTATTTACAGGCGTCCAAGACTTTGTTCACTGCAATTACGTTTCGCATCCATATTTTGGACACCTTTCAACGATACAAACAGCGCTTTCACCTTAATAACCGCACGCAGGAATAGACCATCTAAGGCGTTACTTATGTTTATTCAGACCTTTCTCGAACTACTATTTTTATAAACATCTGCATTCTATGCAAGCGAGAGAGAAACGCGAGGTCATACGTTAGGAAGCATCGACAGCAACGTCTGAAGCGTACGTGCGTCATTAGAGCCAGTTTTATGATTGTTTTCATTCGTAGAAACTAGAAATTCTGATTAGTTCCACGTCCTTGAAAACCTACGGTAGGCATCACTTACTGTAGTCGTACAGTTGTACTCCTCCAAAACGTTGTCTTTTACCACCTGGCGTTGTCTGGATACTCCAACTTTCATCATTATCTAGTGACCGCATTTGATCCTTCACCAGGCACTCATGCATCTTTTTCTTTCTTTTTTTCTTTGCATGTCGCATTATGGAAATGCTGTTGCGGCTGCGGAGATCAAACTCGCAACGTCGATCTAATCATTTTCTACACTTTATCGCACTATCGCACAGTGGCCTTCTCATAGTCACCACATCATGTTATGCACTTTATCGCGCGCTGGCGCTTTGCAGTGCGTTGAGCATTTGCGCTCGACCCATCTCAACCTGATAGTAAATGCCGCACATCCCGCTTCGCGTAGCCACCACCATGTAGTGGTGAGTCGAGTGCAAGGGCGGGTGGGGTTCGCGTTTTTCGCCGGAGCACGGCGAAATGTCGACTTAGAACTGCTTCGCTGTTTCCATGGCAGTGTGTTGCCCTGATGCTTGCAGCGCAACTCCTCTGTACAGCCAGTTTCCTCCATCAGTGAACATTGGCATGGAAGGGTACGGATGCGTGGCTAACTCGACTGATATCCAAACTAGAAGAGAAGCTCAGGGGAAGATGGAGGCAAGAATCGATGAACTGATCGTTAAAAACGATGGAGGACAGGGAATGTCGCTGGAGCCAAGGTTTCGACAAGTGGACTTGCCTTCGTCAGGACGCCGCCGTGCTGACGAAGACAAGTCTTCTTGTTTTTAACGATCCATCGTTTTTAACGATCAGTTCATCGAGTTAACTTGACTGATGCGTCATGACACCAGTAATTTGACACGCTTGCCATTTACGTCACTAATAACGATAATAAAGTCAGGTGTGACACATATCCGCATTTCACATGAAACACCAAAACAAACGAAACGATAGCAGTGCAACATGGTGCACGCCCCACTTCATTCTACGTACGGATGTCAGAAAACAAACGTGATGCATTGCGAATGTGCGACCCGGCTTTTGCCTTTTTGTGTTAGGAGAGCGTAACACTGCGCTAACTTTTTTTTTTTACCGTACTAATGTTGCGTCTATATTTCTACGCGAACAATGTTGTCGCAAATACTCACCGTCACAGAGAACATTGTCACCGGACCAGCCGCCATCTAGGCAAGTCCTGGAGCTTGGGCCCTTGAGAGTGTAGCCCGTGCCGCAGTGGAATGAGCAGGTGTCGTTCAGTTTCCAAGGTGCTTCGCAGCCAGTAAAATGGCCGTTTTCAGGCACGGGAGGCATGTCGCAGGTCTTGACTGAAAAGTGGAAACCCAAAAGTACGGGCATTTACCGCAAACAGGCACCTTGGATCCGCGGCTTGCATCCCTGTTTGAGCAGAAGCCGACCTGAATCGTTCACACCAATGAGAAGTCGTTCAGTAACTCTGTTGCCCGTTTTCACCGTCGTAGGTTCATTACTAAAGATAGAAGAAGAAGAAGCTGTGGTAACTGACCAAGTGAAAACACAGACGTTTCGGGACCCGTACGGGTTTCCTTATGTTCTTGATAAAGATCAGTCTTTTTCCATCTCTTTCTGTCTCCCTTCACCCCTTCCCCAGTGCAGGATAGCAAACTGGATATTTTCTTTTCCGGTTAACCTCCCTGCCTTCCGCCCATCATCTCTCTCTCTCTCTTGATAAAGATCAGCGTAACAAAAAGACCAACAAGAGAAGAGACTCAAATCCAGTCGAAGTTTCGTCGAAGTCTTCACTCATCATTAGATGTTCCCAGAAATGAAATTTTGACGTTGTGACAGCTTTGCGAAATCATTCGCACCATAGATTATGCAAACCACCGTGTATCAAGGCAGCAACGGGCAGTCTATCACTATCCTCCTCAGCTCCTCCAAGTGCATGGGTTCACGCTAGCGATGATGCGCTAGCGTGAAATAAATATAAAAGACACACTAACAGAAGGGCCTGTAAGCGAACTTTAAGAGATTTGTTCGAAAAGGGCGATGAAAGAAATTGCGGGTGGGTGGGCGCGTAGACGCCCATTTAAAACGCAAGAACGGCAGCATTTCCTTTTGGCGTGCATTTCTGGTAATAAGAATGCTAGTTATATCGTCAAACAGGTTTTGAGATGCAGCACACTTGCGATGCAACAACTGAACGCTGAACTTGCGGCGACCTACTTCCGCTACAGGTGCTGATAACGAAAAAAATGAATGCAAAGGGAATCTTAGTGATCATTTATGCGTCTTGAATGGCGCTGTCCCCTTGCGTTTGGGATGCACCTTGGTTGACTGAGGTGTGTACACCTTTTGTTGGGAGCGGTAGACTTTAGGGTAACTTCAGATGGACTGGCTTCTACCCACGTACCCAATGCGAGTATGAGCCAAGCGTGATTTCTTTCTTTCTTTCTTTCTTTCTTTCTTTCTTTCTTTCTTTCTTTCTTTCTTTCTTTCTTTCTTTCTTTCTTTCTTTCTTTCTTTCTTTCTTTCTTTCTTTCTTTTCTTTATTTCTTTGGTCCATACCCGCATATCTAACGTGATGCTGACCTATTTCCAGTTCATGTAATTGCCCGATGGCTAAAATACTCTTTTTCGTACTTACCACTCCTATGACATCACATCTGTTTTCCTCATACAACTCTAAACTTTATGTTTATATATGCTCGCATTTTTCGCAGTATTTTTAAAAATCTCTTTAACGACACCCATCCGGAGGTGAATCGGGAGCGCTGGGAAAGAAACATAAAAAGTGCACAACTGACCTATGCACGTGGAGGTGTTCCCGCTCCATGTGCCATCAGCCTGGCAGCTCCTGCTGTCGTACTCGAGCTCGCCACTCTGCAACTTGTAACCGTCGTTGCACGCGAGGAAACACTCGCTCTCGTACGATGTCTCGCAGTCCCCGTCTATGTAGCCGTGCTCGGGAGCTTGCAGCGGAGGGCAGGTGACCGCTGCGAACGAAGTCACCGGAGAAGAGCATCGTTAGGCCTCCGCAATACCAGCAGGGTCGAACAGTACGAAGCCCGGGTCATGCAGGTGCAGCGCAATGCGCCGACAACATCGCATGCCTGAAGGCTAAGTAATTGCTGTCGTTACATGGCCAGGGTGTAAGACTACCAGCCTTTTCATCAAACGCGCAGTAATGTCCTCGTCACCAAATGTTGCGCTGTGCGCGTTTCCAAACAAAAGTTATACAACAGCTGTGATGAGAAAGTTTTTTCTTGCGGTTGTCAATGTGTTAAGCTCATTTACGTGTTATATAAGTTGTAATTACGTGATTACGAACATGCTAGTTATAATATATCGATCATTGTTAAATTTTATTGCTTGTTTATATATGTGCACTCAGCTCGATGTACGCTGACATGGACCGACCATTAGCCAATGTAGGCAATTGGTGCAGATACTTGGTAAATATTTCCTCGGATTTTCCAATAAAATTTGAACTGAAAGTAAAAATTGCCAGTAAAATGAGACACTTGCAACGAGTGCGTTCTGTTTTCCGTTTGCCGCGGTGTAAACGTTGGACTCAATTTAAAACACATGGAGCAAGAAAAAAAAAAGATTCTAGAAAGCGGCGTCCCGTGATTCTGCTAGCCTCAGCAAGCCACCTCTGACGCATTGTGCGCAACACCTTTGGTGTAGAGTGGCAGTGGCTCTACATTTGGGTAGGATTAGGTCCACGTGGCTGTCGGACAGCTCGAGGTTGTTCGGTACACGGTGAATTTCTGGGACGCTTGACCATACGCCAGTCTGTCGCTTGCCTATCACGTGACCACCGCCTATTTCTCGTGGTTCTCCCTCTGAAGTTTCCATGACTAGGCTGCAAATTTGTCACGAGACGCCCTCTCCTAGGGTTTTCCTTCCTCCACATTCAAATAATTCGAGCCGCGCACTCACGGACACAGGGCTTCCCGCTGGCCGGATCGCCCACGTAACCCGTCTTGCACTTGCAGTCCCTGAGCGAACGGCTGCCTTCGTTCCTTATCTCGCTGTTGTCCGGGCAGGCTTGGCAACGTTCCTCAAAATAGGTCTCCTTGTAGGTGTTTGGTTTGCAGGCTGTCACGAAGCAAAAAAAAAAAAAGGGGAAGTATGTTGTTGTCTGGGGTTTAACGTCCCAAAACCAGCTCTGATTATGAGAGACGCCGTAGTGGAGGGCTCCTCAAATTTCGACCACCTGGGGTTCTTTAACGTGCACTGACATCGTACAGCACATGGGCCTCAACATTTCGCCTCCATCGAAATGCAGCCGCCGCAGCCGGGATTCGATCCCGCGACCCTCGGATCAGCAGCCGAGTACCATAGCCACTGGACCACCGTGGCGGGGCAAAGAGAAGTAAAGCGGAGAATAAGGTGAATGCGTTAATAATGAAAGCTTTTGGCAAAAGTTTGGAATATACTGTCAAATATAATCCAGGACAGCTACTGCAAGGAAAGGGACAACAATAACGGGAAACTTAGGCAGTTTGTGCAATGTTTGACCCGTCGTACGTGGTAGCTCGGCGTCTATAGTTGTTAGCTTTAGAACCTCGAGGTAGCGGGATCGAATCCTGGCCGTGGCGGCCGCATTTAGATGGCGATGAAATGCAGAAAAGCCTTGTGCGCTTATATTTAGGTGCACGTAAACAGCTCCAGGCGGCCGAAATTACGCCGGAGGCCACCAGCATGTGTCGTGTCTCATAATCGTAGCTGATTCTGGCACGTAAATCCCGGCCAGTTAGTATTATTTCGCAGTGTTCAGCAGTGGTAAAAAGAGCAACTCACGCGTGCATTGTCCATTAAGACCGTCCCCGTAGAACCCCGGTCCACAGAGACAGGCACTTGCTCCAGTGACGAGGTCGCAGCCACAGACGGCGTTCGTTTTGCAGCAACCCGGGTCGTCCGGTTGTCCCCGGTACGGGCTCTTGCAGAGGCCGTCACAGTTTCGTGGGCTCTCCGACGCAGTCCACCGGTGCGCTGCGCCATCTGCGTAGCACAGTCTGAAGTCGCACGAATCTAGCCGCGTGTTTGCTCTGGGAAACTTTTAACAGTGGTAGTATTTACGTAGAATAGGGTAGGCCGTGACGTTCCTAGCGGAGTGGACAGCGGACAGTGAAATGCCCATCTCGCGTGCTTGCGTGGGCAATACGGTGACAGCCGCTTTGTTACAGCTTAACTGGGGCGTGACGTCGGGCGTGACTGAGAGGCTCAATCTAGAAGGGGCAGAAAAATTCGACGCTCAACTACTCCATCAATAGACCTAGATTTAATGAATTTTAACAGCGGACCTCTTTAAGCTTTTCGTTCCGCCGTGTGTGTACAACAGGAAACTGTCATCGTCATTCGCCACGCGTACTGATATTGGTGCGCCCGCACTTCTACGCAAAGCCCCATGTGCGGCATTATGCACCGCATAAAGCGGGAACGCGCCATGCAGCTGATAGCACAGGCATAGCCATGCATATTACATTATGGCAAGAGGGTGGAAACGGAAGTGAGGGTGAGAAGGAAGGAAAGGAGGAGGGGAGACGGTAAAGCATGACATAGCCCAGCAGTGCAGCTCGCACAGCCTAGCAACCACCTGGCATAGTGGCGCTCACTTAGTGCGCCTTAGTTACAGCTAGTGTGACTGCGTTAGATGACGTCCCAGCTAGTTATGAAAAGAAAATGTACCAGGATATCAAGACTTCAAGATCAGATCATAAAGGGCTTTCGCTTGTATGTTTCGCTCAATGTGACATGCGCAAGTTGGACATTTAATGCCGCTACACGAGCTATGTGTTAAAGAGCATAAAGGTTGATTGATTGATTGATTCATTGATTGATTGATCACTTGCCCGGGTCAAAGCTCCTACGGAACTCCATGACGTTGTCACATTCGAACAGGTGATCTTTGGAGGATGCCAGCTCTCCGAGGGTCCGCCTTATGACGCTCGTTCCGATGGCGAACACGAAAATCTCGATTCCGGCATCCTTGAGCGCCGTCGCTATGGGCACTGGATCCGGTCCAACTGTCGGCAGGCCGTCCGTCACTAGGACGAGCACCTGCAGACCGTTACAGTGATAGGACACCGGAGCACCCAAGCTTACGTCAGTAAGATCGTCATCACGTACGTAAAGATCATCAACCGTCTTTTTTATTGCTCTAGAGCCCAGAAACATTGTTTTTTTTTTTTTTTGCTCACCGCCTCCAATTTACCTTTGTGAAGGGGTGGTTACAAACATGTAAGAGCATGCATTTAGTTCATAAAAAAATCACTCAGCCATCAGCGCACCGAAGGAAAAAAATAGATGGAGGTCCGCACGGCATTGGATACAAGGGTATGAGCCTCGCGTAAGAAAGAAAGAAAGAGAGAGAGAAAAAAGAAAAAGAGAAAGAGAGAAAGAAAGAGAAGAGAGAAAGAAAGAAAGAAAGAAAGAGAAGAAAGAAAGAAGAAAGAAAGAAAGAAAGAAAGAAAGAAAGAAAGAAAGAAAGCGTGGCTGGCTCATACCCACGTTGGACGTGTGGGAGTGAGCTGATCAACCTCGTTAGCCTAATGTTGACTCTTGTCGACCTCTCTTTTTCTTTTTTCTTGTCGTGTCTCCTTTCTGCTATCTTTCAGTCCCCTTACCCTTCTTCCCCTGCACAGGGTAGCCAGCCGGTCTCAGCACTGGCTAACATCCCTGTCTTTCCTCCTTTCTCTTCCTCCTCCTCCTCCTTGTCGACCAAAAGTGCACCAAACGCTAGGGATTAGCGTCGTTCAAGACACATAAGGGAACATTAAGTTCGTCTTGGCAGGTTGCTGTTAAAATAGAAGTCAAGTGTTTGAAAGCAGTCACGCACGTTTAAATATAGGTGGAATTTCTCAAGTTAACCTTCTTGGGTGTACCGAGTCTGGATTAGATCTTTAGCTGTCAGCAGAGCATAAGAAGACCGTGGAACGTGCGCATGCAGCATATATGAATTATACGTCGTTGGACAGGCTTCATCCTAGCCTTTTAGTCCATGTGGACGCCAAATGAGAACAACAACATATTAGTGACTTTTGATTCAGTGATCACAGGTAAGTTACGCCGACGAGTATGGGGGCTATCTGTTTCTCGTGTATTGGGCGTAGAACGTTTCAAAAAGAAAAAAAAAGAGAAGGCATTGACTCTTTGTAAGCATGACGGTTCCTCCAAGATCGCCACGATCCTGCCTGAGGAATATGCTTGGCTGGCGACAATTAATGTGTAATACCACGGCCGCTTACGCAAGAAACTGTTGAGCAGCGTGAAGTCTACTGGAAAGCTCAACGTACTATACCTTGCACGAAGCTCGCGATCACGAGGCTGAACACAATGCCCAGCTTTACGCTAAATTAATATGCACTATATTGCGCACAAGGTACACAGACAAGAGCCTTCCACCCTTGGCGCTCGCGTTCCACGTAGGGACACTTCTAGCATTGGGACTACATAATGTAAGCTCACAGACACGGGATGCATAGGCTTGTATTATGTCTCGCCTCCCATCACTTCAGCAAATGCGGGGGAGCAGAACCGCCTTGCTTGAGCTTAGCAATGCAACCCTGCAGCAGCTAAGACGCTACTTCTGGTCGTGTTAGCATCACTTACCTTGGGCACATGCTCCCGGCTATAGTTCTGGAATATCTCCCGAACTTCCTGCAGGCCGGCGCCCGTGTTTGTGCCGTGGTAATCGGTGGCCTTGATAGCACGTTCTTTGAATCTCGATAGTTGACACTTGTTGCCGGGATCCTTGAGAAAATTTGCGGGTACGTCTAGGAACAGGAAAGACCGTGTGATGTAGCAGAGAGCGGGAAACCAATGAACGCTAAAGACTAGAACGCTAAGAACGCTAAGACTAGAACGAAAGAACGCTAAGATGCCAATGAACGCTAACTACTAGCTTAGGTATGTATGTACTCTACCAAGCCTGCACGGCTGCTGGAAACATGCTCGGCTCACCGACGCTGTCGCTGAACGTGACGATTGCAACACGCGTGGCATTGGGCATCACGTCGAAGTGACTGACGAAGTTGTCCACAAATGTGAGCTCCGTCTCGAAGCCCTCGTGACCCACACTGCCGGACCGGTCGAGAAGGAAGACCAGGTCCGTGCCATTTGTGTTCATCCTCGCCCATGGGAACCGCAAACCGTCAGTGTGTTCTGCCTCGTCTTCCTGCAGTTTGTTTGAGGGCGATCACACGTTTGAAGCCTGTATAGGGATTGGATATTTAATAGGCAATAGGACACCACTTTTGTGTTCCAGGAGAAGTTTTTGAAGGAAACGTAGAAAGACCTGCTTGAGGCAGTTCCCCTTTTGCGTGTAAATTTGCTGAAACAAAAAGTTGGAGCACGATTAAGTGTCCTTTAAGAGTGGAACGAAATAGCGCGAGCGCAATCTGCAGGGTCCTTACACAAGTGACCTGCCCGAGCCGACGCCTCCTCTGTACAGATGGCGCTGCCCGGCCGCGCCGCTGTTGGCTTCGTAGAAATGCTGGTAAAAGGGTTTGCATTTGAGTTTTCTCGTAGCAGGATTATGTTCTACTGTACATTCAAATAATAATCCGAGTTATCATGTGCGTAGGTTATATAGCTGAGTCGTAGTTTACAACTCTTTTCTGACGGATTTCACTTTGAGATATAAAAATTGTTGGGTTGGTTCGGGATGATTTTTTTCCACGGAGAACGCCGAGGCCGGATTTTCTTTTTTGTTTTTGTGACACGTCGTTCTTCACGCTATCGTGTTAAAACAGACGATTAAGTCAGATCTGAAGACTGAAGATGAAAATTATTAACGGGAAGCAGCCGCATAAGCCTTCCTGTGCAAGAAGCCCGCTACAGCCTCGAATTCGCCACGGCGTAGACGACCCCGTGGTAGGCTCGCGTTACTGGCACCACATTTCCGCGACCTGTTGCCTCTCACAAAAGAAGGGCGCGTAGTCAAGCAGGTACACTACAGCACTCACGAACATCTCACATGCGAGTGGCGTTCACAAAACGGAGATATGAGATAGTGTGTCCTCTTCGAAGTGCAAAAGCTGCTGGGATATTTGCGTCCGATATTTCTTCGAGAAATATTACTCCCACAGCTTCGTAGCGCTCAGCCGCTCTCGAACGACAGCGAGACATTCGTAATTCCCGACAAGTTTATAGATGTCTTCAGGAAGGGCGTACCGAAACTCTCAGCTCACATGGTTAAGGTAAGTTTGTACGCACCTGCGACCAAGCCGGCTCACTGAGAAGACAGATGACCAAGGTAACCAGTAGAGTCCGAGATGAAGATTTCATTTTTCGGCAAAAACGCTGCTGCCAAGGTCGAGGGACCAGGAGCAGTAACCGAGACCAACTCACTGCCCGCTTCTGCAGCCGCCGCCTTCATTGCCAATTCCACAAGTCCTTATCGCTGTTATGGGAGGAGCCCTGCAAGGAGTTCTGTAATAGGACGCCTCTTTAAGATGAGACGATTGCCGCAGTGGCTTGCAACAGGACGTCCGCTGGTGTCTGCAAGCTCGCTAAGGCTCGTGCTTGGATGAGTCTTTCGCCGAGAGCGACGTACACACAAGTGTAACGCGAGCATGCCAGTAAAGTAAGCACCTATTCAATTCTATCGTATTGCCTCCTCTTTTTTATAAAATTCAGAAACCAAATATATGACTAGATAGGACTCCCGTCTGACGCTTTCATATGCGCACTTCATTCGTACTCGTTTTTATATGCGATATACCCTCATTCGAACATGCCTCATATGGAATATGCAAATGTGCATTTTATACGTGATCACCTTGTTGAGGTTCACACACGATGTGAGGTTATACTGCCATCATGTGCGGTGACCGCGATTCAACCATTCTAAACAGCGAAAAGAAGTTGTTTTTGAGGACAGCGCTCGGAGTCATCTAGCCCATATACAGTGCTCGTACCTCAACCGGTTCAGTGCATCTGGTCCTTGTAGCTGATGCGTCGCGTGACAAAGTGGTGTGGGTATAGAAAGGTGCTGGGCATAGGAAGGAATAAAAAAAATAATGGTGGGGGTCACTGAGGTGTCAATACGATACATTCTTGCCGGTTTCCCTTTCTCTCTCGTACGTGACTTTTGTTTCTGATTGCCAGAGTTCACACAGGAGACATGCGTTTCATGCATATGTAGAAAAGCACTCTCTTTAGCAGCGCAGCTCTTTTAAGCTTCGCATAAGTTCGTGCAGTGTGCGCTGAAATGATCGTGTTGTTGTTGTTGTTTTACGTCCCAAAAGCAGTTCTGATTATGAGAGACGCCGTAGTGGAGGGCTCCGGAAATTTCGACCACCTGGGATTCTTTAACGTGCACTGACATCGCACAGCACACGGGCCTCGACATTTCGTCTCCATCGAAATGCAGCCGCCGCGGCCGGGATTCGATCCCGCGACCCTCGGATCAGCAGCCGAGTACCGTAGCCACTAGACCGCCGTGGCGGGGCCTGAAATGATCATCATCGGGAAAACAGTGCGCGTGCACTTTTATGCAATGCCCAATGTGCTGCATTTGCACGCGCTCCTCTTTGATGTCTTGCGCGCATGTCCTCAGCACAACACTACATACAGGTGAGTGTGAGGCACCGAAAGCTGGTATATGTGCCAACAGCTCCTGACGTAGCACAGCCGTGCATAGTATAGAACAGCAAGGGGGTAGAGAAGGGAACTGATAAGAAGTGATTTGAAGGTGATGAGGACGGGAAGAAGAAAGGGAGAGGACAAAACATGGCATATCGTTGTAGAGCATAATTCATTCGCCACAGAAATTGGACATACGCCAAGCAGCTCTTAGTGCAGCATAGCATGGTGTAGCATAGAGTACGTAGTTGAGAAGAAGATTGGGGGAGAGGAGGTGTGATGTGACGATGAGGATGAAGGAAAGGAGGAGAGAGCGCAACATATAAGCAGATAAAGAGAGAGATCGAAAAAGAAAGATGTGCAAAGAGAGATAAAGACGAAAGGAAGAAGAGGATGAAGTACAATCAAGAACTCATATCTGCGCTCGCAAAGCGGTGGGGATTGCTTTTGCCATCTGCGATGTTTACCCAGAATGTACAGGCGTGGAAAGGGCTACAAGTTTATTGCATCGAATCTTCACGCGTGGGTATTAGGCAAACATCGTACGAATCAGACGTAGGTCATCAAGGATTTGAATATCGCAATATTACACAAGGTGTGTATAAATTTTTGCGAGAAGACCCCTGGTGAGCACAGTCTTTGTCAGCGTCCTCCTTGCCTTTTTTTCTCTCTCATATTTTATTACCTCAAATCACGTGCCAACCCTTGCCTCCTAATACTGCTTACCCGGCACATATATTCAGTTTTTTAGCTGCGCCTTCTAGCCTTCTCAAAGGACCTTGAAACGAGTGTTATACCCTTGTTACACGGGCGCCCGCAACCATGGTTAGCGTAACCGCGGTTAACAATTTCAACCATAGTTAACGCCAACCGTAGTCCACCGGAGTTACACGGGCTATCGTGTTCGCGGTTGACGGAAGCTCCGCCCACATCCAGCACATCGGCATAAACACACTCGCAAGACTTCGTATCCTCGTCATTATAGGTACGAGAAAAGCAACTTTACATAGTTGATAAAACTACGCCTTTGCGAGCGACAAACGCATCACAACAATCCACCGTCACCGCGGAATGCCCGGCGCTGACAACTCCGAGCGTTAGGCCTAGCGAGGAGTACGGCGGTGCCGTTCGCTATCGAGCGCGGCTTGACCTCGTCACAGAGCGCTTCTTTTTGCCATCACGATTAACATTAGTACTCATATATCATGTCCGAACATTTGCAATTAGTTTTACCTGCGTCTCGTTGTGAAGAGGAAGGTCTGAAAGGAAGCGAGTCGGTTCGGCGAAACGACCGGTGCCGCTGCAGTGTTTACCTCTCGCATCGCGGCATGCGATCTGTCGAGCAGTGTGGAAGTGACCGATGCGTTGCAATAATGGCAAACTTTAGAACCAACTTTACTCAGTTATGAATTATTTTGTGTCATAAGCAAATCGGAGTCAATATTTCAAATGCTGTTGCGAGCGGTGATACAGCAAAAGCTTCGGTAGCCTTGGCCCGAGTGGTACGAGCGTGCCGAAGCAACCGCTGTGCGCTGCAGAAGCACGCGTTTCGACCACTTGGGTGCACTGAGGTAATATTATCGTCCAAAAATTGTATTACTGCTTCGTATATGCCGCAACGGGTAGAGGGCCACTTTTGGGAAGATATTTGCGAAGCGCCGCTGGACTCGGGAGCGGTACCGTCCGCCATTTCGTCCGTTTCCGAACGTCGGTTTACGCTTAACCGAGCTAGGCAAGCTCGGTTTGCGGCCAACCGTGGTTAGCGGCCTAACCGCCGCTTCGCGCGCCGTGTAACTGCGCCAACAGCGTTTAACGATAACCGCGGTTAGCCTAACCGCGGTTAAGGGCGCCCGTGTAACAGGGGTATTAGGCGTCGAGTGGTAAGCAACGCCCGACTAAAGCAGCTATAGCTATGATGGGGGAAACAGGAGCTCTGGTCCACGGGAACTTGCGGACTATACTGCAGGACCGCGTCGTGAGCAGACGACGAGGGTGAGCGTTCCCAACGACCATTGCACCTCATTAGTGCAGATAGTTGAAGCCAGGCGCACGCAACAAAACCGAAATACACGCTGAAGTTGTGGGTATCTTAAGTCTTCAGTAGGTACCGTGTACCGGCATAAGAGGCCAGCCTCGCGATTAAAGTTTCGGACGGCGTTTTCTTGTACTAATCGGCGTGGTCTTTTTTGTATTGATCGACGTCATCTCGAAGCCTTGCCTTGACATATGCATATCCTGAACACCCGTAGCACTTGCAAAGATTGTTTACATGTGCAATGACGCACACAGCCCTTGCTGTCGCACAAGCAACGTCGCACACTGCGAACACCAATTTATAAGCTTCTTAGATCAATCAATGCAAAGTTCGCATAAACAAATGGCGAACGATAAGAGGACTAAGGCTCCTCCCCTTAATGAGGCCCAG
Organism: Hyalomma asiaticum; assembly: GCA_013339685.2. NCBI lineage: Eukaryota > Metazoa > Arthropoda > Arachnida > Ixodida > Ixodidae > Hyalomma > Hyalomma asiaticum. The sequence continues at coordinate 8,723,139 of CM023487.1, forward strand.
GCTGTAGGTTACATCCATAGGAAAGAGCTTGAATTTTTGGCACAGACATGGCACAGCTGTCTATTTTCTTTCTCCATGTTTTTTTTTTTTCCTTCGCAGTTCCACCTGCGAGTTTACATACGTTCACTAGCTGGAATGCCCGGTTTAAGTGGCTATGACAATTGGCATCTGACCCGAAGATCGCGGGATCTAACCCTGGCCGCGGCATCTGAATTTCGATGGAGGCGAAGCGTTTAGGCCCGTGCGTACTGTGCGACGACAGTGCACGTTAAAGAACCCCAGATGGTCGAAGTCTCCAGACCCCTCCACTATGGCGTCTCTCATGATCATGTGGTGGTTTTGGGATGTAAAACCCCAGAAATCAAAATCATTACGAGCTTAAATGAAATATTACTTGAATGTTAGCGCTTGTTGTGCCATATTCTCGTGCCCAGTTTTTTCTTCTTCTTTGTAGCGCTATGGCACCTACAGTACGATGAACTGCCTACGCGCCCAAAGTACCCCACCTCCTCCCCCCCCCCCCTTCTTTTAAAGTGATTAGCCTAGTGTTAGGTGAAAGCATAAACTGTTACAAACGGATTATGTTTTTATGTCACATCCAGCAGCAACGTCCAAAACAACGTCCGCCAGTCCAGTGTCTTCATCGACAGGGCCCTTGGCGAGTCGGCAGATGTCGACGGCCTGCTATAAGACAGCATAGACAATTTTTCTGAGCTTTTTGAGTCGGACAAACGCGCCTAGCTTGCACACGTTGTTGAAGTCGTCCATGTCGACGCGATACGCCATTATCCCTCCTGGCAGCGACCGCAGATACTTGTCCATGCGAATGTTTACCTGCGGGCCACAAAATCGAACAGGAGCCAAAAGTTAGCCAACACTGTGGGTCGCCTTTAAAGGCGATAGCCTTTTATGTCCGACGCGAGCGCAACCGCGACAAAATGGGGGCAGAAAATAGCGTACCGAAAATGTTGAACAAAAGATATCTTAGAAAGAACATGGTGGGGGAATTCGAGGCTTTGACGGAAGCCCGCCTGATCGGGAAGCACAGTGACGAGAAGTAAAACGAACGCCGGGCATTAACGAATAGGAAGACGTTTCGGCTGGCCTGACGGATCGACTCTTGCTCGCAGGTTCAGGAAGGCTCCCATGAGGGGAGCCGAAACGTCTTCTTATTCTTCCATGATCGGTGTTCGTTTTATTTCTCTTTGAAAAATATCGCACAATAATTCTAAAGCAGGCGTCCATGTAATGTACCAAAGTATCACCGTTTGAACTAAAGCCCTAGCTGAGAACGCAAGGTGTGCAACCATGTAGTGAGAGTTAGGGTTGGGCGGCACTTTTTCAGCCGATATGGGTTTAAAACCATGCGGTTCACACCAGCATTGGATATGCGGGTAGGAGCCATGCCTTATTGTTAACCTTTAGACATATACGCCAAATTGCATTCACGTGATCCGCGAAATTCCTGGCCGCGGCGGCTCAATTTCGATGGAGGCGAAATTTTTAGATCTGTCTACTGTGTGATGTAATTGTCACGTTAAACAGTCCCAGGTAGTCGAAACTTCCGGAGCCTTCCACTACGGCGCTTCTTATAATCATATTTGTGGAACGTGAAACCCCAGAAATCAATCACTTGGTGTTCGACAGCCAGACGTTCCGAGTTCGAACCCCCAGTGGTCTCAGGTGGGATTACCAAAGGCCATTACGTCATTTAAGCGATAGCTATAGGGGCTCCTGGGCACTTTTTCTGTTCTGTTGTCGAACATATCCACTGTTTAACACATTGGCCGAATGTCCTCCGTTTGGCACATCAAGAAAACGAGGATCGTCAAGCCTAAATCAATTTTGGGCTGCTATTTTCGAGGTGTTACCTTTTTTTCCAAGTCGTAGAGCGTGTCGAAGATTGCGATGAAGCGGTTAGCGAGGTCCGCTGCGAAGGAAGAGCTTGCGTCCACGGTGTCCTTTTCTGCCACTCCCATAAGACACGTCTGTGTGAGGTAGGTGACATAATAACACAGACAATTAAAGGGACGCTAAAGTGAAACAATAAAGTGGCTTAGACTGAGAGATTATTATTGGGGAACTCTACTGCCGTTAATGTTGCCATATTATGTTCAAAGTCAGAAGAGAAAACGAAGATCAAATTTTCGTCTTAGTTTCACCTTTGAATCCCGCGTCAACATTTTGAGGGGATGACGTCACAAACTACATTTTTTTCTTTTTTTCTTTTGCACTTTCTCGCCTCATTGACTGCGTCAAATTGTCTGAAACGCGCCGTGTTGAGTCTCTGGCTTCTTTAGAAGGCAATGCATCTCTCTTTTACCCGTAAATAGTTACGCATAGGACAGTATACTTAGCTGTCGCCGTCAGAAATGCATGACGTCATCCATATCCGTGCGGCAACATCCGACCAGGCGTCGACACTTGTATTTTTGTGGGCATTTTCTGTTTCTGGCTCATCAAGCGTGTTCTCGACGCTACAGTGGTGCTTTTGGTAACGTGAAAACCTAATTTACTTATACAAGAAAAATCGTGATTCACTCTAGTTTACTTTTAAGGAAAATGAAGCAACTGCTGTGCACTTATTTGTTTATTTATTTTCAAAAAGTGTACTCTCAATCTATATACGAATTGGTTACAGAGGCGAGGGGTGTGTGTGTCAGGCGGCGCCGGGCACACACCATCTTTTTCTAATGGGGAGAGAGGTACCTCGGCATCGATAAAGCTTCTTGTAGTGACCATGGCTCGGCTTGCCTTCTCACCACATGCACTGCCCACGTCCATTTCTTATTGAGTTACACTATACGATTCCATTAACACGCGTTTGCTGTGCCTCACCAGGCGATAATCCATGGTCGTGGTGTTCCATGCCACTTTCCGCTCTTTGGCATCCTTCCAGTCGGGCGGCATGATGTACGACCGCGCGAACATGGCGAATGACAGGATCATGTATATTTGCCGGCCAGCAACCATTTTTACTAGGCTGTCTCGCAGGTTCGAAGAAAGCATTTCCTGCCGGTGGAAGAGGAGTTATAATGATATATCTGGCAAGCAAGAACTTGTGTATAGTAATGCGGAGCTCGCTTCCTGTTTCAATTTTCCGTACGTGCCTCGTTTATTCGAATATTTAAAAAGAAACTGCTAGGAAACCACAACCCAACAGTGGAGGTCTACAGAGCACAGTCAGGTTAAAATTGTATCCTTTCAATAGGAAGCGCCCGTTTGAAGAAGAGCTTATAAGACACCAATGCCACTGGTATCAGACGCCTAACGAAACGCATTTGTGGGTAATCCGTCCGCTGTAGAAGCGCTCTCTTTTTGCCTTTTTCGAACCCACCGGAGGCGCGCATTTTTTGAACAACTTTAATTTTCTTTTATGTGACAGTCTCCGCAATTCAATTCAAACCTCCGAATGGTGCCCCCCACCCCTTCCCCGTAAGTGCACTTCGTAATTCTTATGGTTTTCTGGGTTAAAATAGATTACATTAGAGCTATAATTTTAGGGGGTGGGTGTTCATATACTGGCGTCAACAATGAGGTATTTTCAAAGGAAGACGCTGTGTCTAAGGATGTTTTTGATATGTAAGAACCTGGAAACCGAAAATGTATTTCACCTCTTGAAAACGCGGCCTCGAATTTCATTTTATTTAACCAGAAACAGCTAAGCTGTGCATGTACTACACAGTACAGGAAGCAAGGCTTTTGTGTGATTGGATGTCTTGGAACGCCTCACCTACTTTGGCGCATACCTGAAAGCCACTACACCAGACGAACAATAAAAGGCACTTTAAATCCGCGTACAACGTGGACGGATATCAACTTCACCAAGCCACTTTATGCCAGTGCTTACATCTAACTACATGATCCAGTTACCGAAAAATTCAGTTCGGATTCAGTTACCGCACCATGCAAGGCAGACTGACTGATATAACGCAACTGCTAGGTTAGATTTCAGTTTCGCTGTATCGCCGCCTATTATTTATTTTTATTTTTTTGCTCATTGAAAATTATCTTTGCATTTGCTGAGTATATGCACTATGAGGAGTGTAACAGGACCGCCTCAGTAACATACATGGCCGTTACCTGGACTTGCTCAAAACATCGCCGCAGTTGGCCTTTAAAACAAGCACACGGAGTGTAGAATGTATACGGCGCGCAAAATGCTTTGCTGCGTAGTTCTTACTTACCATCGATAACATGTTGTATTGGACCAACGACAAGTCGTCTGGGTTCGGTCCCATTGTGTACCGTTCTTCGGCAGCTTTCACAACATCCGTGTGCACCCTAAACACCACCATAGTCACCCCTGGGAAATCTCTGAAAAGATAGCAGGCTCAATTTGCAATATAAGGCAAAGTGGTTTCCCGGGTTTGCGTACAGATTGGAATTTTCATTGCTCCTAAAGACCAACCATGTATTAATCTGGTAGCCTCTGGCGATCAGGCGCAGGTGATGGCCACGACAGCATCTGGCCTGTCCTTAGTGAAGAGGGTTCCAGCCAACTACTTTGACACGGATATGGAAGACTGACGACATACCAGTGGACTAGCAACTGAACGTTTATTGAAAGTTTCTTTTTCTCCATATTTATACCACACGGTAGTAATGCCTCGTCACTGGTTACCAGATTGCCCTTTCGTTTGATTATTCTCTTCTACCAACCATTTCTGCGCAAGAAACATATTTCTTTTTCTGTTAAAGGTATGGATTGTGTACTGATGCATGATTTCCCACTCTCATCGACGGCCACGGCTACTTCTAGCTAATATCACGATGTCATGAAATATGACGGTGCACAGACAGTGGCGATTATGAAAGGCGAGATGTTCGGCGGGGGATCTTTCCAAAGACGCCGCGTGCTCCTTTGTTCTGTCGTTAAGACATCTGTAGGTTTGTCTTATGTGCCTCTGTCCGCATGATGATAGTATGTCGTGGATGACCCCTTTTCTGCACATGGTGCAGTTTTCCTCATGTTTATTTTTCTTTTGCCGCATGGATTCTTTTCACCGCTCTTGTTGACCTGCGCACATATTGAATATGCCTTGTTTGGCGCAGAAAACACAACGGCAGTTCCTTCTTTCCCGGCTGTCTTCTTTAGTCTGTGAGTGAGGTCCTTATTTCTTGCTTTCGCCATATTAACACGTAAATTCACAATGCTATGCCGCCCACCAAAGCAGAAAACTGCCGACTTAGGTATGTCTATGTCGCGAATATTTTCTCTGAACCAAAGCACGAGTGGCTCACTGGCTTATGAGTGGCTTCTCCGAACTCAGGTGTGAGTGATAAAGTGTTCTACTGGAAACGCATCGTCGGTGTTGCATTCCCATAACACTTACATTAGCAGCGATTTAAGTAACCCAGTAATCACCAAAGTCTTTGGTGACAATATGCTGGAGAACCGGATATCAAAATGATCCGGGATAGGTAGGTTCTACAGTTCATTGCTTTGTGACTTACTGGTCTTGAATTAGGCAAACGGCAAGGCTGCGGAAAGGTCATGCATCTAGTAGGGAGAGAGCGAGAGACAGAGCGAAAAAAGAGGAAACGTCCTTATTTGAGCGTGAAAACGTGTTTCCCTCTTCACGGGAATCCATGCACTCTCTTGGCTGCAGCCGCTCTCTCGACCAACTCAGCGTGGTCCGAGAGGCTGGTGCTAATATCATCATCATCATCATCAGCTGCTGCTGCTGCTGCTGCAGCAGTAGCTTCCTGATCCTGTCTACACCCACTGCAGGGCAAAGGCCTCTCCCATAATCTCGAATTATCCCGGTCCTGTGCTAACTGTGTCCAATTTATCTCCGCAAACATCTTCATCTCATCTGCTCACCCAACTTTCGGCCACCCCCTGCCAGGCTTCCACTCCGTTACCCTCAATTGCCAACGGTTGTCTTTTCTTCGCATTACATGGCCCGCCCACGCCCATTTCTTCTTCTTAATTTCTATTAATATGTCCTTAACATGCATTTGTTCCCTGACCCACTCCGCTCTCTCCTTGTCCCTTAATGTTACACCTACCATTTTCCGTTCCATTTATCGCTGCGCCTTCCTCAGTTTAAGCTGAACCCTCTTAGTTAGCCTCCAAGTTTCTGCCCCGTAGGTGAGTATCGGTAAGATTCAGATGTTGTACACTTTCCTCTTCAGAGACAATGGTAAGCTACCATTCATTATCTGAGAATGCTTGCCGATTGCACTCCATCCCATTCTTATCGTCCTATTTATTTCAGCCTCAATGTTCGGATCAGGGTTCCCTACCTGGCCTAATAATATAGACATCATATCATATGATACTCACGTGACAGCTTTTTCGACTAAGCCGAGAAAAGATTGGAGTGCTTGTCCATCATTGAGTCCGGCTCCCAAAGCACAGAAATACTTTATCTCATCGCTTTGCTTGGTTCTCAGGACTTCATCTATCACCTGTACGCAATAAGGATGCGCCATTGTGAGTTGTTTATGTGTTGACAACCATTGCTGAAGTCTTGCGGTCATTAATGACGATATGTTATACAGAATTTACAAAAGCAAAAGGACACACACACACACACACACACACACACACACACACACACACACACACACACACACACACACACACACACACACACACACACACACACACACACACACACACACATGCACGCACGCGCGCACTTGAAAAATTCCAAGCGGATGGTATAGTATGCTTTGGATGGTCGGTCATGTTTGCGCATGCGCCGTTTACACCCGGTGTTCGGCTAAACGCAAAGTGCTTTGCGTATAGCGGTTTACCGGACGCGATAATTTCCCTAATCCCAAGGGGCGAAATGCGCCGGCAGCTTTTATACGTGTGTCGTACCGCACGCAAGCTTTAGGGAGTAATATTTAAGCGGCTCAGTAGGTCAGCGGGCCCAGCGAACGAGCGGAGACGCCAACTGCGCATGCGCGGCACGCTGGGACCGCCAGCGCATTTGCGGAGCGAGCCGCTCACCCCTCTCATTTCGTCTCTTCAGCGGCGCGTATGTAGCGGGCAAGCGTGCGAGCGTTTTGCAGAAAATGCCAGAGGCCTGTGCACTGTGCGTTGTCAGTGCACGTTAAAGAACCCCCTCTCTACCTCTTTCACTCCCTTTCCTCCACCTCCACGGACGCTTAGCCGTGCTCTCTACATGGGCTGCAGAAATTAGCGTCCTTTCCTAGCCGAACCACAATCATCATCATCAAGATGGCAGCCCCCACACAAGCGGAGGCGGCATATCGTCATGTCGTGTAGCAAAAACGAAGATGTGTTGTTAAATGCGAAGCATTTCTTAGCGGTGGCATGTCCCGTGGCGTCGGCGTCCGCACTCACACTGCGCATGCGCAGCTCTCCTCCCCTCTCTCCAACAGCTGCGCGTTACTCTCTCCACTTCTCTCCTACCAGCTGCTTGCGCTTCTGCATTCTCGCTTCTGCTCTCGCGGCGCATGCGCTACTCTCCTCCTCTAGTCTCCTCTCCTTCAAGTGTGAATATAAATCGGGTATAGCGCTGCGCGTATTCAGTTCAGCGTTTGCTTCGGTTCACTCCGCTTGACTCCGTTGATGCTTCCGATGAAGTGTGATGGTCCGATGACGTGCGTCAACGCGAGGGACCTACAACTGCGCCCAACTGCTGACCAACGTAGCAACGGCGAGCATTGTGCCGTTACCGTCTACGGTGTTAACGTCATGACAATGTACCTTGCACCCAACCTTTCGCGCATAGCCGTAGAGACGTACATCGATGAGGCCATAGGTGACTACCAAAAGCAATACGCAGACACACATCTTTTCATGCTCATTGGCGACTTTAATGTCAACGTCATGAAGAGCGATTGGATAGTTGAGTACATGTCATCACACCACTCGCTGCAACACATATTACACGACGACCGAAAACAACAGCCATCTACAATTCACGGTACATGCATTGATCACGTCTTCACCAATTTCAAGATCCACCCACTGCACCAAGATCCCCTCACGGTTCACTTCAGCGACCACAAAGCCATCCTCATCAAAGCAATGTGCACACCTCAAGTACTAGACGCTGCTTAATAAAGAGCTTCGTCTACGCTCGGTCAGGAGTGGGCGCGGTCAGGAGACGCAAGCTCCCGTGGCCTCCTTCGCGGGCATTGTAAATGGCGCCAATAAAATGAAATGAAATTAAACGAAAAGACTATACGACTTGACCAGATATTGCCGTCAGCGCATACCGCTGCACAAAGCGTGAGGGACAAGCCAACTAAGACGAATGAAGAGGCGTTCAATGCCACTCACGTTTAGGTATTCGAAGTCTTCGACTTTCAGAGTCTCGTAATCTTGGAAGTTGTAGACGTTCAGCATGCCGAAATGTTTTATACCGCTATCGAAAAGATCTTCCGTAGCGCTCAGTACGCTGGGTCGGCTATCCTGTATAGACTGGAAGATATTGCTGAAAAGAAAATAGAGAAGGGGGTGGGGGTATGAATTTTGGTTTCTAGAACAAGTGCCTCTTCTTTATTCCATGCGAATAAATTTGGGTTTCCAGAAATGGCTTTTAAATCACCATCAGAACATACACTCGGGGCAAGAACGGGGAAGCAAGCGGTGTAGAAAGAGGGCGCACAACTACGTTAGCACAGTTTAAGCACTTAAAAATTGACGTAGAGAAAAACTACGTGTGGAGACTCAAAGAAACGCGCTAAGTCTATTACCGGTCGTTGTTAAAGGCCAGCACCCGCATGCACTGTTCGCTAGTGTTAACCACAGGTGGCAAATTATTGCTGTCTAAACCTTCAAAACTTCAACGTATTCGCACGTAAGGGGCACCAGTATTAAATCGAAATTTCATAAATTTCCGCAATATTCAAGGCACAGAAAACTTTGGACGAGTTAAAGCGTCCTCGAAAAGTAAATGTCGGCTAACTCGAAGCAGGAACTTTAGCGTTCAAAACCCCAGCGGGGCACTAACACGGCAAATCAGTTGCACAAAATCGCGCGGCGGGACACTGCTACGAGAATCTCTGGAGTAAGCTCATCCTGCTCTCTTGAATGAGCCCCCACAGCGTAGCTTGCGAGAGTCAAGCTGAGTGACGTGCTGTGGCGACCTGGGAAGTGCCGTGCTCCAAAGCAATTTCGTTTTTTTTCGATTTTATTTCTATTAGCTTTCGGTGAATGACCACAAACCACGCACCTACATTCAACGACCTTAGGCGTGATTGGCGCAAAGGACCATGAGATAACGACAAGACCTGGGCGTTCTGTCGCAAGAAACATATCTCGAATACATATTCGTAAATTCGATTCTTGAAGGCGGGTGAGAATCCTGCATTACTGAGAAGAACCACGTGACCAATAATTTTTCACGCAGTTTCTCAGGGAAAGTGATTGACTGATTGATTGGTGGATTGATTTGCGCGGTTTAACGTCCGAAAACCAGCTCTGATTATGAGAGAAGCCGTAGTGGAGGTCTCCGGAAATTTCGACCACCTGGGGTTCTTTAACGTGCGCTGACATCGCACAGCACACGGGCCTCAACATTTCGCCGCCATCGAAATGCAGCCGCCATGGCCGGAATTCGATCCCGTGACCCTCGAATAAGCAGTCGAGTACCATAGCCACTAGAACACCGTGGCGGGGCCAGGGAAAGTGTATAACACAACCGATATCTCACCCAAGCGCTATGGAAACGCCCAACGTAGTGGACTTGTACGCTTTGGTCTTGTTGATCAGGACTTGGTAGGGAGTGGCCGAAAACGTTGGTACCAAGGCGTTGACCGACTGCTCGAAGTAGAGGTCCGTGTAGAATATGATGTCACAGACGCCATCCGGAGGCACCATGATGTGGAGAACGCCCGTCTCGCCGTACGTGCACGTGAAGATTCTTGGTGGTACTACATAAAGAAAACACGAGTTTCTACTGTGTTGTGGCATTCTTCTTTGCATCTGCATGGCTCCACAGTGCAAGTAAATCATGTGCACTACCTCTGTTGCCTAACCAATGTCGCACCCATTACTATAGGACGACATAACAGGCACCGCACATCAATGCCGTTGTTAGCGTACGTCTATTCTTTCCATCCTTTAGTACCAGCAGAGTCCGTCAATGCTTTTTAGGACTCTGGTACCAGCCAGCATGTTACGAAATTCATTATACTACTGCCAAACGCCACTACTTTGAACTAACAATGCAGAAATTCGATTGGAGTGTCGCTTATGTTGTGCATCAGTATTGAGACGCGAATTTGAATTCTGTTGTTTTGTGGGGTCCACCTTTTTTACTTTCTTGTGACCCGCTTTATCGCTCGGTTGAGGCCGCGTTTCATAGAGTTTCCTACTAAAATACTAGAGGGAAAACTGGCGCTAGTGTCTACGGGAGTTTCAAACAAGGCGGTTGAGCCAGCATGGGAATGATGGGTATGACATGGATTTGCCTAGTCTTCGTTCTTCTGGCTTCATATGGCTTTTCCACTTCAAAGAAATAGGTCATTTACGACAAAATAGTGCACTAAAACGGAAGATTTAGGAATAACTATGTGCGTGCCATGCACTAGTTGTTTTTTCGCGGTTATAAAAATACTGATCGCTCAGAAATTTAGCAATATTGTGCGATATGGAAATGTTGCCTCCTCTATTTGCTCCCAGATTTAGCGGCGTTCATGAATGTTTAAGTACCAGATATAGTTGTGTTCGAACTTAAAATAGAAATTCTTGCTCTTGTAAGGGACGTGCTAATGTTTTCAAGTATGTAAAAAGTAGGTGCGTCTTCTAAATCTAACAAACATGCTTTCACTCGCTTCTTTAAGCGCAGTGCAAGTGCTCCACTGCCTTTTTACAAGCTATATGGGTCAAGCCACTGCGCGAGGCCGTAGCAGAAGCGCAGTATCGCCCATCGTATCTTGGTTAGTTTTGTGCAAAAACATGATGTTAAATAAGCAACCGTGCCGTTAAACTCCGTCGGAAACTGCGCCTGAGCCTTAATCTGAGCTTTTTCGGCGTCGTCTGCAGGCGCGTTTGCCCATCGCCAAATGGGTGTCGACTACGCACGATAAGTGTGCGTCTGCTTGGCGCATTCGATCAGCGTTGAATTAATCAGACAGCGGAATCGAAATGGTGTAGTACAATATATACGGACAGCCTTGTCACAAGGGATGTATGTCAGCCGTGAAAGCTACCCTACGCTTACAGATTCTGTCGCACCTGATACAAAAGAAAAAAGAAACAGCAAAATCGCATCGATAAAATTCGCGAGATGAAGCGCAAATATTTCTAAGGTTAGGTAAAATACCACTGCAAATAATATGTGCAGCCATCCATCAACAAGCACAACAACGAAACAGACTGCACGGCACCTCATCATTGCAAACGACTTTAGTACATGCGACAGTCTGATGATTTCTATCTGTAAAGCGTACACTACAGCCGCTGCCTTCATCGCGTAATGAAAAAGTGTAGTAATCTCACTCGCGTCATTGACGCTAAAGAAACAGGAATAAACAAATCCACCTGACCGTTTGAAGCCGCGGGCACGAAGACTAGACAAATCCATGTCATACCCATCATTCCCATGGCATCTTCACGATCGCAGCGCCAGTTTTCCCTCTAGTATTTTAGTAGGAAACTCTATGCCGCGTTTAACTTGCGTGGCGCTTCCCGAATGACCATTGTACATAGTTTGCATGCGCGACGCGTGCGTTTGAATTTATTTATTTATTTATTATTTATTTTTTATTATTTATTTATTTATTTATTTATTTATTTATTTATTTATTTATACAGTACTGCTAGCCTCTAGATTAGACTGTAAGCAGGAGTGGGTAGAAAATAGCTCAAAAGGAATATTACACAACAAGATACAGCAATCGTGCCACATGAATAAATAAAGAAAAATGACAAAGAAAGAAAAGAAAGAGAGCTCTCCTGAAAAGTGAGATACAAAGCATATACGCAGCCTTTCAAGCACTGGTATGCGCAAATCGTTCCGGAAAGAAAGCAGGCTGTAGGCAAGCATCAATGATAACGCTAGAAAGTAATAATGATCTCCGGGGTTTTGCGTCCCGAAATCACAATATGAGTATGAGAGACGGCGTAGTGGAGGGCTCCGGAAATTTCGACCACCCATGGGGTTCTTTTAATTAACGCGCACTGGCATCGCGGAGTTCACGGAGATTGGTCACGTGACCTCAGGATCACTAGCTGAGTGCCACACCGGAAAGTACTGCGGTGCACGTATATAAAAGCACTTCGCCGCTGATCAGTCTTCATCGACGACTGACTATTGTTCTCACCGCAGTTGGTAGTCCAGCCTCTATCCTTTCTTCAATTTTCCTGTGTGCGTCCGTTTTGGCTGCTTTATTTTTTTCCAAATTGCAATGAACTAGCTAGCCCAACAGCGTATCTTACTAGAAAGGGGAATCCCGTACAGGAAGGGTACAAGCTCTCTTAACTCGGCAACACCAGTTTCCAGCACCTCCTCCGCAAGAATCTAGCCAAAAAGAAACGCTTTCGCGTCTTCATCTCATAAGAATATGCTTAGGGGTTGTCGAATCGTTTTTGAAACTGGACTGCAAGTTCTACGTTGGGTGTAGTGGAATATATATTCGCCTGACATCATTACAGGGCTTCCACTATTGATCGGCGTTTTTTTTTTTTATATTCGAAAAGTCCTGCAGGGCCTCTTTAATGACCACCATGTGGTCAAAACTTCCGGAGCCTACAACCGCGGCGTTCCGTGCCGCGGCGAATTGGACTAGCGGGCGTTCCTTTGGTTACTAATCTAGAGCTCTAGCTCTAAGTTAGTGGCCTTGGTTCGCCACGCTCTGTCAGAAGCTTTTGCATAAAACTGTATAATCTCCTCTAGGCAACTATAGTAAACTGCTTACACGTCGAAGTGGTTGGACCGGTCGGTTGAGGCGTTCCGGTCGTTTTATCGGTCGTTTTACCGCCCGTTTTGCCGCCATTAGTCTTGTTGCTAGCATTGTTCCCGTTCTTATTGCCTCCGTTCTTGCCGCCCTCATGTCCGTCACCTAAAAAAAAAGCAAGCAAACGAATGGTGGCTCACAAACGCCTGAGATTTCGCTATCACTAACTGTAGAAGTAGGCGACAACATTCTTTTAAATTGAAGTTACACGCATCTTCGTGAAACTTCAGTTATGTCGAATTCTTTCGACATGTTGACAAGCGGTAGCGCAGATCAGTAGCAAAAAAAAAAAAAAAAACCCGCATATCTGCTTTCTTCGCTGCAAATGACGTGAAAAGACGATAGCCTTCGATCTGCTGCCCCTGATACGTAACCTCCTCTCTTCCCCCCCCCCCCCTACCCCTCACGCTGTTCGCGATCGCCTCTCACTCCTTCAATGATGGATGCAATGGAGGTTTTGCTGAATGGCACCATCTGTTGAGGCCTTTATTACTGTTGACATAACGCGTGGCATCTGTTCGACGCCATTTCTAGCGTGTTGGGTTTTCATTTACTGACGTAAACACCAGTGCAATGTGTATTCTTAATTAAATGAACGCTGCGGATCATGGTTATGAACATATATTTTGCCTCCAGTAGGCCTGAGGGTTTCCTTTGCGATGTATAATGTTGACACATGGTACGACACCACGCCACCTGTGCTAGTAGCTCGGTTGGCTTCGACCGCCCAGTTGAATCAGTTTTGTCCGGATGGTTGAATCAAGTGACAGACAGACAGACAGACAGACAGACAGACAGACAGACAGACCATCGCGTTTACGTAGCCGAAGAAATACCATCGTCTTAAAAGACATCGTCTCAACTCCCTTTTGTCTAGGTGGCAGGCGAGCAATGCTGAGGCCCTCATAAGAGAAACCATTGTGAGGTCTTGAACATTCGATGCGATGCAGGTAAACTGATTGGCAACAAGACAATTAAATGAAATCAGTGACTGTATAAACGGGTTCGTGCTGCTCTTGGGGAGTCGTAGTTATGAATGACCTGGTCACGCCATTACGAAACAGACGAAACCGATTGCTTCTCTTCCTTTACACATTTGTTTATTTACTTATTTTCCGACACACTCAAGGCCAATCACATTGCGAAAGCGAGTGCTAAAAAAGCAATACGATAAAAAAACCGACTGAAAATGACGAGCTTCATGCTTCCAGTTATGGAATCATGTCTACTCTCGACTCACCAACTGAACTGATGCAGTCGAATGATATTCCCACTCTTGAATCGCGTCGAACAAAATTACGGCTTGACTTTCTTTCACAGTTACTTACTAATAAACTCGCGCTCGATCCGGCAGCATATTTAAGTCCACTAATGACGAGGCCTACTCGACAACACCACTCAAATGCTCTAACCCCCTATTTTGCCCGAACTAACCTCTTCAAATTTTCTTTTTTTCCGCGCACCATTAATGACTGGAACAACTTACGTATGTAAACACTGTGCACACTTGCATTGTTTAGGGTGTTCACTCAAAAGTGTGTTTCCTGGTTTTTTTCTTTTTTTTTCAGTTGTATGCGTTTTCAGTTGTATGCTTTTTTTTTCCAGTTGTATGCTCAAGACTGCATAGTTCAACTTATAAACCCATTGTGTTCTGCCTACCCTGCATGGACTACATGTCCGCAGTATGTATTAAATAAATAAATAAATAAATTTCGTTTAGCAACCGCTAGAAAAAAAAATAAGCGAGAGACAGTAGGGAACAAATGGGCACATTTTTGCTAGACCTCGTTTACGATATGACCTGCATTGTTGCGGAGACGAGGTCGGTTCTGGATGCCGGCTGTCGATCCGGGAACACCGTTCCTATCGGCTGAGGTACAGTCGGGAGCAAAATAATACGGACCGTGCGCACGCGCGCCGAAGTTGCCGTGCGTGTCATCTAGTGGCGAGCTGTCTGCTATAGAGAGCACGGAGGAAGGAAAAGGCCAGAATAGGGCGTGGCGTGACTACCTCGAAGCATCGTTCTGAAATATTTAAAGGGGAAGGGGAACTAGGCACTGGCCACGTGATACGCAAGCGCTAAATTCATCTGTGGTCACGCGCCACTAAAGGCTTCCATGTACGAAACCACCCTAAGCGGTTCGGCAGCAACTTGGGCGTAATACTACACAATAGGGGCCCCGGACGAAACATGAGAGAAAGTTGGATTGCCGATGCTAGCGAAATGACGTGACGCTGCCTCCTATTATTTTCCCCTTTTCACTGCATGCATCATTAAGGAAGTCGCTGTGGTACATACCCTGACCCAGAGCAGTGCCCTCGAAAGCAGACGCCTCGGCCCTAGACAGCGCACACGGCAGCTGCGATAGTGCTGATGGTAGTGCTCAACGCTCCTACAAAATTTTCCATTTCTCGCTGTTACCCAATATCAAATGGGTTAAGCCCGTGTAACTAGCGATTATTACTACAAAATTATAAAAATGCCGAGCCCCCTCTCTATGTGAAGGCGGATGGCCAGGGAATCTCGTTTAAATACATGCAGGGCATGACTCCGACATCCATTACGTCATTAGAGAAGTGATTATTTGAGAGAGGATGAGACACAGCTGCTAGTTTGCGTTACGTTTTATAACTGATGTTTGAGCACGCAACGTGAAAGGATAGTCAGATGCAACTCAAGTCTGCAGTGAAGCCCCTCCCAGGATCTCATAACCGTCAGAGCCGCTGTTCATTGGCGGCTGCGAGGATACAGAGTTCGCACTTCAAACTTTCCATGTGTACAAAATAAAGCGATAGCTGCGGAGATGGATAAAACTTTAACTCAATATATTTATATGTTTTCACTCGTTTATTAGAGCGGAAAGCGAAAGCCCAGTTCCTTAATGAATTGACACCAAGGTGACCCACGATGCCATATTTAAACGGCTGCATGACGTCGATTTTCTTTGCTTCTGTGATTGGCTGGCGGAGTAACATCGACTCGAGCGGTCCGTCTACTTCTTTGCAAACTGTTCTTTTTTTTGCTTTATTTTAGAGTTGTATCGTGCTATAGTACGTCTGTAAAGCGTCCGACATCGGCGCGCAGTGTTTCCTTACGGATTAAAACACACACTCAGGAACACGCACCACCACCACCACTACCCAAACAGACTGGAGAGTTCCGCACCTCACGTGGTTTCGCGCTGCCTTCGGGATCGATCCACCTAGCTTTTGTCGTATAGGCGACAGACGTACGTATCGTATAGCGACACACACAGCTTCGCTACGATACAATTTTTACCAGTGGAGCTGTTTAAGGTCGAGGTGAAACCGTATGGAGCGTTGACAGTCAACAACGGAGCTGTCAAGCTGAAGGGAAAAGCAGTCCCGCTCTTTCCCTTGATCTACTGTCCACACTGCCACAAGACAGCAGTTATGCGAAGGACCGTACAGAAAGAGACAAAGAAAGAAAGAAGGAATGAAGGGAAGAAGGAAGGAGGAAAAAAGAGAAAGAGAAGTTTCGGGTGGCACAGAAGGAGAAAACGGACACGCCCTTGTGCTGGCATCCATACCGCGCACCTTTACCGTCAGCCTATACTCCTCCATAATAATGCTAGCGATAATGATAGCGCTACATGAAATAGGACATAGTGAACTTGACACATTCGACCCAGCTCCGTTGGTTACTCGGATATCACCTGCGTGGTCCAAGTGGCTTGACTTTTTTACCTGGTCCCACCGTAGCACCTCCACCTTTGCTGGAAGGAGGCTTCGGTGGACCACCACCACCACTCGTAGCGTAAGAGGCTTGCGACGCTTCATCGTCATCGCCACCACCGCCACCGCCCGCTCCACCGGGTTCCCCTGCGGTGCAAAGCGTAGAAAAAGACATTAGCGGTATTGCAGCAGAAGTGGCATTAGGTTCATTTACATTCACGCTACATTACGCATCGTTCAATGGAGGGGGGGGGGGGGGCAAAAACTCAGCGGGGGATTAGCTGGTAGTACGACAAGAAAAAATATTTTAGCATTGTGCTTATTAGGCATTAGTCGTTTTCTGTTACACTAGTAACGAACATTGGTCAACAGTTATCCAACATCGCCCAACTGTTAGTCAAGATTGGCCAACACATGTCAATGGTCATTCGACGTAAAGTCGCAGAACGAAACCCAGACACACATACGAGGCCCTCCTCGTCTGTGCTGGTGTTCATCGTACGATGAATCACTAACTATCCCACGCTTATACCTTAGCGATTCGACGTCACACAGCAGTCATACCATATTAGCCGACAGTCTTTAGTTACTTTAGCTACGCCAGCTATCAATATTCAGCAGTTAACTAACGTTTGCCAAGACACACTATAGAGGCAGCCTGGGTGATCATAGGAAAATAGTGATTTTAATATGCGAGCAAATACAGTATAGCCATTGTTGCTAGTACGCGGTAACTATTGTGCCCTAAGGGTGAAATATTGATGCGAGTTCAAAACGGTTGCGATTGGAGGTGCTAGGTAAAGGCACGTCATGTAAGACAGTGCAGAAATTGGACAGTCGATAGAAGGCACAGGAACGCCTGTGTTCCGGTGGTTTCTGTGTTTTTTAATGGCTTTCATGAGGCCATTTGTTCAATTATGCACAAGTCATCGTTTTAGCAAAAAAATAAATAAAAAATAAAAAGGCCGGTGGATGATGATGGACGCGTGATGCACCAATAGAACCGCTCATTGATTGATTGATTGTGGTTCGGTTTTATTATTTATTTATTATTTAGTTATGAATACTGCAACCCTAACAGGGTTTTAGCAGGGTGGATACACATTTGCTAAGTTTACAAATCGGCAAACAAGTAAATATAAAACAGGTAAGGTATGTACACAAAAAGACAATGGTTTGCAATGAACAGGCATGAGGGCATATAATGAAATCAGCGCTACATTCAAGTTGATCACGAGTGGGGAATCGCTACAGTGATAGAAATAAAAAGCAGGATCAAATGTAATACAATTCAGACACTCACTGCTGGAGCTGCGCAGTAAAAAGATTCAAGGAAGACTGGGAAACAACTTCATTACTAAGGTTATTCCATTCGGTGATTGTCCTAGGAAAAAACGAATACTTGAATGTGTTATTAAAGGACGCTAATTTCCGCAGCCCATGTAGGGAGCACGGCTAAGTGTCCGTGGGGGATGGGGGAAAGGGAGGGATATAGATAGAGAGAAAGGCCGCAGTGTAGGGCTTCGGAAATTTAGACCACCTGGGGTTCTTTAACGTGCACTGACAACGCACATCAATATTCCAGACATTTAGCACGTAACTGCCATCTCACTTCTGTGAAACCTTCTCGGAGCAGCGTGGCAGACTAACTCGCACTTGTGACGCTGCTGCGTTAACTGCTGTTAATAGTAGTGGCTCAATGTAATAACCTTATGTATTTGCTAAAGCTCGACCACCATTATACATTCGTGTTGCGCTAATTTTGCTCAGTTAATTTACTGTTCTGCACTGGTTACGCCTTCCTACACTCGTGTGGGGACAGGACATTGAACGCTTGGACGCGCCCTGTATGTCAACGCTGCAAACGTCCTGTCCTCGTTCGACTGTCGGAGCGTGGTTTACTATCACGCGATTGGCCGAGAAATAAGCTGTCGTCAACCGCATGTGGCGAATGGAGCGAAGCTATTCGGAGCGTACAATAAATGAGAGAGAGAGAAAAGAAAGAACGAAGTACGAACGCGTACAAGTTACTGCCCGCAAATTCTCTTGTCGCAGTTGGCCTCCTTTTACGAATGTCCTCGCAAAACTCCTGCAACTGGCGCTCCACGATAGCGCCCGCCGGGTGGGCAAGGCCAGTGGAGCATCGGACATAGGGCCCCCGATCACAGAGGCTCCAAGATCGTGCTTTCACTTTCCTTTTAACGATGTTCTACGCTCTCTTTGGAAGGGAAACGTGGGGCGAAAAAGTAAGACACACTCACCGGACAAACTGTTTGAAAACAAGACGAAGTAGGCCAATCCGGCAAGAAGCAAAAGTAGGCAAACGGCTATTGCAATCATCGGTTTCTTTGAATCGCTACCTTGGCCAGGCCTGCGGAAGAGACACGATGAGAGAGACAGTGAATAAACGAAGAGATTACAAAGAAAGTAGATCGGAAGAAAACTATGACAGTTTCCATTCACTGCAACTGATTGCAACAATTGCGTAGGGACAAGTACCCTTCATGCTAGGCAATATTGTAAAAGCCCTTCTGCACGTAGTTACAAAAAAGGGCAGGAAATGTCTACTGGAAATAGGAATTATTATTCCCAGTAGATATTTTCTGCCATTTTCCACCATGCGTGTTCATATGTGTTCCCATATGGCCATACGAGGTTATTTGATATGTGTCATATGATTTTGTTTTTGTGGGGAATATCTGCAATTGCATTTACTCGACCAACATATGGAAACGCTACAGCCGGCATCAGCGATTAGAGTGGAACGTCGTGGTAAGATCTTCGCGGCAAGCGGAAAGTAAAACATATCGCCTGCGTATTGTATCAGCCGTATGAAAACACACTGTGCCTTTAGGGTGTCAGTCGAAAAAAAGAAAACGTATCATCTTGAAAAAAAAAAAAATCTTGCTGATCGCACGCGCTGTAGAAATCGGTGTAATACGAAACAGTTAGCGAGGAAGCTTGCTTACAGGGATCGCGTGGCATTCAGCGAAGCGTTACGAATACGATGAACGTGTTCGTGTAAAGTGCATGAGCAGGTTTATGCCTAACATCTGTGGGCTAACTAAGAAACTCGACAGCACAGTGTTGACCGAGTTGTACGTCATAGCGACGTAAGTGCACGGCGCGGACGCCTGTTTCCGTGAAAAGAAATGCGTGCTACGGCGCGATGATGTGTGCATTATGAGCGTCGTTCGTTGAACTCTTCGGTATGGATGGAGAAAAGATGGTCAAAAACATGCCGAGTGCTAGTGTAACATATGTATCCTTTATTACTATTCTAAGGAGCGCAAGTGACGTTAGACAAGCATTTTAATCACAATTGCTCGTGCATTAGTTTTGCTTACTATGCCAAGTGGGAAGAGCCTCCGTAGCATAGTGGTAGTGTAGTTGCTTGACACCTCGGTGGCCCGGCATCGACACCCACCTACCACTGTGCAGGTTGCCTTCGTAGATTACACCGCGTTTGTGTGTGTCTGTGTGTTATGTCTGTATTCATTGCCAGGCTAGGACACACGGTATGCCTTTGCTGTTTTTTAAGTGCGGTCTGATAAGTGAAATACCTTTTTACTTGGTTTGATATTGGCATAAAATTCAAACACCTGTGGCGTGTACCCGATTGACGCGGGCCGAGCACTACGGGCATAAGCCGTACGGGATTGTAGTACCGTTAATCGTAACGTAAATCGCGAGTATGTCATATTATAGATGCAAAGGTGAATAATCATTGATCGTCATGTATTGATACCCTACCATCCAAATTTTCGTGTATACCAGGTAATCGAGACGACCGGGAGAGCACCCAGACGTAGGCGGAGACAGACAGACAGACAGACAGACAGACAGATAGATAGATAGATAGATAGATAGATAGATAGATAGATAGATAGATAGATAGATAGATAGATAGATAGATAGATAGATAGATAGATAGATAGATCCTTGTCGTCTTTATCGACGATCGGCGATTGTGCTCACCGATATTGTTCTAGAGTTAAAATTGCTTACTTTGCAGGACACAAGATGGCCCAGTAGATGTCTCACTTTTAATAGTTTACTGCGTCCTTCAGCAGCACGACGACGGGGCGATATTCACCAAGTTTAGCCGTTATGAGCCAGTGGAAACCACTGTGGCTGACTTGAGCAAACGCGATCGAGTAATTATGTGTGCTTTAACTGTATTTCCAGGCAGAGCCCATAAATTCGTGACGTCGTTGCGCGCTCAGTTTCTAAGTTGTAACTAAGTAGTGTCGCTTTCGAACTGTGCAGGGTTTGGTGTAGTTCCTGCAGTTTCTTTTCGGAAACATTTATCTGTAAGAAGATTGCTAAAGTTCGCCGCAGGAGTTTCTAAGAAAACATTCGTTATTTCGTAAGTAGTGCGCTTTAAAGTTGCATAAAGAACATTATTTAACGGATGAGCGGAATCTCTTCGAAACGACTCCTCGCTTTTGATATGCTACGTGTTGAAGTAAGGACGTTGACAGTACTTACTGTTGAGAGCCTGGCAATCAACGAGGAAGAAAGAGAAAGAATGGTTTTTCTTTCCCAGCACTTTTTCACTCTATCATGCCAATTTTAACAGCTGTTTGACCTAGCCATGATTTGTGAGGCACCATGCCACGTGACACTGCCTCACGTAATTTTGGTGGAAGCCTGTCACATGGCATTGCGTTGCGTAGTTTTGGCGGAAATATGTAACATGACATTGCATTACGTGATTTGGGAAGTAACATGCCACGTGACACTGCGTTGCGTGATATTGGTCGGAATATGTCACGTAAAGTCGCGTTACGTCATTTTGGGTGACCACGTGGCTAAAATCACGTAACGCACTGTCACGTAACATGTTCCCGCCAAAACATCACATAAATATCAAGCGACCTGTTTGAGTAAACTGCCAGCCAGCTTCACTTATATCTGGGCTTCTGATATCTGGACTTCTTCGCTGGCATCTGCGTACTTTTTTTTCGTCAGACAAAAAGCTAGGTTACACACTTAAATAGACGCTTACTTCTATTCGGTTATTACGCGCTGTACAATTTGCAGAGCTGCGACATGACGTCTACATTTCCTGTGCGTTCGCTGAGCACAAGTAGCCTATCAGGTTCACTGACAGCTTTCAAATTTCTTACAGGGTGCGCAGTAAAATTCAAGTACATTTATGCGTATCTTCGCAATGTAGTGTTTATACGAATCTGGCTAGAATTCTTGTTTACACTACCTATATCTTAGTTACGTTTTGGAATATCCATTTTCTCAGAGTATATTGAGGAAAAGAAAATAAAAGATCCCACTGACTCACCGCTCGCAGCCGAGTCTGAAGAGAAAGACAAAAAAAAAAAAAAAGACAAGAGACATGAAATTGAAATGAAGATGCTCGAGGCAAAAATTTCGCCTGTACTTCAAACAGCTGGAACAAATATGGCAAGAGTCTGCTATACCATGCTGAGAGATGAATACACCGAGAAAAACGTTTTCTTGCACTCTTACCTGAATTACCTGAATCATAAGACAAATAGGTGGGAAGTTGAGCTAAAGGAAGCTTTGAAGTTTTTTCTGGAACCACTGCGTTATTTAGATAACTGTATCGTTAGTCCTTAAGAAACTTCGAGGCCCCTAGAGACATTGCGTAAGAAGAAAATGGGTATACAAGAATATTAATTGCATTATAGTATACATCATAACAATATATTAAACACACATGCACACAAGTTAGTAATATGAATTGAAAGAGAAGAAAGCGGTAATGAACACCAAATTTTTGTAAAACTTTGCATGTGGATTGATTTCTGGGGTTTTACGTCCCGAAGCCAGCTGCGATTACGAGAGACGCCGTAGTGGAGAGCTCCGGGAATTCTTGACCACCTAGGGTTCTTTAACGTGTTCTGACATCGCACAATACACGGGCCTCAACATTTCGCCTTCATCGAAATGCAGCCGCTGCGGCCGGGATTCGCTCCCGCGACCCTCGGATCAGTAACCGAGTACCATAGCACTAGACCACCATGGTGGGGCAACTTAACGTGTGAGAAGAAAGATGTGATCAATGGCTTACCGATCCCCGACATCTCGGACATTACGGACTCGTCCCCTAGAAGAGATAAATAGGTAGTGTATGAGATAATGCTAGAGACACGTGTCCAATTGGTGGACGTTTCTTTTGGACAAACGTCAAGGTAAGCAAGATAGTAACAGGAACAGTTGCGCGTATGCATCCCAGCCTGCCTTGCCGATTGCCATCCACAGACCGGTCACCTAGGTTCTCAGGTATATTAGTACTGTAGTTAACTATGTTTCGAAATAAAACAACTGCACATCGTTTATTCCTTCTTCGTGCTCAACAAGAAATACTTGGTTAGTGATCAACCAACTTGTTTAAATAGTAAAACTAGTAAAACTAGTAAAACTCAGAATTGTGGCGACTTGGTCTTGTTGATTGAACATTAGAAACATTTCGTAGCGCAATAAACACGGACAAAAAAAAAACACACAGGAGACGAAATACGTGTGTAGTAACTACTAAGAGAAGTTTATCGAACACCATGAGGGTTTTATACTGTGCCTATCACCATAACACATGCGCAAACATCTTCTAATATAAGATAGCTCTTTGTCTAACAGACGTACTGAGGGAATGCTGGCACTGGCTGGACCATGTGAAGACATTATTACTGCCTCCATAATCTCACGGGTGAGTTCATCACGACTTCCGCTGACAGTAGCACACTTTGCAAAAAGAGGCTCACATCCGCAGGAACTTCATTGCGTTCATGGCCACCTACCACGAGCCTCTGTAGCGTAATGTGGTGACTGCCCAAGCCCTTGGCACCGCCATCACACTGTTTGGCACCGGGAAGAGGCGCGAGAGACCACGTGACGGCGTTCGGCCAGTGAGAGGGCCCAATGTCGAGGGAATGCGGGGTACGAGGAGAACAGCAGCAAAATACAAAAGGTACCGCTACTTTCAGTTCTTGGGGGGCTTCAGCTCTGACAAAGTACCAGCGTCCAGTGTGAGAGTAATCTGCGCCCTAATCCACAAGCCATAATGTTGAGACAGGGGCATACGCGGAAAGTTGTATAGACAACATCGGCGCGAGACGAATGGTACTGCAATTGCGGACTAGCTTTCAAGCTTTTAGCGTGCCCATGTGGCCGTACAATGGGCGGTTGTGGTGTCCTTCACCAGAATAAAGCAGCCTCTTCTCTGGTGCGCCTTGGACCTAACTTACAAGTCAAGCCGAGAATAGTCTGTTAAAAGCAGTGGCGTTTGCCCCTACCATCTGGATCGCTTTCATCATCATCATCATCATAATCATCATCATCCTGTCTACGCCCACTGCAGGGCAAAGGCCTCTCCCATGGATTGAAATGAATTGAATTGAATTGTTTATTCACAACAACAAGGTTGCGAGGATGACCAGGCAAAAAAGCTGCACTGAGCAGCTTGAGGGGAACCTGGCCACCTCATACACTGGGCAGCTTCACAGCGGTCAGATAAACACACGGTATACATAATGAACTAATTATAACAGAAAACAGATCTCCAATTATCCCTGTTCTTTGCTAACTGGGTCGAATTTATCTCCGCAAAACAAACTTCCTGATCTCATCTGCCCGCCTCACTTTCTGCCGCCCCCTGTCACGCTTGCCTTCTCTAGGAATCCACTCTGTTAGCCTGAATGAACAACGCTTGTCTTGTCTTTGCATTACATGGTCCAATGTCCGCTTAAACGAACATTCCTCGTACTCTGACACCTCTCGGCAGGTGAACGATGCGAGATCAAATTGAACGCGATGCTGCTTCAGAATAGCGGAATACCGTGGACGTGGAAGCGCCCGCGAAAGGCAGCTGGCAATATTACTCCTCCCAAAGCAACTCGGCTACCCAGGCGTTGGATTCGGTGGATCAGTGGCCCAAATTTTCGAAGCGGTTGTCTACAGGGAAAATCACTAGGCAGGTAATTTAAGACACTGATTTACTTACCCATGGTGGCTGATGGCGTCGATGCTTAGATATCTGGCGCGCGCAGTGCGAGAACCGATACTGCAGGTGCAGTTGCGAGCCGCAACTATTGTAGGCTACCCACTAGGGGCACAGTGCGTATTGTAGGCAGGATGAGGTTAAAAGAACTGTTTGCCGCTCGGATCTTTTTTTTTTTTTTGGTAGTGGTGAAAAGGAGAAGATCGTTACTTACATCGACAATAACTAGCATACCTCTACCCTATTTAAAAAAATGACATTTA
The DNA here is from genome assembly GCA_013339685.2 of Hyalomma asiaticum. NCBI lineage: Eukaryota > Metazoa > Arthropoda > Arachnida > Ixodida > Ixodidae > Hyalomma > Hyalomma asiaticum. The sequence goes on from CM023487.1 coordinate 8,747,970, forward strand.
TAATTTGGCCCCGAAAGTTGTGAAAAAAATGACCGTGAGAAAAATTACCGGTGGTGCCATCGTCGGTGACAAGTGTCAATATCCAAGTGCAAAGGAAAAAAATACATACAGGCTCATTATCCTGCTTAAAGGCCGCACTTTATTACTGTGGCATTTGACAGACATCTGGCACTGTTCTTTGACGACGGAGAGTAGCTTTCATTTTAAAATTATTTCAACAAATCCCAATATCGTGTGTTCAAGGCGTCCCTGCACATACGGAAGGGGCGACCACGAAGATCGAAAAAGTTTGTTTTGAAATTTTCTTGAACAAACATCTTTTTTTACCTAAAGTCCACGTTTGTTCAAGAAGATGGTAGGCCGTACCTGCAAAAGCAGGGAGTTTGTATCGGGTCTTGCTTGGCACCTGTTCTTAGCAACCTTTATTTAGCAGAGCTGGACAGAGCCATTCAGAACGCATTCAAGGTTCGACTGTTTTTAGTATTGTTAGATATGTGGACAATTTTTTAAATTTTTCTTGACTGCACTGCGGAGAGCTTTCAAAACGCGTGTGCTGGTGTTTTTAACCTCGTACGCGACTGCCTTAGTGGACTTGAACTAACACGTGAAGCGCCTATTGACGGAACCATAAGGTTCCTCGACATTAACTTCATGTTTACCGACACCCAGAAGTGCTGGTCTTATCATCCCAGAGCTATCAAGCCACTTCCGGCTTTTCATTCAAGCCATTCTAAACTAGTAAAAGGGGGAACAGCGAAGCTTTATTTTAAGAACGCTTTGCAGAAGTCATGTCCACATCAAATAGATGCAAGCTTCGGGTTGCAAGCTAAACGTCTTCAGGAGGCTGGCTACCCAGGTCATGTCCTAGTATCAGTAGCAGAAAGCATGCTCAAGCAAGTACGTCTGGGTGAAGACGCGTCCTCGAGGAGAAAGGTAGTTGATCGCAGGAAAATCGCTGTAGTACCATACATTCATTGCTTCTCTCTCAACTTAAAGAAAATAGCACAGCGAGCTGATATCGATGCGGCTTTTTCGGCGCCTAATAAACTAGGAAGTCTGTGCTGGAAAACCAATCCAAATGATGTTACGAAACCTAAATGTGCAAAACAGCCCACCTACAGATATGTGAAATGTTGTGCACCGAAGGCAGGTTTGTGAAAAGGTGTTGCACCACTTTTTCACTCTGATGAAGGCCGGTCCACCGGCCGCAACGTCAGTAAACCTCCATTGTTTTTGTTAATCGTGTGAATCTCATTTTTTTGAAAATATTTATTCGGGCTCAGGGAAACCTTCTTTCCGATATATATATATATATATATATATATATATATATATATATATATATATATATATATATATATATATATATATATATAAAGCGCGGTTCAAATGTCCATACAAGTGCTGTCGCTATAAAAGAAGTACAACTATCAAGGTACGCAACTCACCGTGGTGTGGCGACTCCGAAGCCAGTGAGCAGAAATTGGAATTTTGATCGCCATTACGAGGTATGTTAATGGCTCGGAAGTTGCGAAGTGCACAACAGCGCTTTCAAGGAACGATTTTAATATTTGTAAGCAAACTTCCCTTTCACAGGAGAGTCATCACTGCGGCACTCAGATCCGCGCAGCAATGCGCCATGTGGACAGCGATGCATGGACAGCTCAGTCCGCATGTTTTATTGTACGAGAGAAAAAAAAAAGTGGAACCGTGAACAAAACCGAGCACCGTCACCCGTATGCACGGAGCAAGAGTTCCTGAGGAGGGGAAACAGCACTCGCTCGGGCGGCCCGATAAAGTCACGCCTTAGGGCACCGCGCCGACGCGCCCTCTGTCGGACGAAAAGAGAAATGCACGCGTCGCGCTGTGGCCTCCGCGATCGGCTGCGGCGGCGCGACGTTGCGCTGCGGAAGCCCGTGACTGTTCAGCAGACGACAAAGAGTACGCGGCAGCTCTCACACCCTTTCTCCCCAATGCCACTTTACACATGCGTGCTCCCAACACGCCAGCAAGTGGCTTCCAGCGGCATGCGTCGTCTGCTTTGAAGTGAGTGCAAGCAGCTCGTTCCAAGCGCTGCACGGCACGTAATTAATTGAGCTAACTGCAGCTAAAATGTCCGCCGCCCCTATTTATTGATGCTACAGAGTGAAAACTGAGAAAATTTGCAATATATGAGACAGTAACGCGATAATTATGCGTCGCACCCGTAGGATGACATGTAAACGATGGGAACAGGTCGGCAGCGTCATCTGTCGTGATACGCAGGAAACTCAACTTCCTCCTCGCCCGAGCGTTACATTAACGGGCCTCCGCGGCGCGCTGCTGTGACACAGCAGTTTCCCCTCCTCAAGTACTTCTTTCTCCGTGCCCGTATGCTTTATTTTTCGATGTCGAACCTGCCAGGCACCCGCATCCCTGTTTGACTTCGACTTGAAAGGCGCAAGCTTTATTTTAACACAGTAGTAAAGATGGAGCTGCCATACTCACGCGCACAGCCTAACCCCAAGCCACGTCCGCCCCCGCCCCATCATGATCGACTTTCCCGTCATGCATGAAAGTTCGGCGCTGAGGCCGGCCAAAAATATGTAAACGAGAAAAAAAAAAGAAAATTGTCCCTGAAAGTCTTCCGTCAACTAGTAGGAACATTCGCAACCACGTGTTCCCTGGCTACGTTGACCTTCTTCCTGATGAGGTTCAGCCGGTAGAACGCTTTACCGTTATCTTGACTTTCAAGGCACGACTGGTCGAAGTCGTCCATTTCGACGTTGTACGCGGCAATGCCGCTGAAGTTTTTGGGTAGCACATCAAGCCGGTCTTGCACCTGCACGAAACCATGAGGCAGCGCGCAGCTCTGTATTGAGCTTATTACGAATCCGCTTCAGTGCCGCGCCATCTTGGACAGTTAACGTTGCCGTTTTGTGTCTGTAGGAGCTAAATGAGTGACATTACCACGTACTAATGCACATAAAAAGAACTCACAGCAGACCTGCGACTATGGGTGTTTACGCTACGTGGTTGTCAGTTTGCGCAGTCTTTTTTTTTTCCCTTTAGTTAACATACACCAACACTGTCAACAAGTTCGTCTGTTTCAGGAGTTCTATGCAGCACTGTGGGAGCTACAGGCCTCTTCGGCCAATCAGGATGGCGAACACATGTTAAGCGTGTCCTTCCGCGGCTTGTCATCTGCCAATGGCGGTCGCTGAAGTGGCAGCTGCAGCCTTGGAAGGAGGAGGATGAAGCAGGGCCGCTATTGGCAGTAGCGGCTCACAGGTGCTTGTCTGAACAATGGAATTTCGTCTCGCTTGGAAGGATTCCGCGCTCAATGGCCTCGTAGCTTTGGCTCTGCTGCACGGAACTAGTGAAATAGACTATAAAATTCTTGCGTCGTTTTCACCCCACCATCCAGCGCTACATAGCATCCAGTGTTTGTCGCGACGCAAGGAGAGTGAACGCACTCGAACGGTGGAACTCCCCCAAGACATGATGCTTTAGCTTTGCTAATGGCGAACTCATTTGAAAAATTAGCATTTTCGATGGAGAGAAAAATGCCAGGGGTCCGTGTACTGTGCGTTGTCAGTGCACGTCAAGAACCCCTGGTGGTCAAAATTTCCGCAGCCCGCCACTACGGCTTTTCTCTCCTTCCTATCTCTTTCATTCCCGTTCCCCTACACCCGCGGACGCTTAGCCGTGCTCCCAACATGGGCTGCAGAAATTAGCGCCTTTTCCTCAACGGAACCACAATCAATCAATCAATCAATCAATCAATCAATCAATCAATCAATCAATCAATCAATCAATCAATCAATCAATCAAATTATTATAGCAGGTAATTCGTAAACCATGCTATCAGCTCCTTAACTGATGACACTCGATGATTATTTGGAAAAGTGTTGCGGGGCCCCTTGAAGCTACTTTGAATCATTCGTAGGCTTTCACCTCGAAATTGACCGAAAACAGCGACATTACAAGCTTTCGATAGCGTTCCTTTTTCTACGCCAGGAGGTGTCGCTTCACGTAGGCGCGCCTCATTACTCGGACGAGACAGGCTGAATGCTGTTCCTTAAAGGGGTCTAGCAACGCTTTTTTAGATGCGAAGCAGCTTACGGCCGGGGGCCTATGTCACTCCATCCATCCATCCGCCGTGTGGCGTTCACACCCGCACTGCGCATGCGCATCCTCCTCCCCTCATCTCCTTGTCTCATCTCCTCTCGGCATTCCTCCTCTCCTCTCCGAAAGGCACGCGTTGACTGCGGAAACGCTCTTTCTTCGATGAAAGCTTTACCAACTCGCAAGGAACGAGAACGCGCCCTCGACCGCGAGAGACAACGCTGACGCAGGCAGCGTCTGCTAGCGTCAAACCGATGCAAACGTGGTGATGCAAACACTGCAATGCCGACACAAACACGTACACAGGAATACAGCGTCCACACCTCGGTGTTCTCCGCACACGCGGAGTGGAGATACAAGCACATGGTCACTCGCAAACGCACGTACACTGCCGAGACTCCGGGAAACTACGTTGACGAGACATGCCAGCGCACACCCCGTACGACCAGTCCGACCCCCGCGAATGACCCCCTTACTCCCCTCCTTTTTCATTGTCCCGTGCAGCTGTGCGCCTGCTTACAAAAACACACAAAAAATGCGTTTAGCCTTGCTTCCATGTCAATCACTTACTCGGAGCGAAAGACGCGCTTGGAAAGGCTGGGCTTCGCTCTGCTGGGCGGCTGGATGTACACACATTTCCCAGAAGCACTTGCGCGCCCACGGGTGGCGCTGCGGTGCTTGAAAAAGGTCTATTGTTAACGGAACAGGTATGCAACGGCCCCGAATGCATCGCTTGATCGTTTTCGTTGCTGTTTGAACGGATATGTTTGAACGGATACGGATATTTTCGTTATTGGTTGAATTCTAAACGATCAAAAAAAAAAAAGCATAGCAGATGACCCTTCTACGACCATGAGATCAATCAATGCTATTTCTGCCTCAGGCGGCGTAGTCAGTGCCTCCCCCCCTCCTACTTGCCCCGCTAACTTCCCTGGTTGGAAGAAGAGCGGGCGCTTTACAGCCGTGTTTGAAACAAAGTCGTGAATTTCCTGGTGAGCGCAGTGCAATAAATATTCGGCTCACATGTTCGTAAGAGCCCCCACGATGGATCGACATCGTTTCCTGACTAGGTCCAAAAAGTGTTGCCGGTTCCCTGTACAGACACTGTCCACGAAGCTGTGTAAGATCGCCGCACAGCGTGCGAGTTGCCATCCTCACGGCCGCCGTGTGACAATGGGCCGCTACCGCAATGCAAAGCGTTAGTTTAAGCAATTAAATGCGTCACCTTTTTCTCAATTTGCTCGCCAGTGTCAAAAAAGTCGATCGTTTTTTTGTTCCTGTTGTCGAGCGTCGAGGACTGATCGTTTGGATCCGTATCTCGGGAACACATTGCAGAAGAGCTGCATGCGCATACCTGTAACAAAAAATAGGGGGACCCTTAACCTTCGCCTTTAAGAGTTGAACGCGATGGCGAAATCCGGCCCCTAGTGTGCACTTCAACCACTCAGTGCATACTTATTAATGTGTGTTGTTACACACACACACACACACACACGCGCGCGCGCGCGACGTGTCTATAGTAATGGTAGAGGTTTTCGATCTATTTAACAACACTTCTATATCAACTTCATGAAGATTTTGTACAGTGCTGTAGTCACATGGTCCTGTATTATGAACTGCGCGTAGGCGTGACACTTTTATTCGTAAATGGTCACATTCTGTCGTCCTTCGTGCGTTAACTATCTGGCAGCTGTTCGATTTGTTCTTCTGGAGACCTCTTCCGGCCTACCGCAACAAGCATCGCCTTATGGTCGGTGAAATGGCAACTGCAGTACTTCACTTCTTTAATGGTGTCGTGAGAATGAAATGCTAAAAATGTGGATGCAGAGCGTCCGACGAGACCGCATATAGGCTCTGCTGTAGTCGCATGGCCTTCGAGATGGCAAGCGCGCCCGCCGTCTCGGAGGCAATGGTAGTCGACACATTGCTTGATATGTGTTCCGCTAGATGGACATAGTTGTCCATTTTTTGGAGCTGTTATTTTTCGCTCACGGAGGGACGCCGACACCGACGGCGGTATTTCTGCGGAACGAGTTCTCTAACGCTATCGCGTTAACATACACAAAGACGGATGCATAGGAATCTGGCAAACTCTACCGAGCCTGTCCGCGTACAAGAGTGAGCGAGGTTTCCCATTAGGGAGAGGACAGCCTCATCGCAGCGCCCTGCTTCCTACCCACTTCCACGGAGACCCTTTGTCACAACCACGGAGGGAGGACAAAGCTGCTGAGCGGACTTTGCCTACACCGTATAGTTAACATACCGACTTGAGAGGCAAGCCGGGCGAAAATATTTTCTCTTTCCCCTAGGGAAGGTGAAGGGGGTCTAGGCGCGCCGCTTTGGTGCTGCTAATTGTCAACGTGGCCAGCACAATTATTTTTCACCGGGCCGAAAAGAACCATACGTCGCCTTGTGGCGATTCCTTAAATAAACGAATACCATTATGAAGGTGATGTGTGAATACTAATCTTACGTAAACGCGCGCTAAGGAACGTAATTTGTGCACTTCACCATGCACTCGTTCGTTCAATAAAGCATGGTTTTCGGGCGCATGTTTTCGGATGCATGTTTTCGGTTGCGTGGTATATAGTTTTGCTTAGTACACAGTTTCGGCAGGAGTCGTGATTGGCCCCGATCGCGTGACGGCATTCTGCTGACGCATGCCTTTGTGCTGGTAATCCCCTCCCTTTGGGACTGCAACGGGTTAAAGGGCAACTCCGGTGGTTTTTCCACCATGTTCTGATATCGATGTTTTCTAATGGTACTGATAGTCCTGTAACAGCTAGGGTGGTTCAGTTTGATCAGAAGCACACCAATAATTTTAAATTACCAATTGAAAGTCGTGTTCGAACCGAAACGAAACGGGTAGATGCTTCGTGCAATGTGGGCGATGAACTAACAACCTTCCCGTCATTGAAAATACAGAAATGGCACAAAAAAAAAAATAAGATGCCAGTGGAGAGGTCATTCTACGATGTATTGAGTTATGCGGGCTTTTCTGATCCTCACAGCGACGATTTGAGCGCTGAACTATCGCCGTTTCGCTCATTCTGGACGATTAGCTCGGGTCGGCAGCGTCGAAGGTGATGACGTTGTAAACACAGGATGACCCGCGCGAGAATCCGCTAAAAATTCTTAAAATTCATTTGCAGTAAAACTACATGACTCACAACCGCCTGACTTGGCATGTATTGCAGTACCGTGGAGAATATATACTGAAAGTTTTATTGAGATACGTATGAGTTGAGGACGCAGTGTTGACGCAGGCGACGGTGCGACAGCCGGGCTGTGGGATCGTGCATCGGCCGCGATGCACAATTTAGGCAAAGGAACTTTTTTTTTCGCCGTAAAAGACGCACTAGCGAATGGGTCTACAAAGAAAAAGAAAAATCAGCACCCTTTCACTGGCTGATGAAGGATGATCAGCGAAGCGGCCGTGGTCACACCTCCATAAAATTATCTGCCCACTCGACCCGATTGACGGAGCAGTCATAACGTTTGCTTCACTTAGGGCACTCTTGAAAAACTTTGACTAATGTTTCATTCCCTTACAAAGATGCCATTTATGGGGATATCAGGAATACAGCATATCTGGCTATATATGGCACGTGTCCGCACGTGGTCGTAGTTGCCCAAATCGTGACAGAGGCATATGCGGCAATAAAAGACTTAACGAGGAATGTAATGTATGATTCTGACACGTATTGAGCAAATACGACCACATACAGACGCGTGCCGCATATAGCCAGGTATGCATATAGGGCCATATACACATATTTGGCTATACATGGCGTGTGTCCGTACGTGGCCTATTTGCCCTATTCTTGTTAGAATCATACATGGCTGCCCTTGTGTAGGTCTCTTTTTATTGCGATATACGCCCCTATCACGATTTCAGAAAATACGGCCACATGCAGACACGTGCCATATGTAGCCAGATATGGCCAATTCCTGATATCGCCATATATGGCATTTTTGTAATGGTCAGCTGGGTTCTTGTTTGATTAATAGGTAGTCACCTTTAGTACATTTAATGCTGCTTCCATGCATTCTAATTCTCCTTAGGTTGACTAAATCTGCGATTTACTTTGCGTGTGAGCCACTGCTCCATAGCTTGCACTGCCTCCGGAACCGGCCCAGCGCTGCAGAAATGTCGTGGCACGCGTCGTTTTGTCCGCGGAACGCTGTCCGCCAGAAAGCACAGATATATTCCCTCTTTTGCGGCGGCGTGCGCCATATTGTGTAGGCGACTTGCTTTCGGCAGTTCGTGGACAAGCGGCCATGAAAGTGCAAGAGGCGCTAAGCTTTGACTGGACTGAATCCTCGACGTATATTCAGTATATGCTATCTATCTATCTATCTATCTATCTATCTATCTATCTATCTATCTATCTATCTATCTATCTATCTATCTATCTATCTATCTATCTATCTATCTATCTATCTATCTATCTATCTATCTAAATACACTCAGGCCCAAGGGCATTAGAGAGGGGATTGGTTATTATAGGAACCATAACGGGGAAGTTGCAACATGGGAAGGGGAACATGGGGAAGTTGGCACGTGGGGAATTTTCCATGGTTCGCAATGAACACACCCAGTAAAAACTATACCGACGTTTTCAAGTCTGACTATACCGGTTCCTTTTATGACAAAACAAAGGATGACTGGCTTCAGAATAAATTCATACAGAATCACGCTCTAATTGCAATTGATTGCTATGTAATGAACATTTCAACCCGTAACCACGCCTTATTTCTTGCGATGGAATATGGAGTGCCACGGAAATTTTGTGCGAACGTTTGACGCATTTATGCACTCTCCACGATAATTCGCGCCTGAGCCCCGCCACGGTGGTCTAGTGGCTACAGTACTCGGCTGCTGATCCGAGGGTCGCGGAGTCGAACCCCGGCCGCGGCGGCTGCATTTCGATGGAGGCGAAATGTTGAGGCCCGTGTGCGGTGCGATGTCAGTGCACGTTAAAGAACCCCAGGTGGTCGAAATTTCCAGAGACCTCCACTACGGCATCTCTCATAATCAGAGCTGGTTTTGGGACGTTAAACCACACGTAACAACATAATTCGCGCCTGAAGCAGGCATACAGGCTCGCTGCCAAAGCAAGAATGTGAACACGTTCCACTCACCACACCGTAGTCCAGGGCGACACTGCTGGTAGCGAGTGTCAGGGTTTGCTGGTAGTTAGGCACACGGTAGGCCAGTGCGTACATTGCCATTGAGATCATCAGGTAGTGTCCCTGCTCAGCGACATCAGCAGTAAGCTCGTCCAGCTTATCCTTGATGTCGTTCTGTACGCGAAGTGACAAATGCGAAGTGGCAGAGGCAAATTCATAAATTTAAGCTGAAAGAGATCAGGCTGTTTATGCGCACGTCACTCCCGGTCGTATCATTCAAATTCTAGGCTTCGCATATTATTATTTTTTCGAAGTGTTGTATTTTCTTTTCGCTAACATGCTGTGATTCACTGTTGTGCGCGCTGTTTAGTTTGGTAAGGTAATGCACTGTTAATTTTGTTGCATTGTGTTTCTTGTTGTTCTCTTGCATTGTAACACTGTTCCAAGTCTACTTGTGATGTGATTGTAACATCCCTTACCCAATGCTGTGAGGTCTGGCCGATAGCTTTCTATAAATAAATAAATAAATAAGTAAATAAATAAATAAATAAATAAATAAATAAATAAATAAATAATAAATAAATAAATAAACCAGGACATGTCACGCGGCTGCGGCTATCAAGAACGCTGCTGATTGGGTTATGTATTGGACACTTATGTTCCCAGATAGACAAGACGCTCACGATATGGTGAAAGCAGTGCGCACTGTCGCGCGTATAGAGTAAATATTCGATTAAACATACTAATAAGTAGCCACATTGTTTCACGTGTGTAGTGTAAAGAATACCATGTTGTTGTGTGGTCGTTCATGCGTGGGCCAGACGGGCAGATGTATCAGTGTGCATCTCAGAGCGCACTTCAATGCATTAAAAGCTTCGCCTGCCTGCCACTTGTAGACGCGCAGCCGCCAGTCGGCATGCACGCTCCTAGCTTCGACATGGCGCCAGCGGTGACTTGCGTCACCCTTCAAATAATTTGACGGGCGTATGATGGGGATGCAGCAACTTAGTATTATTCACTGTCGTCTTGACCATCTTACACTATATATTTAAGATGACCTCAATTGATTACCTCACATTAATTAATTAGCCAACGTTTAAACTATTGCTTTAAACGCGCATGTTCAAGTGAAGTTGTAAAGTATGTTATTCAGTGCCCACATAATGCACTTCCGTGCTAATTGCTGATACGGTTTTTGATTTTTCCGGGGTTCTACGAGAGTGCGCCAGATTTGAAAAAAAGGTACCACGTGATACGCGCATGAGCTGTGCCATTGGCACTCTCAAGCGCGCTAAGAACGAACCAGCGATGACGCATGCAGACGACAGGCATGGACGAGAGAGAGAAAGGTGTGGACACTCCTTATCATTTTCCTTTGTGACTTGCTCAGTATTTCTTTTGTACTGTGCTGTAGAGTACGGTGCAACATAAATTAAGAAGTGGCGAAAGACAGTACTGTACAGTACTGTCTTTTGGTAACATTTAGCGCCACTAAATGTTACCGCGTCCAAACAGCCTCGACTGGTCGGGCCACTGTGTGGGTCTAATCCTACCCCACAGGGAGCGCACACAAGAGCGCACACGGAGCAGGTTGGCTTTCCGAGGCTAGCGTGATCACGTGATGCCGCCTCCCTGCATGCGTGCCGGTGCCTAGTCAGGTGGTACACTTTTATATATATCGCGTATTTCTTTTTATAGAAGCCAGGAAAAACTAAAACCAGTGCACCTATATGGTTACGAAAGATGCATTATCGGCGCACTAATGAACACGCTCTACAACTTCTCCATTGAAAACTGCACCTTCAAAGTGACAGTTTAGAAGTCGGTTAAATAATCATTAATAGTTCATTACCTAAGCTCACCTGAGCGGCGGAAATAAACGCTCGGTGCTACCGTCGTTTCCCGAAGCTACGCACACCCCCCGCCGTGACTAAGGTGCGTCAGTGAACAAAAGTGAAGCCTGTCAGAATAACTGTAGAATACGAGTTAACACCTACACACATGATAGTTCGGATTGTAATTTGAATTTACGAGAAAATATAATTGTCTCGAAAGGAGGCGATGCCAGCGGGGCCTAATGACGCTATAACTTCTTCTTTAAAAAAAAGAAAAAAAAGGAAGCTCGGCGCAAGTTCACAGAAACACCCTGCACAGAGTAGGACCATAGACGACAAGATGACAGTGCACGTTAAAGAACCCCAGGTGGTCGAAATTTCCGGAGACCTTCACTACGGCGTCTCTCATAAACAGAAATGGTTTTGGGGCGTCAAACCCCACAAATCAATCAACCTTTAAGAAAGAGTACTGCTGTCAGCTAACGCACTTACGAACGTGGTCACGTCGTACTTCTGTAGGTCTCCTCCGACAGGATTGGGTGCAATGGGAAAAAGCTTATCTGGGTTGGATGACTTGTAGTGATGAATTTGAGGATGAGCATCGTGACAGACGGGAAGTCCCTGAGGGAGGAAAACACAGTATGTAGTGCGAACGTAACAGACGGTCGCCTTACTTCATCTGTACATGTCATCATTACTTGTACACCTTCCTCATCTGTACATATCATCATCAGCTGCCCGGTTTGTTTATTGGTCGTTGTAGCTCGTACTCGGCTGGGACAAAGCGGTTCCGAACGAATTTCGTCGGTGCAGTTGTCATATACTACGAACGTCTCTGTATGCTTTCTAGGCTAGTTCTTCGAACGCGAACGAGATGCTTTTAAGTGCGAAGCATTTATTGACCATCTCCTGCAACTTCGACCGTATCTCTCTCTACACAGCCGCCCATACGTCTCGGTGCTTTCCTGATCATCTCGTTCGTCAGGTATGCACCAAAATTTGGGTAGTAGTGTTTAAATGTATGGCGAACACGAATAATTGATGACATTACGAAAGTGATCCTATTGCGATATATGCCACGATTAATGATGATGCAATCACGTGCGCCTCATAGACGTGGCCCTCGACCCATCGTATGCGCCACAGAAGTTTGAATTTTGCACGCCCTACACGCCAATCAAGGACCAGCTAAAATAGACATGTGACATGTCATTAGAGCATGCCTAAAAGCAAGAAAGGCATAACCTTTGTCGTAGCTTGCGATTGTAATGTAGACATAACAAGCACACAGACATAGATGAACGCTCTATATAATCTGCGAAGCCAACCTACCAAACCGGAGGTGGCAAGCAAGCGCGCTACCACTACGGCGGCTCACCCCACACATTACATGTAGCCAATAAAAACAAATTGCCCCAGCATTCGCGATGATGGTGACTATGCAACGTCAGTGGCCTTGCTAGTGTGTGTTAACCGCTATCATAGCAGTGTAATAAACAATGAATATGTTATGTAGTGTCACTTCGCATTTTGCTATTTTTGGTATCAGGATCTTTTCGTAGTAATGTATATACGCGTATATGTTTTTTCTTACACCGTATTTTGGTATTGTAATATTAGCTTACGGTTACTGTATCATTATTATATATCTTTGTCCCAACAGCCTTGTATAGGGTTCACTGGCCCCGCCAAGCTGTCCATAAACAGCTTTTAGCCAGTGAACCTCTCCAGAACCTATTTCTTTCTGGAAAAAAATTATTGGATTTTATTTTATTTGATTATTCAGGTGCTACAGTAATGACTGCACCTTTCAAATATCATTATCTATCGCTCTGGCGCCTGCTCACTCGTCGGCCCAGCGGCGTCACGGCAAACGATGCTTCGTTCAAGGGCATCCGCGTTTAACAGGGATCTCTGTCCCTTATCACATAAATATATACATGCCAAGAACGCAACAGGTATGAATCGAAAAGTGCGCAGCGCTGCAAGAGCTTACTTTACAGCTTTCTTGCCTGTCTCTACCAGGGCTTCTCCGTCAGTGGCATTGAAGATCCCCAAGGCGCAATGGTGGTCTGCTTTTCCTTTTATCACGTCTCCCGCAACCTGAAACGCATTTGGGATGCGTGAGGTCAAAGTCGAAATAAACGTGCTTGCAACATTAATTGATTTCGGGGGTTTACGTCCCAAAACCACAATATGGATTATAAGAGACACCGTATAGTGGAAGGCGCCGGAACTTTCGACCACCTGGGGTTCCTTAACGTGCACTGACGTCATAAAGCACATGGGCCTCAGCATTTCTCCTCCATCGATATGCAAGGTGGCAGGATCCAATCGCAGCCACAGCGGCGGCATTTTGATGGCGGTAGAATGCAGAAAAAGCAACGGTGACAGTACATGACTTAAGCGCATGTTAAAGAACCCAGGTGGTAAAATTACTCCGGAGCCATCCGCTGCAGGGCGTGCCTCATAAACACATCGCTGCTTTGGCGCGCAAACCCCATAAACTGTATTAAACTATATGTATTTTAAGAGCTGTATTTAGTTAAGTGCTGTATGCAAAAAATTGACGTCATTGAAAACGGTTACACCAAGACTGTCAAGTGACAGGACAGTTACGGCGTTGCAAAAACACGCGCGATCTGTGTCGAACGAAGGCCGCGATCAGCGCGCTCGTAAAACGAAGAAACTTTCCCATATCTTTACATCGCCTTCTGTTGGGACTCAAATAGCCTGAGTGAAAGGGAGTTGAGAGGAGGATGGCGCGCTTCAGAGAGCCGTCGATCTCCGTAATGGAGACCGCTACGCATGCCTCTGACTGACTACCACATACACCACACAAGACACATTCTGTAGCGGCCGTGGTTGCACATTGCCCAAGCAACGCGCCAGCAGGTCGCCTCTAATCACCACTGCGACTGAAGCGCTGAAACTACTACCGAGCACTAACTGCCGGCGCGCATTAGCCGACATCTACTGCTTCGCTCCATCGTTCCAAAGGGCAGTACCACCGCTGCGAATCAAGAGTAGAGTGAAAGGGAGGCTATGTTAATTTAAGAGTAATTTTGCTTGCTAAACATCTTTGCCTTAATTGGACATCACTTAGATGCAAATCGTAAAAAAGATGTAGTGAAGATATAGGGCGCATCTATTTCCCATACATTTAGTGTGGCGGTATGATCGCTAGGCTTCCAGCTCCTATTGTCGCGACCCGGTGGTTGTGGGTTCTAATTCCAACGTGCAGTATTTCGTCGTTGTTGAGTGTCTACACGCCAGAATTGCATTCATTGTGTTCACTTGTGTGTCCATGTTTTCAGACATGCACTTCCGTGACGGAAGTGCGTCAGTGATTTCTTGGTGGATCCACTTACGCGTTAAACACTTCCGTGTTTAAAAAAAAAACAATCCTAGGACGTGGCGCCACGTGATTCCGCCTTCTTCGGCAACGCAATCTAGGGACTTTAGGCAATCCGACCTCCTTTGACGCCCCTTGGAGGGCGCCTTTAATTGTGTACGATTAGGACCGCATCGTTGCCGGACAGCTCGAGGCGCCTGCTCATACGTGAATCTACCGCTTGCCTCTCACGTGACAGTGCCTATTTCGACGGAGGTGAAATGCCAGAGGCCCGTGTGCCGTGCGGTGTCAGCGCACGTTAAAGAAACCAAGTTACTCGAAAGTTCCACAGTGCTACTGTACGGCGTCTCTCATCATAGAAAAGTTCCTTGACCGACCGTTCTTTTTTGGAAATGCGCCGCACTAGTGTTCACCGAGGATAATTTGCCGGCGTTTACCTTGCGTGAGCTTGAATGCCAAAAGCATGCACGAAGGCGCCTCTTCGGACTGTACCGAGTACATAGCTGTCGTTCTAAATGACCTGCATGGCTACGAACAAGTACGTTCATCTCTTATGCGATATCTGTACCTCGGTCATGACAAATTATCGGCTGCGATCTTGGCCTGGACGAGCACATAGTGCAGCTACACCGTCATGGTGGGGTGACTAGCGCTGCCGTTATGCCAAAAAATACTGGTAAGCCAGCAACGATACCTATACCGCAGCCGGCGTATCACACAAGTCCTTACAGCGGGTTTCTCTTCGACAGTCTTAAGGCTTAAATCATTAAAAATAGGCCGCTGCGTACAACTTGCCTTGAGAAACTCCATGTGCTTAGAAGCGGCGCTGTAGTCCCGGACATCCACGTCCAGCATTCCGAAGTGCATTATCTTGTTCTTCATCATGTCACGCAGGGCATCCGTGAGGTCTTGCTTGTTGTCCGCTATAACAGCAGGTATGGTGCTGCATTAAAAGAAAGAAGACAGTGACTGCACGTGCGTGTACTGTGTTTGGAGCGTCGAGAACATAAAAAAAAAAGCAAGCTTGTCGACTGAAGTATCGGACATTAGTGGACTTTAATGGACGTTAGTGGACTTTAACGGGGAGCTTAGTTTTCTTCACGCGTACTCGGGATTAGAGATTCATGAACCATTATGAACTTACTCCCGACACGAGCAATGTGTAGCAACACAGAGGCTTGTCAAAAATTTTAGCTCGTTATCGTGGAGATGTGCCGAGGGTTCACTCACACACAATTCGGTGCCCTCGACCTTCGGTAGACCTCAACGACCAAGATTTGGCATCTTTGACAAGCCTCTAATGTTGCTACACACTGCGTGCGTTAAGAGTATGTTACGACAAGGCTCAGGGAAATATAGGATGTTTGTGCGTTCTCTTGCTATATCTGGTGTTTGCGCGTATGCGGTAGAATTCCATTATATAACAACAGTTGCTAAGGAAAGTTCAGTTACAAGTCCATTTTTTTGTCCTTTACATTCCTCTGTTCTTGCGCTTGCGTCATTGCCTGCTAAAATCTTCACACCATGGATATGTATGTACAAACTGTCCCGGCAAACCGCAATTCTCAACAGCTTAGCTCACCCTGATTTCATCGATACGCCGAATGTTGTGACCTGGTAGCTGCTTGAGCCCTTCTTGAAGACGTGGTATGCTGTCTTTCCGTACTTAGGGTGGATCTTCTTATCCTTTGTGTCGTAGTAGACGTGGGTGTAGAATGTGTAGTCACACATCCTATCAGGAGGTAACTGGTTCGGCAGTACTCCAGTGTCACCGTAGGTGCAGGTTAGTTTTATTACTGCGTGTTGAGATTTAAAGAGCACGGTTACCGTTTGAACGGAACACACACACACACACACACACACACAAACACACACACACACACACACACACACACACACACACACACACACACACACACACACACACACACACACACACACACACACACACACACACACACACTATCGCGCTTATTTTGTTCAGAGAATCAGGCGGACCTCTCTGCCTTTCTGTAAATGAAGCTATCTTATCTCTCGTTCGGAGTAGCGTTTGAAACGTCCCCTTTCCACAAAGGAAAAATGCAATAGATAAAGTCATAATGTGATGAGTTTCGGAGAAAGCATGGCTCAAAGTCCGAGGTTTAATTAACAGCGCACAAGCGGTCAACGGAGAAAGAAAGGCGTTACAGAGAGAAACGATGGTTTCCACAAACGATGGTCCTAGCGAGACATGTGGATGACCTGACACGTGTGATTATTGAGGCCTCGATTATCGCGAGAGGAAACGGTGTCAGCAAGCCCTCAATTGCCCTTACCCCCAAGAACTAGCATATTTGAGTGCGCAAATGATGGTACTCTCCATTGACGTCGTAATTTTCATTGTTTTTTTTTCTGTACCTGGAAGGCTTGGAATAATGTTTATCTTGCTATAGCTCCTATAACGCGACATCTTGCGCGCGCACGTGTTTGAGTATGTGTATGTTTTGCATATGCTTCAATAAAATATTCATTTGGAAGTCGGCGCATGTCTTCGACACGTCTTTCTCTGCACATTGTCCGCTTGTGCGTTGTTTATTGCACTAATTTCGGAAGCAAAAAAAAGAAGAAAAGAAATTATTTGGAATTTGCTGGATTCAAGTCATGGACTGAGGAAGTAGGAAAGAAAACGCCCGTACTCTTTCTTTTCAACTTTGGTTCTGTCGTAGAGTTTCGAAAATCCCACCGACTACCACGGCCTATCTCGTTTGTGTACCCAGATGTTCCCGCCTGAGTGCCCGGTTAACTGCAGAGGAGTTGTGCTCAAGGTTAACAGAAGGTCTAGAAGGTCTTCGACAACGGGAGTTCAAACGATTTCATGCTGGAAATCTTGTAGTCTAATGTCACCCTGGTGGTCATATAGTAGAACAATCAGAAGTCGCCAGCGACACGACGGTACGTAAGAGCAACAGCAACAGAAAAAGAAGGAGCGTTGGGAAAAAAATCGCGGGTCCAACATCTGGATACTTACAGCTTTTAGGTGGAGGAGGCGGGGTTGGTACTGAAAAGAGGCAAGCAGTAATCAGTCGCATGTTCACTTGACAACATTGCTATCCATGATGGTCTTAAACGTATCAAGGACCACTTTTCGCGCACAATCGTACGTAAACTAGCCACATGACTTCGATACCAGAGGGCCTGCAGGTCGTGAGGATACCTACGTCGCAACTTGAAGGGTCCCTGCGATACTTTATGAAAATAGTCTTAAAGCACTGACAATGTGTCGCAGAGGCTCTTGCCATGCTTTTGTGGACATGCAAGAGAAATATTAATCCACTGCACCAGGGATTTCGCAATTCGCTTTCGAAGCACAGCTGGAAAGCGCCTGCTTTTCTATCAACAGATAATGTCACTGGTAAGACCCGCACTAAACGCGAATTGACAGAGAACTGCCATTTCCTGAAACTGCGTCCTGAATCCCAGACGCAGTTTCCGCGGACGCCGCATGTGGCCGCCCCGTCCAAGCAGTGACTGACGGCACGAGTGTCGTCATTGTGTAAGCGCGAGCACGCTCAGAGAGAAAGAAGTAAAATGTGCTCAAGGTCACAACGCACGCTAACATTGTTTCTTGACGTGCCAGAGGCCCGTGTACTGTGCGTCATCAGTGCACGTTAAAGAATCCCAGGTGGTCTAAATTTCCGAATCGCTCCACTACGGTCTTTCTCTCGCCTCTATCTCTTTTCACTCCCGTTCCCCCACCCCCACGGACGCTTAGCCGTGCTCCCTACATGGGCTGCAGAAATTAGCGTCCTTTCCTAGCCGAACCACAATCATCATCATCATCATCATCATTGTTTCTTGACACTTCCTCACTTTCCTCTAGTAGATTCCAACGCGGCCGTCGGGGCGAAAGTAGAGTGAACGCACTTCGGCGGTAAAATTATATTCGCACCTAAAGAGGCCCCGGAACTTCTTAAGCATAGCAAGAAAGTGCCGCCACTCAATCATGGAGCCTTGTATGAATATGCCAGCCGAATATAATTGCACTAGACGCCGTAGAGAACTTGCAATTCACTTTAAAGTACACCTGAAAGGTGCCTGATCTTTTATTGACAAAACACGTTCTAACAGGGCCCGTACAACTAAAGGCGTAAGAGAATCTACATCACTTGATTCGCAGGTGCAGTTACTGTGGGTACTGTTGACCAGCGGCCACATCCTCGCAATAACTAGGGCGCCTCATACGCGCTACTCTGTAGTGGGTAAAAATCCAAACTAGAAGAGAAGCTCAGGGGAAGATGAAGGCTTCAATCGATGGCATTTTCGTTGGAGGCGAAAATGCCAGAGGCCAGTGTACAGAGCGTTGTCGGTGCGCGTTGCGTTAAAGAAATCCAGGTGGTCCAAATTTCTGGAGCCCTCGACTAGGGCCTTTCTCTCATCTCTATCTCTTTCACTCCCTTTCCCCCACGGACGCTTAGCCGTGCTCCCGTCATGGGCTGCCGAAATTAACGTCCTTTTCTAACCGAACCACAGTCATCATAATCATCAAGGGGCTTCGCCCCTAAATGTTTCACGGAGGTGTAGCGGTCAGGTGGTGCACGTTAAAGAGCCCCAGGTTACAGTGCCTAGAAATATACTGATTTCTAGCCACTATACCCAGGTGGTATAACTTTCGGGAGCCCTCCAATACGGCTTTCCTCTCCTTTCTATCTCTTTCAGTCCTTTCCCCACGGACGCTTAGCCGTGCTCCCTACAATGGGCTGCACAAATTAGCGTCTTTTCCTAACGGCGGTGCACGTTAAAGAGCCCCAGGTTATAGTGCCTAGAAATATACTGATTTCTAGCCACTATACCCAGGTGGTCTAACTTTCGGAAGCCCTCCAATACGGCTTTCCTCTCCTTTCTATCTCTTTCAGTCCCTTCCCCCCGGACGCTTAGCCGTGCTCCCTACAATGGGCTGCAGAAATTAGCGTCTTTTCCTAACAGAACCACAATCATCATCATCATAATCAAGGAGCTTCGCCCCTAAATGTTTCACGGAGGTGTAGCGGTCAGGCGGTGCACGTTAAAGAGCCCCAGGTTATAGTGCCTAGAAATACATTGATTTCTAGCCACTATGCCCAGGTGGTCTAACTTTCGGAAGCCCCCCACTACGGCTTTTCTCTCCTTTCTTTCCGTCTCTTTCAGTCCCTTCCCCTACCCCCACGGACGCTTAGCCATGCTCCCTACATGGGCTGCCGAAATTAACGTCCTTTCCTGAACTGGACCGCAATCATCATCATCATCATCGCCGCCACCTCCTCTTCTTGTTTAATGGCCTGGAGTGTCCCACGCGTGGGACACCGTTCTATGTCCGTGTTTTACTCTGTCCGTGGGACACAGTAAAACTTGAACTGCAAGCAATTTGTGCATCTCTCGAGCCTGTAATCTTGCACAAATGACAGGAAGTGTGCCAAGGAACGTATTCAGCGAATTTTATTGAGATAAATATATATATATATATATATATATATATATATATGGACTTTGAAAAGTCGCGATAGTTGGCTTTTAAGTGATGTCAATGGAGGATTACTTGTGAAAGCGTCGCATGGCCTCTTTAAACTCGACGCTGTATAACCACGCTAATACCGTATGGATTCGGGAACTTTTTTTTTTTTTTTTATTGGAATGAGATTCCTATGGCAGCGAGCTCCTTGGGCGATGTGATTCGAATATTACTTGGAAAATTGTGGTAGGGCTCCTTTAATACCTGCGACTTCCCCACTACGAAAGTAGCTTACTTAACTCTTGTCCGTGTACAATTCAATTCAATTTTATTGAACATCTGACAGATGTTTGGTGCACGGACGAAAAGTCTGAAAAGGCTTGACTATATCCGTGCACCAGACTATAGCATACATGGTGTAAATTACAACAATACAGGTAGAAAGCAACACGTAAAGGAAAAAAAAAAAGCACGAGGGAAGTACGTATAAAGGCATCAATAAAGGAAAGACCATATATACACATCGTGACTACAAGAACTTTTCTAGATTGCAATTCTGAGTAATTGACGTAATCTGCGATCGAGACGCCCAAAACTGCTTTACACCACGAAATTTTTCGTCCAAAGAGCGGTATACAGCTTAGCTGCGGAAGGGTTGCAGAGCGCCTTTGAGAATCGTGGTGAGTTGCCATTCATGAGTTGGCAATACTTACCATACGCGTGTCAACGCATCCTTATTCTTCAGTGAATTTCTTTTAACATGTTTAGGCTCCTGCGCATGCAGTTACCTTAAGTACAGATAATAGCTTAGAGATTTTAGGGTCTGGCTGCCGATTGCGGGCCTAAGAAAGCAGGGTAACTGAAGTTCGCAAGTATTTCTCGCACCCTATATCTAGTGGGAAGTCTACATCGAGGACACACGGACGGCTGACGCCGGCGCCCAGGGAGGAACCGTATGATAAAGAAGGAATACTCACGTGTGACGTATGAACGAGGGGGTGTAGGGCCAGTACCAGACCCGCTTCCAGAACCACTACCACTGGAACCACCACTACTTCCGCCTCCGCTACTTCCGCCTCCAGTACTTCCACCGCCCTCGTTTGCTTCAGACGGATCCGCTGGAGGCACGTGCGTATTACAAACAAACAAACAAACAAACAAACAAACAAACAAACAAACAAACAAACAAACAAACAAACAAACAAACAAACAAACAAACAAACAAACAAACAAACAAACAAACAAACAAACAAACAAACAAATAAATAAATAAATAAATAAATAAATAAATAAATAAATAAGAACCAGCTGTCCATCAAATGATACGTGCTAGGCCATTTCAATCAGTCATTTCAATCAGCCATTTTATTTACCGCTTCAGGACACGGAGGGCATTTTGGACACTTAGGTTAATAACTACGCCTTTAATTTTTCAGCAATGAATCAGCCAGTCCAACAGTCACACGATCAAAGAATCCATCAGTGAATTCAGCACTGCCTGCTGTTTAATGTGAAACACCTTCGCGCAATACATATGCCATTTTCGACACTTAAATTAACAAGTTCGCCTTTAACTTTTCAGCAATTAATCAAGCAGCCAAGCAGTCGCTCGACCAATAAATCCATCAGTGAATTCAGGACTGCTTGTTGCTGAACGTAAAGCTCTCCTTACCCGCCGATTCGCCGGATGTTATGAAAAACACCAGGCCGGCCACCAGGAGCAGGAGGACGGCTCCCACCACAATCATTGGAGCTTTCGACCCGCCCTCACCGCCTGGACTGCAAGAAGCGGTGAAAATACAGGCACACTTATTCCTCCCGCCCCCCTCGTCTACAAGTGCAAACAAAACAGGTTGGACGTCTGCACTTGCTCATGGAAATGTAACGGATGGAGCGAAGGAAAAAATAAAAAACTTGGACCATCTCCCCGAAGGGAACCCTGATGGGATGCGAAGCAGCAGCGTTTCGCACGGGTGGCGTCACGGGTTGATTGGCGCTAACGCGGATGCTGGAAGAACAGTTTGAAGCGAAACTCGGTGTAGCGTTTACTGGTGTAAACGTTTGTTTGAAACGCAGACACGGGAGGCGAGCGGGCGTTGGAGCCGGCAGCTGCGGGCGCTCCGGCGGGTGAGGGAGAGAGTGACGTACGCGCGCACCTGCGAGGGAAGCGTGCGAGGGGAGCGTGACGTCAACGCCCAGCTGCGGCGTGACCTACTTGGCACCGCTCCAACACCTGCGCCGAGGGAAGCGCGTTGCCTCGCGCTTGTGGGTTCGGAGGGACAGCGTTACACAGGCTAGTCAAAGAGCTGCTTCGTATCTAAAAAATAGAGGGAGCTTAACGGGCAACTCCGGCGGTTATTTCACCGTGTTCTGATATCAACTTTTTCAAATGGTGCTGATAGTCCTATAGCAGCCAGGATGGTTTCGTCTGCCCGGAAATGCAGCCAATAATTTCGAATAACCTACTGAAAGGCGTGTTCAAACCGAAACCGAAACGGGTAGACGATTCGTACAGCGTATGTGACGAAGTCACAACCTTACCGTCATCAGAAATATGAAGCTGGTGCCAGAAAACCGACAGTGGCGAGAACGTCCGACTATGTATTGAGTTATGCCAGCTATTCAGAACTTCACCTCGACGACTGAACGCAGAAGCATAGCCGTTTTGCTTTTGAAGGCCGGCTTATTCGCGTCGGCAGCGTTGAAGGTGATGACGTAAAAACCCAGGGTGGCCCGCGTGGCACTCCGCTAAACATTTTAAAAATTCAATTCCAGGAAAATTAAATTACTTGAAACCGCATGGATTGGCATACATTATTATAGTTCCGAGGAGAATATATATTAAAAATTTCATTGAGATCCGTGGACACTGAAAAATCGCCGGAGTTGCCCTTTAAGCTTCGCCGTTAAGAGTGGAACGCGATAGTGTCATCGGGTCCCGTTCGCTTCGCCTTCCATGTTATCGCGTTAAAACGCACCGAACAATAAGTAAAACGGTCGCCTCCAAGATGGTTTCAAGATCGCCATTCCTGTAGGAAGCGTGCGACCCCAAACTTCCTGTCGCGTGAGCTGTTATAGTTTACTTCACCAAAAATAAAGTTGTGTCTTTAAGTCGCTAAAATGTAAGGAATGCGTTTTTTTTCTACACTTCAGGATAAAAGAAAGGTGCCTTGTACCCCAAGTTTAATGCCCTTAATTTTGCTTAGACGACCTTTCTTCAGCGCTAGCTTGCGAGATGTTAGGGTTACGCACTCGAAAAAGTATTCAAAATATGAGGGGCTTCTTTTAACCGCACTCCTCATATTTGCCATCAGGTGTTATGGTTGCTACATTTAGCGTTCTGCTTCGGTGAGAACAACCGGAAGCTTCTCGGGGTGCATGTTTGCAAGCATTGAAAAGGTACATCTCCCCACGTGACGCTCCCGAGGACGTTTGCACCACCTGGATGATGTTTACGCGAGTCACATACCCAGGTGCCTCGTCTATGTAGGTGGCGCTCATCGGGAGCGCCACTGTTGGTGTGGTAGAACATATTTTGAACAGATCTCTCACAGTAGTTCGGCAAGGGCTGTGTGCGACATTGCACACGTGAACAATCTCTGCAAGCGCAATAGGTGGGTTGTTCAGAGCATTCATATCAAGGCAAGGCTTCGAGATGACGTCAGTGAAGAACAGAAATGTGATTGGTCCCTCCGTCATAGGAATTAGCCTAACACGAAAGTGAAACCTGTCTTGGCGAAGCTGTGCGATACATAAGCGGTAATGTGGCGAATCGAGGGGCGCGAGATGGGTTAAGTATTCTGGACATGTGAACAAGTTGCATGTTCACGTGTCAACACTGCACAGGTATCCTCGACAGTTGCCCACAAGCGGAAGTTCTCGAGCGACTCGTATTTCTCCAGAGACATCGCATTGCACGCGCCAGATGCCTGCGCGAACCTGCCATAAACTAGCAGAATCCGCAAACGGTGAAACCTTGCAGGCGAAACGGAACGGTTTGCCAGTGGATCGTTTTCTGAAGACACAGCCTGCTGCAATGAAAACAGCATCATTTGCTTGTGGACGGACGTTCCTGGAGCAGAGCGCGTCTCAACACAACTGGCTACCACATACGTCACACAAGACATTATGTAGCGGCCGTGGTTGTAGGGGTTGTAATATACCAAATCTACAGGAACATGCAAGCGGGACGCCCATAACTTCCGCTGCGATAGAGGAGGTGTTACTGCCGAAGCGCTGACTGCCGGTGCTGTTCGGTAGCCGACACTCTATTGCTTCACTTCGTCGTTCCTAGATGGCCGTACGACCACTGCGAACCAAGAGGGCAGCCAACGGGAGGTGATGCTAATTTAAGCTTAATTTTGTTTGCTAAGCACCTTTTCTTTAACCGGGCATTAGTCAGATGCAAATTGTAAAACGGTGTAATGAAGATATAAGGCCCGTCTGTTCCCTATGCCTGCGATGTATCGGTGGTGTGTCGGTAGAGCTTGCAGCTCCTATGGTCGCATCCCGGGTGAACATGGGTTCGAGTCCGAGCGGGTGGAACATATTCATTGTAAATGTGTGTCCATTTTCCAGGCATCCACTTCCGTTACGGAAGTGCATCACTGATTTCCTGATGGACTCCGGCATAACACACTTGCGTGTTAAAAAAAGCACGAGGACAAGCGCCGATGGCTCTATTTGTTGAATGTTGCCAGCTTCAGTTTCTAGTACGTGCCCGTATACAGAAACAGTGGTTACACGGCATTAAAATCTGACCACCGCCCTGACCAGATGATCTGTAGCAGCAGGGGACTGAGGGCCAGGGTTTAATTGGAAGGGACAGTCAGGAAATAGCAGTCGATAACTCCACTAAGAAGGCAAACTCCTATACTGATGTGAGAGTATAGTACAGTGGGCATTCGTAGTTTTGCAGGACGTGAACCAGATGAAGCCTCGTTGGATTTGGACAGTGGTTGCCGTCCTGGGGCGCAACTCTAAGCCTGGTGCGTGTCGTTATCACTCCTACTTATGACGATATTGATAAGAAACTCAACTTACGCATCACCGCCTGCAAAAAAAAAGGCAAAATGAAATTTAGCGAAAGCCTGTGAACATAAGCAATGCAGTGAAGTCAACCCCTGAACGAATATATGCACAGGATGTAGTGATAGGACATGCAGATTATCAGATTATCCAATTGCCTTGAGCTTGCCCTGCGCGGCTCCGGCGGATACGGAGGATGGTTAAAGGGAAACTCCTGCGATTTGTCACTGTCCACTGATCTCAATGAAATTTTAAATATATTCTCTCCTCGGTGGTGCAGTAATATGTCCCAATCCCGCAAGTCATTTAGTCTTCCTGAAACTGAATTTAAAAAAAAAGATTTAGCGGATTTTCATGTGGACCACCCTGTGTCATTGACGTCATAATCTACAATGCTGTCCACCCGAGCAGGTGACTGGTCAAAGACATGCAAACAGTTATCCTTAGCAGTGGAATCGTCGCAGTGAATTGTCCAAATAAATGAAAAAAAAAATGAAAATGAAGTTCAGAAAGGATGGCATAATTCCATGCACCTTTCGGCGACATTGCCACTTCGATTTTTTTGGCACCAGCTCCATAATTCTGATGGCGGGGAGGCTGTGACGTCATCGCATGCACTGCACGAAGCATCTGCCCGTTTCGGTTTCGGCTTGAACACATTGTCCTTTCGTTGTCTAAAATTATTGGTGAGTTTCTGTATTCGCTCTATTTTGAGCGCATTGCATTAGCATTTAATGAATTACATTGTCATTATTAAACATACAGAGTGGAAACGTATAGATGTCATAGTAATGCACATCACTCTAAAATCCAAGGATGTTTGTCAGGCCTAATCATCCGTTGTCCTACCACATATATTCTTTGCTTTTACGCATCAAAGGATAACATTGCCGAAGCTGTCTGTGTCTACGGAAAAAAGAAAACTGTTAGCGAGTACACATGATGAGGTGTCAGCATGTCACTTACCAGCAGTCGACATTTCTGGAGAATAAGAAGAAAAGCAACAAATGATCAAAGAAAACGTACAAGTTAGGACACACACAACACACGCTATAAGATTTGCTCATTTTATATGGACGGTCAACGTGCCTCCTTTGACTGCACAAGTTCAGGAGTTTACTCTATTGGCCTCGAGATCGACATGTAGGTGACAGTGCCGTCACCACGTGAGTGTGGATAGGCTTTCGCCAGCGCGTATTGAAATGTACACAGCGGTGCTCTGTCGTGAGCGGTTTGAGGCAGCTGTTAGCTAAATAAAAGCATTAATGGCAGTCAAACGGTAATACACGCGTCCTTCAATCTCACCTCAGTGCAGGAAGCACGCAAAACATCTTTAAAACACGTGAAGGAAACGTGCTATGCCGTTCAACGGGGCACTGAGATCACCGAGCCTCACAGTTTGACTTCCACGGCGGTTCTCTCCGTCTATTTTTCTTTCACTATAATTAAGTTCTGTACTGTCTACAATTTCTGCATTGCTGTAACTCGACTGAAAGAGTTCAGCACTGTGTTCTCGCTCATTTTTTACTATTGGCTACAACCACAAAAAATGACTGTTACTGAGCATTGAGTCGAAGTAGCAGCATCTGTACTCTGTTGTATCATTGACACGCATGCATGCGTTTAAATGCCTTGCATGTCATTTTCGATGAAAAGCAAGGTAGTTAACTGGCTTAGTTAGTCGAGCTACCTGACTATATACGCCGCTTGAGTACTATCACCATATTTAACACGCCTATATTGAGTAAACGTTTTAGTACCCAAAATATGCATCGCTTTCTTCGCACGATTACTTGCGTGACCATAACAAGAAAAGGTTTATTTTCTTATGCGAATAAAAAAGATGTGTTCTTCAAGCGAAAAAACGTCTGCTATTTTCCGTCATGCTCACAATCACATATAGCCAAACGATATCGCTGCGGTAGCGCATGTACACGTTGCTGCTTCCTGCTTAACTTATCCAGAACGACGCTAAGTGCACTTTGTCGTGTACTTAAAACGCACAGCAGCAGCCGAACTGAAATAACTGTGCCGAACTGGAGGTGCGAAGATGACACAAGGCGCTCACGACACAGGCACTCAGCGATTTTAAGAAAGAGCAAAGACTGCAGCGCAAAACCAAATAGTACTATAACGAAGACATTTATGCTTGTAAAAATAATACATGAAAGCATTTCAACAATTCACCGGCTCAGGGAACAAACCTATTGGAGGGCATGTGTGGCGTACCCGCGCATGCAAATGCGCAGTGGCTAGCAGACGACGCAAGGAGCTATCCACACTAGGGAGCTTCGTCCACTCGCCGCTAGGGGCCGACTGTGTTCGATCTCGAGGCCAATAGCCGTATATATATCATTAAACAGTTTAAAATACTCTTTTGCAACTTACCGAATGGAACTGTACCACGGCAACAGAAAGCTAGATGTCTATTGATATTGACACGACATATGTTTGTTTTGATTTGTTTAAGGGGAACGCCGTTATCAATTTCCAGTTACGCGCAGCGCAGGCCACGTTTATCTTTCATGTCGCTTCGGAAACTGTGTCGATCGTTCTATACGCTTTGCATGCCCGATCCATCTTGAATCTCAGCGATAAGGCGAGAACACGTTATGACTTGTGTATAAAAACCAACGCATCTCGCCGCTTGTCAGTTTTGTTCAGTCGACCGACGACTCTTTACGCCGCTATCGTCTTGCGGCGTGATTTGCGTTACTATTGCTGGGCGCAGGTTCGCCCAATAAGCAGTTGGACTGCCAACGTATTGAGTTCTGCTGCGTGCATCAGCGTCACGACCACGTGACAATATGAAAGCACCACGCGAGAAGTGGCCGGGGAAAAAGACCCTCGTCATGAGTATCGGATCCGGTATCATTCACCTATCAGTTACTGCTTCGTTTTCTTGTTCGATCGATCTATTGAGTTTTACGTCCCAAAACCAGGATATGATTATGCGAGACGTCGTAGTCTACGGCTCCGAAAATTTCGACCACCTGGGGTTCCTTAACGTGCACTGACATCGCACAGTACACGGGCCTTAACATTTCGCCTCCATGCTAAATGAGTCCTGCAGAAACGCACAAGGTGGAGTAACGTTTATGAAAGCTACAAGAAAGGCTACAAGAAAATCCAAACGGATTTCTCAGAAAAGAACCCTTACAAAAATGCCTGTTTACATTGAGTAGACCACCTATGAACTTTCTATTGACTGTACTGACAGTCTACAGACATTTACACTGTAGTAACACTTGTTCGTAGAACGTCTAAAGACCTACTACTTACTTCTGTATAAAGAATTTTTTAGCTAGAACGTCTAAGGACTTCTCTCTTACTTCTGTATAAAGAATATTCTAACTACACTGTCGAAAGGCTCCCTACTTACTTTTGTAAAAAGAATATTCTAACTACACTGTCTAAAGGCTTCCTACTTACTTTTGTATAAAGAATTTTTTAGTCATCACATATAAATACTTCCCTCTTAATTCTGTATAAAGAACGTTTTAAATACATCGTCAAATGGCTTCGTTCTTACTTCTATATAAAGACTATTTTAAATGCACCGTCAAATTGCTTCAGTCTTATTATTGTATAAATAATTTAAGCACACCATCAAATTACTTCCTTCGGAATTTCGCACAAAGAACTTTCTTTACCTAAAAGTGAGAAGTCGTAGAACGTTTAACCTGTACACTGAGCGATTCTTTGATATTTCCCGCAGGACATGTTGATGATTGCAGCTGCACTTGCCTGAACACAAAGTATATGTCGCCTACAAGTGCACCAGAGCTAACTTGTTCGCCACGCGTAGTGTAAGCTGCTTTTGCACTTAAAAATAACATGAGAGATGTTAATCAATTTTCCATTTGTCAAGATAACTAGTATAATTGAGACAGCCCGCAAGCACTGTTCTAGTGGGCATTTCTAACGTCTTTCCAGACTTTCACCTTCACGTATACTCTCTTTTTTCTGCAGTTCAAACTAACAGATGACACACTTCTTTGATACGGCCGCCTTGCACAAAGATTCAAAGACCAGCACTCACACCAAAAGGGTCCGAGCTGACCCCGAAACGCTCGGTTTTTTGCGTTTCAGGTAAAAAAAAAAAGAAACGAAGCAGGGGCCTACGCTGGTGTCTTCTCGTTTCAACACTAACATTATTTTGCTTAACCAGACAGATTTGTGGCAGCTGTTAACGTTTAATATGTGCTTTGCTCGCTGGCAAAAAAAGAGAAAAACAACGTAAAACAGCAACAATAGCTCATCTTGCTACCAGCACGGAGCAGTGAATTGCTATCGCACATAAGCTGGTACAATCTCATAATGAGTTAATTGCGCGGCTTTCATATTTCTCTAATTCCCGCAGATTCCCTTTTCGTAACAATCTGCCACATAAAAGCCCTTGTGGATATTATGTTTAAAGCTTTGTGCAGGCTCATTTTTTCCCGAGCATTTGCTTTGTGGCTCGCACGCTCATCAAATACACGGCTAGCTGCTTTCCTTGTGTGTGCGCGTAAGTATGAACACATGCGTGTAGCCGTCAAGCGTGGCAAGCACACTTGTTTCGAGCATGTCAAATAATTCTGCCTTCTCAAAGTTTGACCAGGCGGAATTATAGTGATAGCAGCAGTATCAGTAATACTGCATGTGAAGCAAAAGAAAAAAAAAACGCGCATCGAAGACTTCGCGGATGTCAGTTTTACTCAGCAATGGTAAAACCAAGGTCCTTCAAAACGACCTTCCAAACCGTGCCGAAAGGCACGCCACGCTGGCACATGCTGCGTGAACAAAATTCCTGAACCAGTACTACTAGTTTGCAAGGAGGAGCAAGTCCGGCAGTTCCCCCCCCCCCCCCCTTCCCCCGATGCGGTTCCTCGAATATCCATTGTGCCAAAGCTCTCCGTCCGCTGTTGGCGCACAGCGAGGAAAGGGGTGTTGAGAGAGGGAGAACGGCGTGCAGGTGCTGTGTCACCGGTCTGGCAGTTTTGCTTGGACATGCCGTGTGTCGGGGATGCCAGCCCAAGCCGTTGAGTTTTTCGACATGTGTGAGCTCCTGGATATATTCTTCGATATGTGTGAGTGCCTGGATATGAGTGGCCCAAAACTATGTGGTGTTGCCGAAGGGCGAAGCTATTAGGATGTGCTTTAGGCAAGAAAACGGACACCCGGTACAAGCCCTCCACTGTTTTAAGCCAAGACCGCTGCAACCTGCATACAGCAAAGACAAGGCCAAGTAGTAACTACTTCTGCGTCTCGTTGGACTTTTGTTATATCTTCTGACCAGTGATGAACTATTTCCAGTCTTGTATGTCCTGTTAGTGTGATGCGCTTGAATATTTTCTTTTGCTCACACATTTCTATTTGTTGTCGGTCGAAGAGGCTTATGTGGTAAGTTTTCCTGCATAATTATTCGTATAATTCTCTTCGTTGATATACCTTCAGCCTAGCAGTGTGCACGCGTGTACCTCGGAATGCTGATTTATATGTGCGAAGCCTATCTGACAGCACATATTGCTTATGATACAATGCCACGTGTCTGCGGTTGGTAGTAAATTACTACTGGTATGAATTTTCAAGTTAAATGACACTGTCTTTTCTTATTTCCTTTTTATCAATTAATGAACTTTCTTATAGTTGAAATACTCCTGAACAAATAATACTTCTATGCGAATGTGTTTGTGAGGCTAAATCAGATCTGCTTATTTTAATAATCTATTTATCTAGCCGCCTTGTGCTAAGTAGAGGCTGCTTTACGTTGCCTATTTTAATGTTTACTACCTGATGCTCTTGTCTATTGTTCTTACTGCTGTGTACCAATTAAGGATAATAAATTATTTATTTTGCTACTTCTTCGTATCGTATTTTGCTTACGCTTGGTTGTACAACTCGTTCACACATATCGACAGAAGCTGTCACGGGGTAACATATGTCGGTATAGACCATTCTGAGAATGTGAACAGTGTGTGCATGAACATGCCTCACTAGATATATTAACCAATTGTTAAAAGTGTATACTGAGACAAATGTTTGTAGATGATCCACAGAAAGTCTACAAACATTTTGGCAGTATGTTCCTAGGGCGTCAAAAGACAAATGTTCATAGGGCACTGGTAGAAAGTAAGCAGACAGCCTATGAACACGCGTCTATGTACTGTTGGTGGCCAATTGTTTCCAGAACGCCAACAAGCAGTCAGTAAAGAAGTACACAGACCTTTGCTAGACACCCTGTAGGTTGTTGGTAGGTTCTAGTAACAATTGTCTTTAGATATGTTTCTAGGGTGTCAAAAGAAAAAGGATTATAGGACGTTAATATGAAGCCAGCAGACACCCTAGAAACAGGTGTCTGTTGAAGGTTGGTGGCCAATTGCAGGCAGGGTGCCCACAGGAAGTTGGTAGAGAAGTATGTAGACTGTTGCTAGACAGTCTGTTAGTTGTTGGTATGTTCTAGTAACAATTGTCTGTAGACATTCAATTTAATGCTACTAAAAATTTTTGTAAGGGAAAGCTTAGTTGCCGGAAAATTCGTCCTGGTCCGGGGTTCGAACCTGGGACCAACGCCTGTTGTTTGTAGCCTTGTGCTACAAAAACGGGTGGATGCTAATTTTCCCTTTCATTTCACCTCCATCGAGATGCAGCGACCGCAGCCGGGATTCAATCCCGCGACCTTCGGATCAGCAGCCGAGTTCCATAACCACTAAACCACCGTGGCAGGGCGTTCTTGCTTCCTGAAGGCGGCACTTCCCGTTCTCTTCATGCCCGCCGCCCGCCCGTTACATCGTTATTGCCCGTATGGGAGGTACGCGCCTGACGCCATCCGCAAGGATCGCTAGCTGCGCGGTCGCCATCTTGTAGGTCGCACGCGCACTAAACTCGCCGCTCGCGCTGTGTGCGAGCTCCGTACCGCCTCTTGATGACAGAAACATCCGAAAAACCTCCCACGACACCCAGCAAGCGCACGGACAGCACGTATAGATGGACTTGCAATAGTGCGAACACCCGGCGATGCTATCGCTGCCTGACGGGTCAAGGCTCAGTGCATAGAGTTCATTCTCCTCACTCACCAAGCGTCGCAATTAAATGTTGTATGATGAAGGTCAGATTCTTAAGCCAAATGTGGCGAGCTCACATATGTGTAGAGAATGCAATGGATGTGCCTATGTACTCACCCGACTGCGACACCTCGGACACCATTGATTGCTCCCCTAGAAAAGCAAGAACAAACAAGGAGTCCGTCAATTGCTGTATACCTTGTCAAGCAGGCATGTAGACAAAGATGCCAAAGATGCTGACAGACACTCAGTGTAAACGGAAGATAGACAATATATATCCCCTTAAGGCGCAATGTCAGCATATGTAGACGTATAAATTATGTTTGCCTGTTGATCAAATATGCAAGCACGAAAGAGGAAGACACACTGATCTTCGGGTGAAAATGAACCCTCGGCATATCCATTTGTGCCTTCACGTTGTTTTAGTGTGAGGCGTATTCCCGCTGACAATTATTTTCTTGAAGGCATTACGCGTATTCGACGCATGGCTCGACGTGGTACACACTGGGTGCAATGTGAAAAATATAATTTCCGTCGGCTCGCACAGAATACGACCAATAACAAAGGGTTCATCTTTTTCAAGTCTGGATTATGGCCATTTTTGCGACAAAATAAAAGATGGCTGACTTACGAAGAAACTAACATATTATTTCACCCGAAATGAATATCATTTTACACTACAATTGCAAGTAATTGCTGACAATCCACATTTGAACATATAATCGCCTTTTCCTTCTTGCAGCAAGATATGGAGTGCCACAGAAGGAATGTGTGAGGATTGACGCGTTTGTAGAAACGGCATCATAATTTGCGCCTGAAGGGGGACATGGTCGGGGAATAAAGAGCTTCCACATTACTATCAATGATTATTTAGTGGACCACATGCCGGTATCCTATTTATAGGCACTAAATGCCCTATTAAACAGCATGCGATTGTATAGACGCTGTGGCAGATATGTCAAGAGATTATTTAGTATATTATTCATTTCTGAACGCCGCCGTCCCGGAACACACACTATACGGAGAAGTTGTATATCACACTATTTATAGGTAAGGATTTAATGAGGAGCAGTTGTGTCAAATCTATTTCATTGGAGAATGCATGGTTGTCACGCACTCAAGAATTGCCCCTTGTGTACTAGCATTAAAAACACGCAAGAGCGCGATTACTGCATTAAATACTCTTTTGAGATCCTCTTGTCGGACGCACCGAATTTTTTTTCTTTCTGATAAAGTAGCTATGAGAAGCTGTTCAGAAAGCATTCCATCGTGAGAAATTCCCATAATGTATTAGTATTAGCTGTGCCTATGGAAGATAATGATATTTTGCTTGCAGTACTGTGGTACAGCAGGAAGCATTTACCTGCAACTCCACGATGTATCAGTGTCACAATCTCTATTTCAACGTGCTCGTACAAGGTCACGTATATAAGCTAAACGAGGCACCAGTTAGACCTAGTTGGTACACCACAGCCAACTAACCTTAATAGGAGACTGCAGACGAAGTTCTTGTATTCTTTGTGAGCTTTTAATTTCGTAGTGATCACTGCGACTTGCGGAATTAACACAGAACTTGTTTGGCCAGGAACATATTAAAAGAAACGTTACCATTTATCAGATCCGTTTTCTATTACTCGTAGAGATTCAGATACATACGTCAATTCGCATTAGCACAGTAGGCCACAGTGTATCAGCTCTGTGAAACCCCGTAATTTGCACTAAGGGTTATTTATCTAACAACTCCCATTTACCAGTTTATAGCATTGGGGTACAGAGAAATTTGTATGAATCTCTTGGAAAGAAAAGTTTCTCGAGGAAGGCGGGCAATGTGCGCGTTGTGTTTTTACTTTTCAGAGACTTTGTACGCGCCTTTGTACGGACCATTTTCAGAGCCCTTGTGAGGGAGGAAGCGAAATTTTCTGCCCCCCCCCCCCCCCTCCCGCTTTTTGGCACCACCACTGCAGGATTGTTTATCGTCATGTAGTATGTAAACACTCGTCGAAGAAAAGTTCATGTGACACCTCCTTTGCACATCAGGAGGCTTCCGCCTTACACGAAAACCAGGCTTTCACCTTCGGTTGTAATAAATTACAGTCCCGGCCTTCACGTGGCAACAGAGTTTGTGTTTGGCAAGCGCAAGCCTGTATAGAGCGCATAAACACGCGTGAAATAGGTCTTACTCACCCATCTTGGCGGTCGGTGGGGGCGAGCCCTAGTCCTGGCTGGCCTTCTTCTTCTGAAAAGCCCCGGCTGCCACTCGGGCCCAGATGGTACCGCTCCTGCTGTTGCTGCTTCTTGGGATGATGACGATGACGACGATGTTGATGATTGTGTTGCGCTTTCATATTAGTAAAGTCCTCTTGAGGGAACGCACCAACGAATGATAGTAATACACGAAAGAGGCGCTACGAACAAGGCACTGTCATGTGCCTCAGATATCGCAAAATAAAGATCATTAATCAGTTAAATGGTAACGTGACACGATATCAAGGTTTGAGTAAACAAGATGCACTGTCCATGCTGCCTGGTTTGATGGTAAAAGAAAAAAAAACACCGTCCCAGTAATTTCGCTCGTTATGAACCATCTCTGCTTTCTTTGGTATCGGTTGTTACCAAACGTTTCAAAAATAAAGAGGTATGACTAAACTTACTCTGCTCTTGGCCAGTTCCCATTTGGGGTGCAAGCCGTATGTGTTGGGAAAGACAGCAGCAACAACACCCTATGCGGACGGTAAGCTAGCGAAGCTGATACGTGCGGCTCTGGTGTTCTTCACTGGGTTAAATCCCAACGGTTGATTAGCCTGTCACAATTATAGGTTACACCTTTGTGTTTCTTAATGAGGTTACACCTACTTTCGGCTTCGGTTTGTCGCTGTGTTCGTTTCTGATGCCGCGCATTGCAATTCGCTCGCTGCAGTCACCACCATATAGGTAGACGGAGGTAGAGGGTAATAGTGGGTCAAACGCAAGGAAGGGAAGAAGTGCGCATGCTCTGCTTTTTGCGTACACTGCCTCGTGATTCACGGCCATCCGAGATATGGATTACCCTTACAAATGGGCAGATGCCGAAACCTTCTGAAGCATCATCCCCATCATCATAGCCAATCCCCCAATGTAGGTTGGGCCCACTCCTTGATTGAGCCTGACACGTAGCTGAAAAAAAAGTCACAGTTTCGCCGCAAGGGCGAAGCAATGAATGCGATAGCAAGAAACTGCAATGCTATACGAAATGAGGCTCGCAGCTTCAGGAGCAATATTAATTGCAGGAAACATGCACTTGCTAAGTGAGCGTCTCCCGTGGGCGGTGCCGGTACGACGGGCTTTATACGTTGCGTTTCACAAAGCTGCACATACAAAGCTAGGGGAGGCCGCTAAATGAACAAACACAAGATGAGGGCGAACTATCAAGTGAAGCACGCACGAAACGAACGCACAGATGTACACCGAACGAGCGCGAATAAGCTGTCACAATGTATACTTTCAGTTTGAACAGCGCTCCTGTTGCAAAGGCGGCTGCCCGTCGCGCTCCTCGCGCCATCTCGCTGGTAATGAAGAAACGCTATAAGCGCTTGCCGTCTCCGAGTCGTGCCAGCGGTAAAGGGTGTGTTTATAAGGCTCGCCGTTAGCTCTTCGGAGCGTCTGCTCTTCGTGGCGTAGTGGTTAGCGCCACGCGCTGCGGAGTGAGAGGTTCCTGGTTCGTTTCCTCGCGTCAGAAGCATTTATTTCAGTTATTTTTCTTTGAGACTTATATATATATATATATATATATATATATATATATATATATATATATACGGTTCATGACAGCGGCGACGGGGACGGCAAAAACCAGTCGAGACTGTCCATATAATTGCTATCGCAATAAAAAAATAAAATAAATGAAGCTATAAAGTGCGGACAACGCCAGACGTTCAGGATGTTTATGGATAGCCTCGCAGTAAGAACGTTTCACAAAGATGGCACATAATGAGGGGATCTGTGCTGCAAGAGCCTTGTTAGAGACAGTAATGAAGACCGAACGCAGTGTGTGGATCTGTGTCGCAAGGATCTCGTTTGAGACATTAATGCAATCGACGAACAGCCATTCGACGAAGCACAGTTCACTCAGCTGTGCTTGTATTGTTCAACATGAAGCTTGTGGAACGGGAATGATGATCAGAGGTATACAATATGTTTAAGCCAACATGCGCCACCTTTTTAAAAAATTCCACATTCATGCCGACCGCCGAGGTGGACAGGCCGGAACAGCGAAAGCTGTGGCCACCACTTATCATTTTCTCTAGTGGCATATTCAGTACTACGTCCACTGCCGATGGTTTGTTCTCAGCACGTCTGAAGGTGCTGATAGCTTAAGTGCTGGCGGCTCGCAAACGCTGGGGGCTGCGCACTCACTCCAGCGGTCTGAATGTTGCTTCCCTTCTTTGCCTGAGTGGTATGACAGGCCTTTTTTTTCTCAAACAGCCAGATCCATTTGGGACAGAATGTATAAAACCACAAGTCAAGGTTAATAAACATTGTGTAATATATGATGGTAAGGTCATTATGTTCATCCATAGATTGGGCGGCATTTGTGAACGCTAACGAAGCACACAAACACGTGTTGTGTCGCTTACCACGAACATTTCCAGGGCTTGAGACTCGCGCTGAGGGGGAAAAAAAGGCGCTACATCTTCTAAAATTCAAGAGACAGAAAGCCAACGAAGTACGTGGGTGGTTGTAAAGTATTCATAGTAATGCGAAAATGAGTAAAAACGATATAATTCATATCGATGACACGTGCATTTTGGTTCATATCAGAGTCGCGTCCTACTACGAAGCAGGGTAGCAGAGACGAGGCGGAATCGTCGGCGTCATTCGATGGAGGAGCTTTCGTCCATGGGTTCCATCGCATTAACGGTTGTGCTCGTGTACAGCGTTTCTGCATCCGAAGTGGCGTTGAGCGTTTGCCCTTTCATCGTGTGGCTGCACAAATAAAAAGAAATACACACTCGCTTTAGCTAATAGACACTATTCAACGGAGAAAAGCAAAATGCACGGTTAGAACACGTCGCAAATGGCAAGTGTACGTTATAATGTTATAACGTTCATAGTGTTGATGTCATTGTTCGTTATACGTTATAATGTTCATAGTGTTGATGTCATTGTTCAATGACATCAACACTATGAAAAATAAATGAAGAGATGTGAGGAAGGTCACCTATCCGCTGCTTGTTGGCTATGTGCAGTTGTCGCAGGAAATTACGAAGCCCAGTATATTCGGTCGAAGTTTGGCGCCGCTGAAGAGAGACTCTACATGGAGTAATATAGCACTGCTGTTGAAATGCTTATTAATTCTAAATTAAAGACAGTTTCTTAAGAATCGTAAATAAATAGTTTTTCATGTCAATCTATTTATGTGTGTACTTATTCTAACCTCAGCAACACGAACCTTTAAATAGATTTCTACGTTATTTATTATTAGACGAGTGCGCGAACAATAGTCCAACATAGCTCACAGAGAGCTACAAATTAACCTCGTTCAAAATTGAAGTGCTGTTCCACTCAACGTGAAAGCTACAAGAATTGCGAAGCACTGATTCACCGCCGTTTCGCTTGTGTTTTTGTCGTGTTTATCTGCTCTTGCCGACGTTCGAGAACGAGAGCGATACCGTGCTATCGCTATCACTGCCTGAGGGCAAGGGTAGTTCGTGGTCAGCAAACGCGGGTTAGTTCTTCCTTTTTGCACAACCCGAACATTTTTGAAGTTTATTTTATTCTTTCAATTCCTTCCTTGCTTCTTTATTTTTCTTTCTTCCTTTGTATATTGTCCTTCGCATAATCGCCAACGTGTAACAGGGTAGATAGTAGGTCGGTCTGCGCTACCCGAGAGCTATGTCTTTCTCTCTTATGGTTATGGCACCCGGCTGCAGATACGAAGGTCGCGGGATCGAATCCCGGCTTCGGCGGCTGCATTTCGATGGAGGCGAAATGTTGAGGCCCGTGTGCTGTGCGACGTCAGTGCACGTTACAGAACCCCAGCTGGTCGAAATTTCCGGAGACCTCCACTACAGCGGCCCTCATAATCAGAGCTGGTGTTGAGACGTTAAACTCAATCAATCAATCAATCAATCTTTTGTTTCCTCTCCCTTTCTTTCGTGCTGTATTGTTGTTCGCATAATCGCTATCATAGCAGAAGAGGAAGAGCTTTTCCTATCTACGTGACGCCCACCGACATAGACGACAAGGCGGACCTCTAAAGTGTCGCAAACTTAGAAAAAATGCGGCCCAGCTATTTTGCTGGATACAAGGTGGCAGCGCGAATCGTTAGACCACCGCCTCTAGTGTCCTTACAAGAACGCGCTTGGGCGATCCCCTTCCGTCGATCCTGTTTCCGCATCGCTGTCCTCGGCGGCGCTCGAGCTAGTCAGGATTAAGGCAGCCACTGTGATGGTGGTGGATGCGAGCAACGTGACGCACACCAGCGTCGCGAGAAGTCGAATGTGCCGACCGGGACTCCGTGGTGGAGGCTGCGACATGACCAGTAGACCTCATGTTTTACCGCTGGATACCTATACATCATTGCCATCGTGCATGTCCCCTACGAAAGCACCCGTTTCAAACTGAAAAAAAAAGCAGCCCTTTCAGCCACGCTAGACCAAGCTCAACAACCTCCCGTTCGCAGAAGGCCAGATTCTAGGGCACTGGCCTACGAAGTGTTCAAAGCGAGTTGCTATCAGGGCATTGCTCCGATTTCTTCGAAGAACCGCACCTGGTGAGAGATTGTGACTGTGCTATGACAAGTGACATTGATGCTGACGTGACGCCGACGTCTCTTCTTTTCTTTCCCCCCTTCTTCTTCCCCAGTACAAGGTAGCCAACTGGAGATTTCCTCTGGGTAACCTCCCTGTCTACCCTCCTCCTCTTTTTCTGCATGATGCATTAGCCACTTCATGCTTGCATTACATAATAGAGGGCCGAGAACTATAATCCAAATGGAAAAACAGAAGGAGCTACAGAGCTCACGGAGCAATTAGTTACTAAAGAAAGAACAGCTCCCGTATAGATCCTGCAGTGGCAACAGATCTTGGTTCGCAGATGGTAACGATACGACGCAACTAAGCGCAAGCGAACGCGCACGGATGTTTCCTCAACTGGCACTCATCATCCACTAGAGCTAACCATGGCCTTCGAGATTGCGAACGCCGGCGCGCTCACATTTCGGAGGCCATGATCCAACTTACCTCGGGTAAGTCCACTGTCCTGAGTAGCTCCATCACGGGCTGACCGAGTTCGTTGTAAGTGTAGCGCGGCAAGTCGTGCCGGAGGGCATTCGGGTCCAGGTCCGGATATGGATAGTCACTCCGAGACATGGTTTAAGTACTTTTCCTGCACAGAGGAAGTATCGGATATAAAGAAAGGGGAAGTAGCGAGTGGATCACAAGAAGCCTTATTTGTCTCATTCTGAAAGACAAAGAGAGAAGAAATGGTCCAGGAACTGTATTCCGTGTTACTGCTTAATTGAAACCGCTATCTGACATCGCATCGTTGAAGCAACAGTTGAGAAGGACGCAACGAGCCATAGAAAGGCTGTAGGTGTAAGTAAGGTTGAGGGACAGGAAGTGAATGGAGTGGGTTAAGGAACAAGCACGTGCGCGGGTAAGGCATGTAATGATAAGGCAATGTAACCGCTGGTCATTAAAGGTATAAGTATCATTAAGGGCTCGTCCTAGAGAAGCCAAGCGTGGCAGGGGCCGGCAGAAAGTTAGGTGGGTGTTACTTCCAGACACTCACCACTTGCTCGGGCATCTTGCATTCTCAGCCATGGCTCTGATATGATAGGAGATGCGTCCACTGCTGCCTCTCACGACGTGGCTGAGAATTTTGTGCTGTCAGCCACGACTCTGACCGAGGCAGCCGCTAACTAAGCTTTCATTAATGAGGAGGAGGATAAAGTCGACGATGATGAAAAAGAAAGGCGGCGAAGAAGAACAACCGGAAGACGATGACGACGACGAAGAAGAAGGAGAGCGACGACAACGCAGAAAAAGGGGAAGCGGGTGACGACTAAAAAGACAATCAAGCAGAGCAAGCAGACAATGTAAGTGGAAGAAAGGGGGCTGAAGCAGGAATAAATCAAGACTGAAAGAAAAGAATGAGAGAGCTTCCAAGAAAATCTAGCATACGCTGCTACTGTGTTGCGTCCTCTGCTCAAGCCTGGCAGTATTTTCATTTCTTTAGTGTGCGTGTCTGCGTTTTTCTTTTATTTTTAACTATTTGATTACCACGGCCAATACTGCTCTAGTAATGTTTTTTTTTTTAAGAGAATCGCGTTGGTGTCAGCGGCGAGTGTGGTGGTGCCCGTTGGTGCCGCTTCTGGCTCTGGTAGTAGTAACACGAGCAAAATAGTGAGAGCTGCGAAGGTGCACTGTGAAGCGGTGACATGGGGCAAACAACGGGAAGTGGAAAAGTAGTGAGCGCCGCGAAGCATCCTCGAGAACCTCGTCGCGCATACAACCATTCCTGTGTTGGCGCACCGCGCATGTTGTGTATATCACCTGGTTCTGTTGAAACATGGTGGATATGTACTAGAGAGCGCACAGATTACAGCATTCTTGGCAAAATTGAGGAGCGTATAAGGGCGGATGTAGACCCTTAGAAAGTGCTGCCTCTGCACACCCACTCTAGGGAAATGACCAAGGGTAGGGTTACTCAAGATAAAGCAGTCCAAATAGACACAAGGAATATTCGACACTTACGATTCCTTGCTCTTGGTCTTCTTCTTCACCTTCCTTGTTCCTCAGATTTTCAGTATGAACGCAAAGTATTACAAAAATGAGCCGCAACTGCGAATTCACTAACTGCACTTATGAAAGTAAAAACGATATCTAATATCCCTAAGAAGTATGCTGATCTCCATCGATAGGTCACTACGACAAGTATAACCATTATACGACCATGCGTCTTTCCAGTGCGCTCCTTCCTATTCTCCGTACCCGCATTAATGTGGAAGCGCAAGGGCGGATTTTTGGCAGTAATTCGGACTACCTCCTGCTTTGTACACTTCAGACTTTTAACAGCTGAGGTGCTTATGGTCGAGGTGGATCTGTAGGGAAAGTTCGCACTTAACCGCGGAGCCGTCACTCAGAAGGTAAGATCGGACCCGGTCTTGCCCTTTGACCACTACCCACGCTACTACATGACAGGGACTATGAGGAGCACACTATATAGCAAGGGATAAGGGAGGAAGACATCAAGAAAGAAGGGAGCAAATAAAGCAATAAATAATATGGAAGAAGTGAACCCGCGCTTCCCATCGACCCACTACACACAGCTTTGCCCTCCGCACACTGCTAATTGACAATGATGGTGACAGTGCGACGTGATGATGACAGCGAAGAAAAAGAAAGAAAGAAAAGGAAGAAAAGTAAGTCAATGCAGCGTTTCGGGTTGACTACTCTTCTGTATTGTCAAACATAATTAGGTTATACTTCTGTATAGGTTTCGTGAACCATTTGTCTGGTTTGAATAATAAGATGTACAATTCCACTTATTAAACTCCATACAAATCCTTATTTTTTCTGCCTGTTCCTTACAAACATTTCAAATCAAAACGTGATTATCAAATAATTTTTGGCCAGTCCCTCCTGGTGGGTGAGCGCTGTATGTCTTCAGGAACATCATCATCATCATCGTCGTCACGGGTTGCACAGAAGAGAAAAGCGGACCTGCTCTTGATCTCCTTCCACTGTCCACATTCCTTGCACTGAGCCAACTGCTACATTATAGTTGCAGTGAAATTAACACCCTTGCCCAAGCTCAACTGTTCACAAAAATTTCCCAAGCGCGGAAATGGCTTTACTTTTATTTAAATATGACGACGACATCAATTAAATACAGGAATGTATATAAGAAACTTCCAACACACTTCAGGGACATCATCATCATCATCATCATCATCAGCCTGTTTAGGTCCACTGCAGGACGAAGGCCTCTCCCAACGATTTCCAATCCACCCTATCCTGAGCGAGTTGGTTCCACTTTATGCCCGCAAACTTTTTAATTTCATCGCTCCATCTAACCTTTTGTCTACCTCTGTTGCGTTTTCCCTCTCGTGGTATCCATTCCGTCGCTCTTACTGTCCACCTATTATCCTTCCTCCTCATGACATGTCCTGCCCAGGGACTTCAGCACTCGTTATTATAATATATTTCGTCAGTGAAAACTTGGTACTGTGTCTTTGACATTAGGCAAACAGCCCGGCACAAAGTAGGCTTCAGCGTTTCTGGCATCGTAACCCCCTCGATCGAGTATTACCGAAAAGGCTATGATATAGTGCACTTGACGTGTCGATAGGTCTTAAAGGGGCACTGACACCAAAATTTTCGTCTGCTGTTTTTTCGCTGCAATACGTAGCTGGGGACCTGTTAGCCATGACACGGCACATCATTTGCTCCAGCGCGCGTCAGATAATTATTTACGGCATGTTTATTACCCACTAGTTTCAGTTTTGGTTTGGGAGCGCTCAAAAAACAAGGCGCCCGGTGAAACTGGCGCCATCTAGCGCTCGCGATGGAGTAGACGAGTTCGGACACGTGAGCACACATAACTGTGACGCACTTCCGCACGACAACCGCCGCGTGCTCGTTTTCTTTCGCCTGTCGCACGTCCTGCGCGTTGTTGTCGCTGTTGCTGTCATCGTTGTTGGGTGGCAACTATTTTCTTGAGGTCTGGCGTCGCCGGCAGTCTACTAACGCAGCCGCAGCGAATAAACAATGGCGGCTATGACGTCATCATTGCTAGCTGCACTCTCGGAGCTCGGCTGCCGTGGTGACGTCGCGGAAGTTGGGGGTCCCCTTCAGGTCACCTTTGCTGCTGTCGATGCCGCGATGTACGGCGTCTAGCGCTCGATTGCGCATGCGAACTTCAATATTCATTTAAATTATCTTCGGAGCTGTGTTCGCCATTGAGATTTGGTAGATGACATCTGTATGTCCACGAAAATCGATCTCGCAGGCTATCTTAGCAGCGAAATTTTGATGTCAGTGCCCCTTTAAGGGCGCTTAACCTTTCGGCAGTGACAGTGATCATGTTCGCGTCAATGCAGCGTAATGTTACTAGGGGGCGGGCGGCAAAAGCTGTCGCCTGGGCAGTGTTACAAAGCCGCCGGCCCCCTCAATGTCGATTATAGCAGACATACGACATCAATACACAATACACCTTAAAAATACATGTTGCAATGATCGTACAGGAGTAAAATAATATACAGTCTAATTTTACCAACACACACAAAAAAAATGCAATCTGTTGCCGAGACACATAAAAAGCATGAGATATATAACGTTACACAAATGTACACATTACACAAAATATACACAACTCTTATCCAGGGATTTTATTTAACACGAATGTACTTTATGCCGGGGCCCACGAAAAAATCAATGACGTACTTGCGTAACTGAAGTGGATGGATGGATCCCACCCCTCTCTCTCAACTGAAGTGGATGTCTGAAAAAAAATGAACGTACATTTACAATGAAAAAGTTTCACCCGCTTGGGCTAGAACCCGCATTCACCCTGGATACGACGAAAGAAGCTAGGAACTCTACTGATACACCATCGCAACGCTCTTCAACGCGTGAGTAGACGGGTCTAATATCTTCACTACAGCGCTTTACAAGTTACATCTAACTGTCGTCCAGTTAAAATAAAGGTGTTTAATTCAGTGAAATATTGTGTTTAACAAGCAGAATTACTCTTAAATTAACATCGCATTCCTTCCACTACACTCTTGGTTCGCTTAGGTTCGCTGCTGTGGTACCGCCATCTGGGAATGATGAACGAAGCAGATTGTCGTTCTCATGCGCGCCGACAGTCTGCGCTTCGGTAGCCTTTGCGCCTCTATCGCCGCGGAAGTTATGGGCGTGGCGGCGTTGTGACGGCGCGTCTCTCGGGCCATGGAGGGCTCGGCCATAGTAAGAACGCAGCCGCTACAAAACTTGTCTTGCGTAGCCGGGCGTGTTGAGTTGCGACGCGTACTGCTCCAGGAACGCAAAGACGGCCGCCGACAAGCAAATGATTGGCCTTTCGCTGCTTTGGGCTGTGTGTTGAGAAAACGATCCGCTGACAACCCGTTCGGTTTCGTGAGCAAAGGTGTCACCGCGTTAGCAGACGCTCCTGGTTCATGGGAGCTTCGCGCAGCGGTCTGACGCGTGCAACTCAGTGTCTACGGAGCAATGTGAGTCGTTCGAGAACTTTCCCTTCTGTACAACTATCGTGGATTCGTGTGCCGTGTCGAGGTGCCGCTGATGTCTGTATGTAACGTGTTCACGTGTTCACAGCATCCAACCGATCTCACGCCCCTCTGTTCGCCAAATTGCCGCTTATGCATTCCACGACTTGGCGAAGACAGGTTTCACATTCGTATTATACCGATTCCTATGACAGGAGGATTAACCGCATTTTTTTTTAAATTCTAGGGGACCTGTTTTTATTTTGCAATTAATGTTCACAAATGGGAACACGCAGAGCATGATTTCTTGTTTGCCTAATTTATACACCGTGCATATTAGTTTTTTTTCGTATCACGCAATCAGTTATTGTAATGGAAGTCGTAGCAGTCGTAATTTATGTCATAAATTTGGAATAAATAAACGTTTGCATACGGCATATTTTGGTTGTTGTCAAGACAGAAGACGTTTATGAGTATCTTGGAAGTCCTTTCTAATTTGTTTCCGTTTCGTTTTTCTTTTTTTGAATGACGATTCATGGCTGTACCATATCGGCCTATTATCAGGCAGATATGACACAGCTGCTCGATAAGGGTGAAGTGTAATAGGTCCCGAGTCCTTAGACTTAGGAACGCGATATGGGCTCAAGAGGGACAACTACTTGTGCTA
Organism: Hyalomma asiaticum; assembly: GCA_013339685.2. Taxonomy (NCBI): domain Eukaryota; kingdom Metazoa; phylum Arthropoda; class Arachnida; order Ixodida; family Ixodidae; genus Hyalomma; species Hyalomma asiaticum. The sequence goes on from CM023487.1 coordinate 8,792,813, forward strand.
GTTACGTCTGGCATGACCACTACACGAATTTAGCGCGGAAATTACGCATGCAAGAGATAATGAAAAGGGAATCGAACAGCGGCCCGTATCTTGGTTCTAGAAACGAGCCTTTGATCCATTTCCCGTTCGTAATTTCATAGCACGTGGGTCTCGTTCCAGCAGACTTGGCGCCCTGAAGTAACACGCGAGGGTTCATTCGTAGGAATCTCAGCTCGTATTAAGATCACGCACTAGATGACGCCTTGTGGACAGAAAAAAAAAGAAGTAGAAGAAGAAGAAAAGAGCGTACCGAACTCGCTGCCATTGCTACGAGTGGAGCTGAATAACGCTCCGAGGAGCAAATACACAGCAATGTCCAGTATAGTAGACAGGGGAACTACTGCCGGTGTAGCTCAGTTGTTAGAACATCGGACGCCTTTTCCAAAGGTCATGAGTTCGGTCCTTGTCGAAGGCGGTTGTGTTTTTCTATTTTTGTCAAATCACTAAACTACAGCAGAAAAAAAAAAGCAATTTCCCCTTTGTCTTCCTTGGCTTCATTGTCTGCTGTATTCATTACATGCACAAGAACGACACACGACATGCAGTAGCGTTCATTCTTCCATGTCATGTTTATTTCTTGAGTGCGTGTAATGTATCGCACTGAATCCTTGAAAAATTAAGGGCCCTGGAATCCTTCACAGTATACCAAGGCGCGTCGCGCGATTTTTGCTACTGGAACGTAAAATACCGAAATACAAGTTCGAAATTAAATACAGCCGTGTAAATAGTGACAATTATTTATTCCATTAAGCAATAACCTTCTAATAAGTCTGATATGAAAGAGCAATAAAATTAACGCTACCCAATTAGAATGATATTGTCCTTAACAAACTGTTGACTATTCGATGTGCCTTTCTTTGTACTCGGTGGTTTCATCGCCATCTGGAGTAACGTCCGCCTTGTTGGTGTCGTCACCATCGGATTTCGATTTGGCTGTAGACGAGGATGCTTTTTTCTCGCCGTGCTCGCTTGAAGACCACGAGACCATGTCCAAGTCGTCGGTCACCGTGGTGGAGGTGGTGTTCCACGCTGATCGCCAAGCCCGCTCGAGGCTGTACATTTAGGACAAAGATACAGGCGAATTAGAATGCACGCAGCGACTACGCACTTTGTTTCCGGTCGCCAAATGTGTTAACGCCGACAACTGAGCTAGTCGGTAGGGGTTCACAGTGAAAAAACGGTGCCACCAAATTTAAAACTACTACAAACGCGCGACGCAAGCACAAGCTTCGAAATCTAAGCTTTATTCACATCGACACGGATTTTATAGGCACACGCGGATACAAAAACCAACAAAAACATAAAACGAGTTACGAAATCACCCGTTCAGATATATAATTTCCTTTCGTTGCAAGATGGTACAGGTGGGAGGCTGACGCAAGCACCTCTGTTGTTATGAATGTGCAAAACATCGATTGTCTAACGAGTTGTCTGGTCATAGCTCCTTGCGCAAATGTGTTAAAAATTTACTGCATGAAATCAATGTCTTGTTCTTGTTGCGCAAATACATTTAGAGGAAATTCATAGAAGGATTAGGGTGAAAGTTACGCACCAGTTATTTATTCCTCAGCACCTTTCTTACTGTAGCAGAAGATAGAAAACCCTCCTATACATTCTAAACCAAGGAAAGAGAGAAATTGGCATCCACTCGTTTGTGACACAAGGCTGTCCTGACGAAGACAAGTTCACTTGTCGAAACGTTGGCTCCTGCGATATTCCCTGTTCTATGTCGTCTTTAGCGATCTGTTCATCGATTCAAGCCTACACCTTCCTCTGAGCTTCTCTTCTAGTAAGGCTACAAGGAAACATTTACGCATTTTTCAGAAATGAAAGCTTCAACAAAAAGAATAAAAAAAAGAAAATTCGGCAGATTCCACGAATTGTGAGAATCGATGTGACTCGAATCGACCAGGGAGGAGTCTGCCTACGCCAAACTATATGACATGCAGTGAAGTAGTTTAATCTAGTAGGGTCAGTCAAGTAAGATCAACGTCTGTGTACAAACGGAGCACATGTATCGTCACTAGAACTGCTGATGAGATAGAAAACCCTCCTATACATTCTAAACCAAGGAAAGAGAGAAATTGGCATCCACTCGTGGGTCTCGTTCCAGCAGACTTGGCGCCCTGAAGTAACACGCGAGGGTTCATTCGTAGGAATCTCAGCTCGTATTAAGATCACGCACTAGATGACGCACGTAGCTACTGCGACAATAATAATTGGTGAAGTCAGTTTCCGGTTTTGTGACTCACTCCGATGGTTTCACGTGGTCATGTATCGTCACTAGAACTGCTGATGCAAGTGGCGTATTTACGATGTGTAAAGCGATGGATGAGCCGCCCTTGACTAGGGTTAGCATGCTGGCTTGGTACCTCGGTGTAGCGGGTTCGATTACTTTACGAACTTTTACTTGAAACTTATTTTAACAATGTTAACTGCTACATGCATGCATGCCCAATATGGCATTCCAAACAGGCCCCACTCTTTTCTTCATGTTTACAGCTTCCCGTAATCGTTATAGATTATGTTCGACAATTGTTCTCTTCCTCATTAATAATTGCCTATGTGGACCGGATTTCCATGGCGCTTATAGGTAGTAAAGGTACAAAAGAACAACTATTCGCATGATACATCCTGGCAGCCATGAAACATCGTCATGTGTCTGCTTGCGCGCACACGCTCGCGTCCCTTCGTGTGAGCACTTTTACTTTGCTAGTCATGCACGCAGTGCAAGGAAGATGAGTCATGCAAGTCAAAAAGAAAGATGAAAGTCATGCAGCAGCGAAAAGAAGAAACAGATGACGGACGAACGTGGCGTGAGGGCTGACGTTGTCGCCTGCTTTCCAACTATAGTGGCCATGGCTGCTGTTTTAAGTTTTAAAGAACACTGTATATCAGCAGGATTTCCTAAATATAATCAGTTTTGGCTAAAGCTAAGAAAGCAATACATCATTACGGGCTCTCTCAGTGCAAAATCAATCATTGCGATGAATGGAACGCTTCCAGCCATACGCTTCCAGCCATGGTGTCTTGGTGTCCGAGCTCCCCGTGAACGATGCCAATCCGAGTTCGACGCATTGTGGTATTCCCATGCACACAACCGCGTGTCACCTTCAGTTTTCCCTCTATAGGTAATGGTAGGAAACTTCATGCTGTTGGTGCTATTGTGCATGATATTGTTGTATATGTATGCTATTGTCATATAGGGGACCCTGGGCTGTCGTCAAGCTGCTGCGACAGCTTTTTGCCCAGGTGTCCCTCCAGACTGTTTTCCTGGTAAATAAAAATTGAATTGAACTGTCCCGCTGCGCACGTAGCTACTGCGACAATAATAATTGGTGAAGTAAGTTTCCGGTTTTGTGACTCACTCCGATGGTTTCACGTGGTCCGAGTCCTGGACGTACTCGAGCTGCCGCTGTGCCTCGTTGAAGGAGTAGGCCATTGCGGCCAGCCCCACGATCACCATGGTGAGCACGCCCACTGTGATGGCGGTGCGAATGCGAGCGTCCTTTTCGGACTCCTCCTCGGACGGCGCCGAGTGTCGAAACTCGGCTGTCGGAGTGTCCTGCGCAGATGTCCGCATAGTCGACAGGGTCTATATCAGCGAAGCTGTTTGCCTGCGTAAGCGAGTCTTATCTATTAAAATTACATTAAAACTTTACTGAAGCTATGCAGAAACAAATCAAATTGAAATGCTGTCTGTTGGCGATAAATTGAGCCTGGTTTAGTTTTATTGTCAGCAAGATGTGTGCCAGAAGCCTGAAGGAACGTGGAGGAATGGCCTTATGATGTACCGGAAAAAAAAAATCGATACGAAGAAGCAAGACATACATAGTGGTCGGTGTGGTTTTAGTAAGTTGGTGTAAGTTCAAAATGGTTGCGATTCGGGCTTGTTGGTAGTGATGCATCATGTACAAGAGCGCGCAAGCGGAATGCACAGCGGAAGGCACTGTAGCGCAGGCGCTGGAAAGCACAGTAACACGTCAGTGCCCGTGCAACTGTGTTTCCCTGTGTCCGCCCTGTTTGTGCTGCACTGTTTTACACGATGGGTCAGTTCAGATGTTTGCATAGCTTGCCAAAACGCCACAAGGGCGACACATGAATGGAACGAGAAGATAAGCGCATCTCTTCTCTCTCTCTCTCTCTCTCTCTCTCACACACACACACACACACACACACACACACACACACACACACACACACACACACGCACACACACGATACACAAACCTACAGTCTGTGTGCCTAGTTTCTTCGTTATGAAGCCAACAAATGTTGAATGCCAGAATAACAGACGGTTCGTTATTTTTATTACCAAAATACAGCACTTCTTTGCAAATGAAAAAATCACCTCAGTTATCTTCTGGCGGCGAGTCATTTTGCAGCCGGGGTATCCATTAACACAACCACAGAAGGAGCTCCGGTACACCAGCGCCCACGGGCTATCATTATATTCGTCGCACGCAGTGTACAGATGCACACTGCATGAATCGGGCCGTAACAACGCGTCCTTACCTGCGAATCCCGAGCTTGAGGTTCTGCTGTACCGCTGTCCAATAACACGGTGGTACCATCCATTACTGCACGGAAACAGCGATTCTGTGAACGGGAGCGCCCAAGCTGGAAACAACATACTAAGTCTCGCCGCAGTACTCGTGTGCTAAATATGCTACCGAAAATATTCATTGGACGCAACTGTTTTCCACAGTAAAAATTAACGAAGCGCAAAGCCTTTGTTAATCAGTTGCGAATATTTGTAAGTGTGCATCTGGTCTAAACATACCAGATGCTCTTACACGCCTGAGCTATCCACCTGGTCACCCGAGATCACTTGAACCATCTACCTGACTCAGGTGCTCTGGCGTACAAATACCAGATCACCTGAGTCAGCTAAATGGCTAAGGTAGAACGTGTTGTGTGCATTCATGCAAGCACTGGGTACGCCTTCTGTCAGCCAAAACTAAAGAGCCGCCGCGGCGTCAGGTGAGCGTGCTTCAGACACACCTCCCTATGCCCTGTGTTCTATTGCCACCTATGCGCCCAAATTTGATTATCAAAACAATTTGTTCACATTCTTTGCGAAAACCGGCTTGCGCCCCGCCACGGTGGTCTAGTGGCTAAGGTACTCGGCTGCTGATCCGAGGGTCGCGGGATCGAATCCCGTCCGCGGCGGCTGCATTTCGATGGAGGCGAAATGTCGAGGCCCGTGTGCTGTGCGATGTCAGTGCACGTTAAAGAACCCCAGGTGGTCGAAATTTCCGGAGCCCTCCACTACGGCGTCTCTCATAATCGGAACTGGTTTTGGGACGTAAAACCCCACAAAACAACAACGAAAACCGGCTTGGGGAACTTATAATGGCCGTCAGTATATTGTTAAGTCAGCCGTGACGCGGCCACGTGATGGCGTCATGTGACAGCCTTATCAGTACGTCACGTGGTCACGCCGGGATGGCGGATTTTACGAGCCATTAGCTGTATTATGCGTCAGCGTTAGTAACTACCTGGGAAATCACAGCTCAACGCTGACGGATTCCTGAAGGGCAGTTACCGCGCAGGCCAACGCACTGAGACACTCCTTAGAATTTATATGACATGGGAGTTCCTTAGCGTGCACCGACATCGCACCGTACACGGGTCTGCAACATTTCTCCTCCACCTAAATGCAGCCGCCGCAGCCGGGATTCCACGCCGTGACTTTCGGATCAGCAGCCGAGTTCCATAGCCACTAGACCACTGTGGCGGGACCTGTCGATAAGGTGTCTAGAACGTCTCATGAACGCAACTCCAAAACGAATCCTATGAATCATACTGGATATCTTTCTCTTCAGTTTGTGAGTCATGCTCTTGTTCAACTAGACGACTAGGCTGCTGAAGGACGCTGCCACAAGCAATCGCAGTCTCTAAGAGCAAGTTCGATAGCTTTTCCTTGGCGACACTCAGCCTAGTAAACAGAACCTAAGCGCTTCTCGGCGTTTTATAAACAGTGCTTATAGTAGATCTCACATCTGTACTTACCAGTGATTGTTGAGACGAACCTTCGTGCCTGGCATGGGGCGTGTGCCACGCTGAGCAGACTTCTTCTTCTTCTTGTTCTAGCAACGGAGACCGAGAAATGGTCCTTCCGAAATTCACGGAACTGCCTGTATGAAACGTACAGGCCTCAGAGGTCACTGATCTGCTTGTATTCTGTGGAAGCGATTGCTAGAACCGCAAACACGTCATATAAGTCCTGATTGGATGCTCCCTAGCACAAATGCGAAAGGATGACGACCATTAGTCGGTAGGCGTTGATGATGATGATGATCCTTCAATTTTGGCATCTACCCACTTGGGGGGATTAGCCAAGACTCAGGCGGATTTGAGTTTAATTTACTAAGTTATGCTACCTGAAAGGTTTAGTCGTCCTTTGATGTTGAATTTGAATATTACAAACGTAGTCAATCAATCAATGGTATAGAGTCAATGGTAGAATCAATGGTAGGCGTAGTGCTCCCATGTTGATGTTTTTATGTCTTTTTCCTTCACTTGCTGTAACTGCTTGAATATGTACTGTCACCGATATCGGGGCTATCGTACGCATAGGTTTCTCGCATTGATTGTAAGAGACTCTATGACCACACGCTCTTATTGAGCATAAGCGCTGACATTGAGCCTTCTGATCTATTCATGAAACTAACAAATAAGCAAAGGAATAAATAAATGAAATTGAGGATTACGCGAAGAAAGTTCACTGGGCATGTTTGTTTGAAGGCGATGATCTCAAAAATTACCCAAGAAGAGAAAGAAAGCAAAGCTAGACGAACTGAACAGATACGGATTTGGATTTGATGTTTGACATTTTTCATTCAGATATATCATTATCTGCAGTGTGGTCAATCCTCCTCGTTGGTATGTGTCAATTCTAGAAGCAACAACAACAGCAACAACAATGAGCTCGCGCTGAAGGTACACACAGCCTCATATATATATTTCCATGCTTCGATCTGCACGCGTTACGTCACCCTTACAGTGGCACATTAGGTTGGTTGCCACTTGTTAGCGGAAACTTCAGAGCATGGAGTTAACTTGCATAGGGAGCACAGAGAAGAGTTCGATTATGTCGAATGAGCAAGTCCAACTATCTACATTGATGTCCTTTGTTTGCTGAGCGCGAGAGAGCTCTCAAGGCTGACCAGAACAAACACGCGGTTCGCTACCCTACAAAACGGTGAAGCTCTAGAAAATTAAGGAGAAGGAGGCAGAGAGATAGAAGCAAACTGCGTGAACGCGGCCTCTGCCCTTCGGAGGCGCAGGACTACAACAGAAGCTAATGGGTATGAGCCTGACTTGGTGCTTGGAACAGCAAGAACAACACGTTAGTTGGACACTACATTAGTGTAGCTCAAATAATTTTCCCCCTTTACCGCCGGCTTCATGTTCAATCCCCGTAGTGGGCATGTGCCACTTTTCGAGGAACAAGCAAGCAAGTGTGGCTGACGCTCCCCTTACAACGACTAAGACAGACCTTACGAAGTGCTGGTCAAGTTCTTTGCTGTCCGGAACGAGCCACTTGTGAGAAGGACAATTCTTCACAGTAGGCAACGAAGCCTACAGGTAAGAGTTGCATATAGCCATGCTGTGCTGGTGAACCGGCCGGGCAACGATAATGTGTCACCAGTTTGAGAGAGAGAAAAAAGATAATGCGTGCTATTCCGTGGGGAAACCATAGTGCAGCAGGTGGAATATTTATTACCTCGAGGCAAAGTAATAAAATAGATATTACTTCGTAAGGTCGTCAGGAGACGGGAAGCAAAACTATCCAGGGCTGGTATTACGCAGGTAAATCTCCTGGTGCAACGCGAGCTTCATATTGTTACGGGGAGTATTTATTAGGCGAGGGACAGCCTACAGTCGTCCGGACAAAACTGCTCAGAGCGCACCAGCTGTAAGGGCACCTCTAGCCTGTGCCCCACACCAACGTCTTCGTCGTCGTCGTAGCTGTGACATGACCCCCCGCCGGTGGTGCACCGTCCCGGTGCGGGCGTGTCTTAAAATGGCGCATCGGAATTGTATGGCTTGAGGCGCGAAACATGCACGATGTCACTGCGTGGTGTTGCAGTTGAGGAGGGGGGGGCGAGACTGGCGAGATCTCATAGGTGACAGGAGTCACCTGGCGTAGGACGCGGTAAGGTCCGACGTAGCGTGACATGAGCTTTTCGCAGAGACCAACGCGACGAGATGGGAGCCACAGGAGTACGAGGGAGCCCGAAGGAAAATCGATCTCTCGGTGCCGACGATCGTAGAGGGCTTTCTGCGTCGTCTGGGAGGACGAGAGCCTAGCTCGGGATAATGTGCGTGCAATGAGCGCACGGGTGATGGCATCATAAGCGTAGGAGGTGGTGGACGCCGGATCAGAAGGCAGGAGGGTGTCGAAAGGCAGTAAGGGACTGCGGCCGTAGAGAAGGTAAAAGGGTGAATAGCCGGCAGTTTCGTGACGCGAGGAGTTATAAGCGAAAGTGACGAATGGCAGAGCAATGTCCCAGTCTTTGTGGTCATCGGAAACATACATTGAAAGCATGTCGGTCAGTGTGCGGTTGAGCCGTTCGGTAAGTCCGTTAGTCTGCGGGTGGTATGAGGTGGAGAAGTTATGCCGAGTAGCGCATGATCGCAGGAGGTCGTCTACCCCGCACCTCCACCAAAAAGATGTTACGGGGAGTATTTATTAGGCGAGGGACAGCCTACAGTCGTCCGGACAAAACTGCTCAGAGCGCACCAGCTGTAAGGGCACCTCTAGCCTGTGCCCCACACCAACGTCTTCGTCGTCGTCGTAGCTGTGACAATATTTTTAAACGTGAACTAAAGCTGTAGTGCATACGTGCGTACTACGTTTTCATTATAGCCTTACAAAATGAATTGTACGTCATACAAGCATCAGTGATCGTCTTTTTCTTGTTATGTTATCGGCGGAAATGTCACTTATGGCTTTACCCAAAACCGGACTTGGGAACGCCAGGTATGTCTCTGCGGCCTGTCGTTTCTGTCACGTGGTTTTTGACTCGCATCTAACCTAGTTAGACTGCTTCCGGTCCGTTGTCCCAATTCCTGGTACGTGTTTGCGGCCTTAACCATGTCTCGTAGAGATTTTTCGGTGACGACTTAGTCTCACTATTAAGGCTTACTGTGAACTAAAGGGGGACCCTAAAGTCTTACTCTGACCGGAAGGACTTTTTGAATGTGGAAGTCATTTTCAAGCAGAAATACTGCATGTGACTATCGGCCGGAGTCAACGGTTAGTCATCGCGTAGGCCGTTACTGAACGTCCTTGGGATTTTCGCGTTTCGTAGGCTTCGCCCAGATGTACTGCTCAGGCGAGCCCGACATCACCTCGAGTACTACCGTGCTTGACATTGATGGGACGGACGGCAGTAGCGACTCGATAAGCTTCGACTCCACTACAAAGCTCAAGTCCTCGCCCACGTCTCGTCGGCGCGGTCTAGGAGAAGGCGGCTTCTCGGGCGACGTTGGCTGCGACGGCGCAGACGCCGGAGACGCCACCAGTGGCATCGCCCAGAAACCGAGGCGGCCACGCTCTCCGTGGTCCAAGGAGCACCAGAGGATGCTGGTCGCGGTCTTCCTGGTCGGCTTTCTGTTCGCCGTGGTTGTAGGAGCCGCGTACTTCCTGGACAGCGAACCTGGTGACTGGGTCCACTTCCGGGCCATGCTGGAAGCCGCAGCGGCATCTTCAGCGAACGGAACATCCAGAATTGTTCTGCAATAACGACATGCTGTCCCCGCCATATTTAAGACTACGCGATACCGTGCGACGTGTGACATTACTGAGTTCCTATCAAAGGGAATAGCAGGTGCCTAGCTTGGGAAGCTCATCGGAGTGGCTCACGCGACTTTCCCCACGGAAAGTGATGATCAATCCAAGTATCGAAAGTGCCAACGCCGCCTTGTATTTTGTGTCCGCGTGTGTCCCTGCGTTTTCCATGTGGCAAAAGCTGCGTCGTGTGACTGAGAAATGCCCCAACTGGAAACCACATAATTTCAGTGAATTATTTGCAAGCTACGCCCCACGATTTTTTCTTTGTTTATGATCTCTAGATAACTCCTTGTCAACCGCACAAATAAAAGCACATTGCTTTTTCTAAGCTTTTGATATTTACCACTTTGATATACACGTGCATATGTCATACACTCGTATTACTTTCAGCTCGGAATATTGCACATAGCACATTTTTGTAATTACTCTCATACTCTTGCTTTGAAAGAGTAATGTTGCAGTCATCAAAATTCCAAAATGTTTGGTTGCCAAAGACGTACCCTGATAAACCAGTAAAAGTCACCCGTAAGGTCTCCCAAGCGGGCAGATGAGAGTTCGCGCGCAGAGCCGGGGTTTCGCTTGTACAAAATCTGGCTGTCCTTCAGAAGCAGGAGAAAGAACGGCAGCGCCATTTGGTTACTGCTGTAAAGTGGGGATGTCTTGGGCCCAGAATGGCAGGTACAGACAATTTTGTGCACATTACCCTCATAGGAGAGCTGTGTGAGTCAGTCGGGTAAATGTCTTAGAAGGGTGGGCGTTTGGGCTAGTATTGTTTTTATTTCAATATACTGCAGACCTTCTCGGTCCAAGCAGGAGTAGTAGTACATAAATGGTTACAGTTGTGTCGAAAGTGACGAGTGCATTCCAAAGAGACAGTTCAATGTTGGATGACATGTAAACAACAGTTTCAAAGATACAGTTTTTAGACAACGTGCGAGCACAATACAAAAATGTAACTTTGTTCCTAAATAAAGTGGGCAATGTTCAACAGATTAACTATACGTGCCCAAGCTCTGCGTGTCTTTCTTTGTTCAACATCGTCCACTTTATTTAGGCGCCAAAAACTGTTGTAGTCGACGGATGTCAGAAGCGACGGGTGATCAGCGCGTCGCCTGAAAACAAGGGCGGAGTTACTGCATGTAAGAATTTTATTCGGTTTGTATACAGAGCGGCACAGGCCGCGCTTTGTGTGCATATGCTGCCTTTAACATTATTTCTGGCCATCATTTACATTATCATTTTTAAAGAAATGAGTCGAGCTCGATGAATTAGCGCGTGAATTTCCCGCGTAACGCGAGATCACCGACGAAGAAGTGAAAGAGGCCGCTGCTCTGCACCGACGCCAGCGAGCGTAAGTGAATGCCCCTTGGTTTCGGTTCAGGCAATTAAAGCTAAAGCTGTATTTATAGCTGTTACTCACAGAGTAGCATTCATGGCTGTTGGGCTATGAAGTTCTCCTGCCATGTCTCGAGCGGAGTGTAAAATTCTGTCAATCGTGGTTGAGAAATTTCACAGGGGAAAAATGGAACGTCAGTATTGTCGTGCCAGAAAATAAAGTGAGCGTGTTGTTTGATCACGTAAAACGTCGATGGCTTGTCGATCGGGAGGCCGCCAAGCACGCTTGACGCACCTGGAAGGATTGCCGGTAGCCGCCTTCGACCGCGAAGTTGGCGGCGGCGAGCACAATTGGTGACTGTGGGCAGAAGAATTCAGAACCCGGGAAGAAGGTCTACTAGTTGCGGCTGCCTGATTGTTAGGTAATCCAAACACGATGCGATCACAGACGTGACTACATAAGACACTGCCTCCTTGGCCCACAGATAGACACACTGTAACTGAAACAAGACCACGACACACAGTCGACACAGCAGTCAAACGAGGCAGGATCACATTGCAAGCTCTGTTACAGTCGACCTGGGGAGAGACCGCCTAGAGAACAGAATCCGTCACTCCTCGAGGAACTGTCGTGCAACTTGCCAAATAAAAAACAGAGGCCAGCATGATTTTTTTACCTGAGGTGAACCTACGTGGAGCAGTCCCTGGGGAATTTGAGCTAAGGCAGAATACGTACCAATATTCCGAACAGATTCATTTCAAGCAAACAGCTGCACCAAAATGACGAAGTAATCATTGCATCGGCTGCTTGCAGTAAATTTTGTAACTGTGAGCCACGTAAAATGAGTTCGCAAGCAGTCGACTTCGCTGATTACTCGAGGGTCGCCCACTGTACGGCGTGCCTCATGATCACATTTTTGTTCTGGCGCATAAAAGACCAAGATCTTTAGCCCCCGCCTTGTCTTGGCCACCGCCGATTACTCACATACATGTCTCTCCTGACCGCAGGCGATGATGGACGACACGAGAGGGCTCTTTCCTTGGAGACGTCGACCCGAACACCACGATTACTACCGCGATCCACGGGAACTTAGGCAAGAAGGCGAGGCCGAGTGGAGAGATCGTCATTCGTTTCCACACTATGTCCAGCGGCCGCACCAAGACGGGCTTGAAGGAGTTCCAGGCCGCAGCCATTACTACGAGTTCCCTCGGCCTACTCATAGGGATCCGTACCACAGAGAACCGTATGTTGAGCCACCCCCAGTGGCCCGCCACGGACCTCATGTGGCGCCTTCTCACCAAGTTCCTTCTCGTCCTTCGTATGTTCTTCCCCGCCGAGCAGGTAAGAGCTTTGAAGTTTGAAGTGTATTCAAAGATGATGCACATAAAGAAATAAACATATACATAAATAGACAATGCTGATACAGAGAAAGGTCCTATAGTGTAAACACTGTAGGGGGACTTTATTATAATGGTAGAAAAAAAGTACAATAGCACAATAGGTGATATCGTTTTGGGTTTGACTAACACTTTGGTCGGGCAGCAAACGGGCCTCAAAATGCATAGGTGATCAGCGAAGGTTTATGGCAATAGAAGACCTTCGCCTTTATTTTCTCAGATTTCGCTGCATATGATTTCGCTCTATATTTTGACGTTGTCACAAACAATGTGTCGAATGCGGTGAAAGATTTCATTCGTGACTCAGTGTCTCCCTTCCTAAAAAAGAACTGAAGCCTATTCCACGTACGCCTCTGAAATCTGAGTAAACAGTGGTTCTGACAAGCAAGCGCCAACACCTAGCGAATACACTTTGAGTTCTTTCTTCGTCAACTCCTTCTTTCACCTTTCTTTCCTTCGTTATCTCTTCCTACGCCGTATTCTTTCTGCCGTCTTTCTTTCTTTATCTCTTCCTTTATTGCACTAATACCCATTCTTTCCCACCTGCTCTCTCCCCCTCTCTTAACCACTCCTTGCTAACTATACTGTACATAATTTTGCTGTGGTTTGCCCTCTCCTCTTCCTTTTCCTCCCTGTCACCCTTCAACAGTTCTCGTTACCACCACCCCCTCTCCCCTAATAATTTGCATCATTTGCTGTTCACATTCCGGAACAGAGACAGAGAAAAATGTCAGAGAGATGTTTGACTCTTCTTTACTGGCGGTAACGTGGATACTTAGCCCATCAGGCGCGGATTATGACGGAGAGCCTGTAGATAAGTCAAATATGTACGCACAATTTCAGTGGCACTCCATATCCTTTTGCGGAAAAAAAAAACACAACCGCGCTTACATGTTGACACTCTCGTTACGTGGTAGTTAATTACAATTAGGGCTCAATTAGGTGTAAATTGTTTCAGAATTCGGTCATCCTTTATTCTGTGGCATAAAAGGAATGAGAAGTCAAACTTCTAACGCATTTGCACTTTATTATTCGCTGTGTTCATTATACGACCCAACAAAAAAATGATTGTCGTCGCTAAAGGGTTTTTCATTTCTGTGTCGCTCTCTCCATGTTTCAGAACCACTACCGCAGCCATTGCCTTACGCGCACAAGCAGCCGCCAGTGGTACCTGCCCCTTTGCCCAAAGTAGCGCCACCTGTTGCTTCGACGCACTCTCGTCACCATCAGCCGTATGCCCCTGCCGCTCCTATTGTGGCACCTACGCGGCCGGCGCCAACGGCGGCTGCCCCGCCCCTGCCGGCGAAGAGCGGGCCATCTGCGACGGCGCCAAAGCCTCCTGCGATGGTGGCAGCAGCGCCCCCAAAGCCGGTCGCATCTTGGCAGCCTGTCCACAAGGTATGGTGTTCGGTCTGTGCCATACGTTGGAGATACTGGGATACCTCGTTAAGCAGGCGCAGCATATTCAACTACGGAAATAACAAGTGGCGAAGAAAGTGTCGTGCATGCTCTGACCCTCACCTGAGCTCTCCTTTGAGAGCTTAATTTCGATATTAAGCCTAAACCTGAATGCCTGCATAGCAACGGTTTGAAAAGGAAGAGTACAGCAGTTTTTAAAAAAAGTATGACGCAGGCGATGGGAATTCGAGAAGTCTCATCAGGGGATAACGTGTATCGGCGCTTTGCAGAAATATACTCTGTTTCTTATCTAAACCTCACCACTCTCTCCTCCTCTCTTTTTCGAGCCTGTGTAGAACCTCGCCGCAGGTTGTCGAGATTACGCTCAAGTTTAAACAATGAGCTTTTAGATTTCGTTATATAATGCAACTTGACGCGCTGTAGAAACACGCCGGAAGACAAGGCAATTGCGAGAACGAATACGGTGAGCTCCTGAGATTGGCGTCCCACTCGAAAACCTAAATGCAAGTACGCATGCGAAATTTCACAGTTTCTTGTTGGTGTCACAAAGCTACATTAAACATTAGAACTAAAACCCCAAATATGCGTTGGCTCCTTACATCAGTATTGCTTTTTTTTTATGGGTGAGTATTCGATCTTCTTTTTTTTTTTTGCGCCAGTATAACATGACGTGCTCTACTTAACGCAATCTTTAAGGCCATGATGCCGACTGCAATACATAAAATGTAGTCCTAATGGGAAGAAATCGGAAATTGACTGAAGAACTCGAACTGTGATATAACGCTGCAGCAACCTGCCGTGCAGTCGCATGGCACACGTTACAAGGACGAGCGAGCTCCGAAGCCGAAACACCACCGCAAACGCGAGGAATCCATGATGACCACATCGCTAGCAGCATCACCTAGGTACGATGTACTAGCACTCTTTTTTCAACTGTTTGTGCGCATATTATGAACACTGGAACAAGCAAGTCTTTTTTTTTTCTTTTTTCGTTAGCCTTAAAAGTGATATATGGTACAACGTGGTGAACAATACGATACACCTTGAACCACGGGGCTATAGAAAAAGCGTCTTAGCGGGAGAAGCGATCCCGATGAATGTTTATTCGTAATGTAGGAGTGTAGTATCGCATCGATGCATTCAACATGCATATATTCACACCAGAGCGGGAACGGGGCTTTTCGTATTTGAACTAAAACGACAACGCAAGAAAGTTAGCAATTACAATTTTTTATTGAGTAATGTTACAAGGAGTGCAGGCGGGGCGTGCAGGGGCAGCGGTTGGCTTGCCGAGCAAAAAAAAAAAAAATGTCGTGCTGACACAGCACTTCCTTAAGAGATCGAAATTATCAGCTGATGCTATAGACATCGCATCCGGTGTTTCTGCAAAGTGTACGAGCTATGTTTTGCGTCTATTACTGACAGGGAGTACCGCGCGTCCTCGATTTCGATTAGCGTCATGGGGTAGGGTAAAGACGGGAGGGGGGGGGGGGGGAGGCAGGGGCAAAGCACGGTGACACACTACCAAGCGAAAAAATGGTTGAGGTGGAGCGGGAGAGTTTGGAGCAACAGCATTGGGGCCCCCCTCTGGACCCAGGAGTCCTGGCCCCGCCCAAGACTGTTGATCCAGATGGACGGACCTTGCTTCCACCACCCACAGGTCTTCTCTGGATGCGCCAGTGCAAGACAGACTAAGAGCAATCAAAGAACCACAGAAGAATTGATTTCGAGGGAAATTAATAGAATCATGACAAGGCATACCAGTGTACATTACTCAAGTTCCAACTGATTTAGAGAGGAAACACATGGTCGAGCAGAATGTTAGGCAATACGTAAACAAATAAATGGTGTTTAATTAAGATTTTAAAAGCATAAGTGGCCTCTAAAGGGCTACGTGAGCGAAGTATTACACGGCCAGTCGAGTACTGGTATAAAGTCGGTAGACTCGGGCTTTGCTTGTAGCCACACAGTGCTAACGACGGATAAAACGCATGATGACGGTCGTTGTGATCATGTATACCGATGTGAAATATTTCGTGCCTGCTGCAGACGCCGTCGAAGCCACCGCGGCCGAGTGTCCCGCACAGTTTCAAGCTTTGAGTCCGACGCCCGAACCTCCGCAGGAGCGAGCCTCGCAGATTCGCGGTTCAGGACAGGAGCAGCGACCACCGGAGCCTCGACTCGTGCAAAGACCACGAGGTGTTTCGCCCTATACTTTGATAATGTCAAGCCTTGTTTTGCCCGACCTTCCCGATCGTTGCTGACGGCGACTTGTATTCATACTGTTAATCTATTGGCGAATACCCACATACGCAAGCGGGCATGTATACTTAGCCCCTTTAGTGCTATACCTTACGTGGTATTGTACGAGACTTGTACGCACTACTTATAAAAAATAACAGATTTCAGTTACATTTAATTGGTAAAGGGCATAACCGATCGCAACTGCAATAACAGGTTCAGAAAGCAGGCTTAAGTTCGGGAAAGCCTTCGTCAAGCCTTAAAGGGACCGACAACTGACCAGAACCTGCGATTAGATTCTGGCGGAAATGAAGAAACCATGAATTATGGTGACAGATTCAAGCATACTTAATGGGGTTTGAGTAGAATTTGTATTTTTAAATCGAGTTTGAAAATATCAAAAAACGGGTATGTCGCACAGCGTAGCCGTAGAGACTTCGTACTGCTATATGGAGTCTTCGGTTTGGTGTGCATAGTCAGATGCTTTTATACGCACCATAATTAGTGCTCAAAGTTAGAGCACGCATATTATTAAGCATTCCCGCTCTCTTCTTCTGTGCTGCCCACGAAGTACGAAACAAATAAGTTGACACTGCATGAGAAGCGGCGCTGCCTTCGCGGCGCAACCGTGAAACGGTCGCTGAAGGCTGCGACGCATGTGCGCGCCGTTTTTCTCTTGTGTCTGCGAAACCGGTACCGGAGTGTACAGCGCGAATTCGCGAGTGAGATCACAAGTCATAGCAAAATTGATTTCTTTATATTTAGGGCTTCACTAGTTTCCTTTTCCCATTGCAGCCTTATAATCGCTATCGGCCTCACCTCCCACTGTTTGCAACTCTGTGGCCTGTAAAGACTCCATAGTCGCCGCAGATGAAAAATTCGGATTTTATATGTTTCGCGGCGTTTTCAGCGTTACTACTGGGTGATTAGGCACTCTGACCGGATAAGTTTTCATTTGCACTGATAAAAGCAGGTACCACAAAAATTGGTTGTCGGTCCCTTTAATGGCTTTTTGCTTTCGCCCCACAACATCCCTGTTGTGACTTTTGTAATGTCTCCTGTGATGTCGGAATAAACTGAATTGAATTGAATTGAAGCACGTGCTGGCTCTCTCTGAGAAAAATGGCTGTCATAATCATCATCTTGTATGTCTGTTGCAGGACGAAGGCCTCTCCCCATGATTTCCAATCAGCCCTGTTCTCAGCGAGTTGATTCCACTTTACGCCTGCGAATCAATTCATCGACCCGCCTAACCTTTTGCCTATAGTTCTGCTACGTTTTCCATCTCTTGTTGCCCAATTCTGTTGTTTTCGCTGTCAATCGGTTGTCTGTTCTCCAAATCAAGTGTCCTGTTCAGGTCCACTTCTTTTTTCCCTCTTCATTGATGTGAAGATGTCAGCTACCCTCGCTCGTTCCCTGATCCATTCCTCTAGATTTAAGTTCACCAAGGCGGCAACGCTGCTTCAGCAGCTCAAACTGTGCCGTTGTTCTATCCCTATAGTATACCTGGCTAATACTGTCCTCCTATACATCGCAGGAGCACAACCGGGTCGTCATCTTCGTCGTCCTCCTCGGAGACTGCCCGAGTGATCCGGATGATGAAGACGCGGAACCTGCCGAAGCCACCTCCCGACAACTGGCAGTCGGCGGTGCGGCTCGCTACTGTCGTGGTCCTCTCGGGCACTGTCTTCTCACTCGTCATGGTGCTCGCCTATATCCTCGAAACGACCGTGCTCCTTCCCTGGGACAACGTTAACACCGATGTCGTCACGTGAGTCCATTGGCGAAACTTCTATGCCGCAAGGTTTAGCTCTACCACGCTGGTCTCAGTTACACAGCTGGTGCAGTCGACTAGAAACAGGGGTAGCCGACTCGAGGACAAGAAGTGTCGCAATAAGTGCGGTCCAAAGAGACTGAACCTACGATGTCTTGTGCGATGTGCGGAGGGTTTCGCTAAGTAGCTTGGCGGTTATGCGCGGTAGACGTCCTTTATATGGTTCTCGGGACACTTGGGAGTCCCAGGAAACGAACGGGCGAACGTACCACATCCCGATTTAGCTAACCGAGCTGGCGACGTCCCAAGAAAAATACTAAAGACTCACGCCCCGCACGACATCCTGGAGCACCAGCATCGTGAATGGCAAATTTACGCGTTTCCGCATCCGCATCTTGGAGTAGGAGACGCTCGGTATATAGAAATACTCACTCCCACGTTTCCGCACTCGGGACTGTGGCACGCAATGTGGCCAATCCAACATCCCGGTCACGGTCCCTGGTGCGGGGGTCGGCCTTCACTTCCCCATGTTATGTGGGAATGCATGTATAGGCCACAAAACTTAAATTCACCTCTAGTACTGACCTCTCTTGGGGAGCCCTTGGAGGCCGTCCTCGCTCGAGTCGGCCTGGAGACCTAGAAGGGTCTCTTAGACCATGCCGAGCGTACAGAGGCGGCCACTGGAGTCCTGGACTGTATTGACCCACCCTTCCCTCTCCCTTGTTTGCCCTATTTATAAAGTAAAGTTTTCACTCACTCACGTTGTGTTGATTTTACCAATGTGTCTGTGTAAACAATGGCCACTAAAAGGAACCGTGGTGTAAAGATGATGACGTGCAGAAACGTATGCTCTAACGAAAGGATAACTAAGTCTGCATGCGTGACACACTGCCTAAAGCCTAAGCATGAGGAGGCGTCCAGAGTTTAGGCTGCATACTGCGTAGTTGGATAGTCCGTAGCGATCTTGCCATCGCCGAAAGCTAGTAGTTGTCGAATAACCGAACTGGGGCATAGCGCCAGCTAAAAGGAACGCATAGAAACTGGTATGCCAAATTTGAATAAAAGAAAAAGAATGCAGGGAACACTGAACACCACGTGTCCATAGAATTCTGCTATGACACCGTGTTTCGAGCTACTAGCAGCGACGGAAAAGTCACAAAACCTGCACCGCTATGAAGGACGCACAGAGCTTTCCTAATATTGCACGCCGATTTCACAGCGGCAACATTCAACGTCCTCTGATGGCATGTTTGACTGTAGGTTATACGTGCCTTGCGGTACATCCTTTCACCGTTTTGTTTGTGGATTGGTTGCAACGGCTCTTTTATACTAAGGGGTGCATTACTGCCCTAAATAGTTTACATTTGTTCAATACACACATGTAGCTACAGGGAATTCACACTCCACATGCACAAAGAGCGTGCAATTGCTCGTTAGGCACATTGCTGTTCAAAGCCTTACAGGGTAGCACGTTTCGACTGCACAAAGCGTAAGCACACTGCGTATAAAGTTGCTAGTCGTACTCGCCATAATACTACATGCATGGCTATCGCAATCATTGCTTCGTCCTTCTTGCCAAGAGAAACTCAAAGATGACGCCTAAATATAAATTCATAGTAGTTATAGGCGCGCGCGTCAGTCTACTTAATGAAAACCGCAATGTGTAAGCTGAAGGGTCAGCGATACATTCGTGCCTTGCACGTCAACGAAATATGCAGCCCAGATGGTCACATGACTTTCTCTTCCGTTAGTTACGCCGGAAGGTCGACGTCGGATTTTTCGACCCGTGCGTCAAATGGTGCTTTCGCATTAATAAGCGTTCATTTATCCAAACAGCCATTAACTTTGAATGCTTATTACCACTAATGATAAGACATCATTACAGGAATGTTCACGGGCTCGATGATGGAACCGTGGAGGTGGCTTTCGGCGACAACACTACCGCGGTTGAGGGCTTCATGGCCAACGACACTTCTGTCGAGCTCCAGGACGTTGTGGACTACAATGGTGACGTCGGAGATACGGCTGCGCTGGTCTGACAAGCCGCTGTCGTCCTGGCGATTGATTTGTTTCGATAATCGATATTTCCGCTAGATGATGAACGAATTCATATTGCGTACACGAACACGGTATCGCGACGCACCGTCGTGTCGTTTTCCTAAGACTTGAACAAGAAAGTTCGATAAGGACGACATAGAGAACGTCTGTTTTGCAAGCGGTCGCCTGCGTTTGTAGATACTGAGAAATGGGCGGTCATGCCGTTCCAAGCTTTGTTTTATTTTTTATCCTTTAGTTCCCACAATCACCACGGAAAGAGGTTTCGGGGCACTGACAAAAGAATCTTGCCGGAGTTCAAGATTCGACTGCCTAATAAATGAAGCGGCGATCTTAGTACAACGGCTTAGTATGATATTTTACATGTATCGATGAACAAATCATTAAAAACAATGGAGAACAAGGAATGTCGCTGGAGCCTCCAGCAACTCTCCTTGTTTTCAATTCAATTCAATTCAATTTTTATTTACCAGGGAAACAATCCGGAGGGACACCTGGGCAAAAAGCTGTCGCAGCAGCTTGACAATGGCCCAGGGTCCCCTACATGGCAATAGTGTGCACATACAGCAATAGCATACACATTATCATACGCCAGCATATACATCATTTTTATTTATCTGTTCATCCATTCACTCCTCCATCTTGCCCTGGGCTTCTCTTCTAGTTTGGTTTAAATGCAGTGCAAGTTTATACCTTGACAGATATATTATATTGAGTTTGTCCGTGTGTTTTCTTACCCCTATTAAGCGTGCTCGCACTTCTGGAAATCTGATGAGTCGCTGTGCCTGGTTCGCAATTGTATTGAAACGACCATTTGTTTTTATTTCACCTGATAGCATTGCGGTTTGTTACAATCACGCAATTATGAAGACGTATTGTTTGGTAAGTGGCTGGCAGTTGATATTATATTTTAGCTTTTTTATATCCCTCTTGTAGTCAGCACCAATGGTCAGCGGACAAACGCCAGTATGTATGTTGTGCTATATGATAACGTTAATCATACCGATCTATGTTGTCACTACTGGGAAGACTTTGCGAATCTGTGTTTCTAACGAGTAATTGGATGCTATTGTAGTAGCTTTGTAGCGCGCCGTACGGGGGTCAGAAAACTTCAGACGCCGCTCGAGGTTGAGTTCAATGCCCGCAGCCACAGCGTCCGGTCGTTGGGTCCCAGTGCCAAACTGTTTGTTGTCACTGCCTTGTGTAGTCTGGTTGTGTCCCATCAAGCTACTTACGTAGCTTTTCATAAGGAGTTTCTTAATTTTAGAGCAACTGTACCTCAATAACGCGCCTTAATTTAACGCCGTCTGTTTGATATCAATAACATTATGATTATAGGTAGCCGACCGGCGGTGCGGTCCAAAAGATCTAGCAATGTTGGTGTGTTCAGCAGTGTACAGAGGCAGAATAAATAACGTCAAGAAAATTGTTTTTGCGTATATAATAACCATACAAGGGTTAGATATACAAATAGGAAATCCGTAGAGATCAAAACTGTGGCACGGTACTTCGCAAAGGAACCTTCGCGACATCTCCTCGCATTTCGATATGAGAGCTACCTTGAGTTCCACAGAAATTGAAATTCTGTAATGACAAAATATTTACAGCCCCGTGCGATCAATGACCTTTACAGTTTAAACACGCTTAACTCTAGCGACGGTAAGTGAACAAAATTCAGAAATAATTATAAATAATTCGGTCGTTCTAACATGTCAGATCAGTACATCTGTCGATACCATTGAATCTGACGAGAGGGTACTTGTTGCTGCTCGAATATCTGGACTAAACCCACCAGGGTTTGGTTTACTCAGCAAATTTATAATGAAAAAAAAAAAAACTTTCTTTGCGGTGCGTCACACTAGTACCATACTAGTGACCAAAAAAAAAAAAAAAGGAATGACCGCTTAATTTAAGGTCGGGCGGTCCCATGCCGCCATTTTCCCGCAAGGGTGGGTGACCTCCCAAGCGTACAGTACCTTCCAACTGCTGAGCACCAGGCGGAGGCGCGCTTGTCCCTATTCTACCGGTAGGTACCCGGCGGCAGTGGCGGATGCCTCCCTGCCTACCACAGCTGCGGCGGACGCTCAACTTTTTCGCCAATGCCGTGGTGAGTAAGGTGTGCCCGGGGGACCTGCCACGTCCTCATGGGGCCACCTTCGAGATAAGTACACGTAAACCGGAGCGCCAGGTGCGCATTCCTCTACCGGCGTACTCCTCCCAGTGCCGGCGGGTGTCCGGCCGGCACTGGGATTCGAAGCCGGTACCTACCGCATCGGAAGCCGACGCTCAACCACTGCGTCACCGGCGCGGTTAAAAGGAGTGGCCTTACAGATGTGACCTTAATTACCGCGTCGGTGGCACGATAATCGGCTGCCGTTAGCACTATGTGGATATATGCGGGCTGGGCGAACGCGTAACGCATCGTGGCCAGGAGAGAGGGGTCGCAGGTTCGATTCACAGTCGCACCGAACGTTTTTTTTTTTCTTCTTTATTTCTTTATTTGCAACTACTATGAACTTGCGCTCACCAACAAAGCTGATTTTCCGGTCAGAACCAACGACGCCGACACCGGAATTTCTGCGAAACGAGCTCTATGTAGTTTATTTTAGCGCTACCGAGTTAAAGTAGGGGACGCCATCAATAGCGCAATCGCGTAAAAATAAACTAGGAGGCGGCATTACGTGGTTCCGCTAGCCTTGGAAAGCCAGCATTGTCTGGCGCCGTTCCTACCGCTCTCGGAGGCCTTGTTCGCGGTGCATTTTGGGTAAGACTGGGTGCCGGTGGTTGTCGGAGCACTCGAGATCGTGTGGTAACCGGCAATATTTAGTTGCACATGACCATACATAGATCCACCGCTTGCCTATCCAACGACTCGTGGCCAGGGCCCACTATCTGATGGTTCTTTCTGTGAATGTTTCTTGACTAGGCTTGGGTATTGTCACGTGACACCCTCTCTCCTAGCTTCCTTCACCCTCCTTGGTGTAAGGAAATTGTCATCGCTGTAATCATCAACCCTTCACCATCGTTGTTCCGCGCGGCCAATGCGCAGTCCGTAAGCGAGAAGGTGAAAGTCTCCGAAGGTGTACGGCTGGCTGCCGCTCTTTTTCACTCGAGGGAGCGAAGCTTTGAACAACGCGCGATGCAGGTCGAAGAAAAGGGACCCGGCTTTTGCACGTGCGGCGCCTTAATTGAGCCGGACAACGCATCCAGCCGAGCTGTCTCCAGGCGCGGTTCAGTTGCCTTCGCCGTCAACGATGAACGCGGCCAGCCGGTGGCCGCTGCGCAGACTCCTCACGTGTGCTTCCCGCAAGAGGCCCAGTCTTCGAAGGCGTCACGCAGGTTAGTTCTCTAAAAATAAATATACGCAAGTCAGTCACTCTAGTGAGATCTGGTAGGTTCCAATGCAAGAGACACGTCGGGCGATGCCAGGAAATGCGCAGCATAGACTACTGTTGTCAGCCACGGCTCCCGGCCCCGGCGGCCGCATTTTAGGTGGGGGCGCAAATGTTAAGAGGCCAATGCACTGTGCTTCTTTAGTGCATGTCAAGGGGAAAAGATCCGTAAAAAAATTCCAAAGCCCTCCAGTACGAATAATCATATCGTGGTTTTGGTGGGGAACGTCCCATCAATTATTCTTACAGAGGAATGATATTTCATTTTATCGTACGCCGTCTTTCACACGCATCATACGGGTTTCGTTTCAATGGCACATAGGCGGGTAGTATCTACTTCCCACCTAGGAATAGCGAAAGGGAATGAATCAAGGTCTCGTTTATTTGTTAGGCATCAACTGATAAACCAACAGACCCGGACCAACAGACTGTCGTTGCTCCGTTCATAGAGCATCGGACGCGTTATCGGAAAGTTGTGGGTTTGGTCACCAACGACGGGTGATGTTTTTTTTTTTCGTCCACTTTGATTCCTTTCCACTTATGTAATCATTATTACATTACAGCTAAAGGCTACGCATAATTCCCCTATGCTTCCCTTGGACCTATTGTCTGATGGTTGATTAGGTTATGACATCCACCTAGGTGGCACGTTGGTGGATAGTGAAGAGGGCGGGAGCAGAAAAGATCGAAAGGTATAGTAGGCGAGTGAAGAGGAAAGAGAAGAGTAGCAAATAAGAAAACACTGTGCTGCATGAACGGAGGTATGTGTGCTGTCTGCAGGAGGCACTGGCATAGGCGTACGAGGCAATATGAGGAGCAGCGGATCTTGTGCGTCGCCCAAAGCAAACGTATGACAGTGCACTACAACGAACCAGTCACAAAGTGCGAAGCGGGTGAATAATATCGCTCAACGCTCAACCTCCATAAGCGCTTAGCGGGACCACCAAATCGGAAAGAATGAGCAATTTTCAATTTAAGTCCATTCGCAATAGTTTACACTCGTGGACGCGGACAACATAATACCAGACTTAGGCACAAGGTTTTGAATGAGGCTGTCTTTCGTGGGCATGCCGACAATATGTCATAATGTTTGCCTGTTTTGCTCCTCTCTTTTCAGAACAAATGCACGTTTCAGCGTATTAGTGATTACGTTGTGAATGATCAACATTGACGTGTTTTTCCACTGTGCTTCTGCGGGAACTTTTAGCAGTAAGCAATTATGAAAGTGCGATCAATTGATTCAGGTTATTCTGCTATGAATTATGCTAAAGCCTGATGCTCGTTAGTAGTAAGTGGCCTTGCGCACTGAAATAATCGTAGCAAATGAATGCGGATTAGAAGAGAGCACCCCCTCCCTTAATACTGGAGCTCTAAAACTGTCACACTAACTGGCTCGGCTTCCGCTTGCACGGCCGGCATTCGTTGCAACGAATTGTAGACCTCATATGCGTCACTTGGCAACCATATATCCCACTCGCCGTCCGCGCTTATGCTCTGTGGAGTTTGCGTAACAATAAGAATAATAATAATTGTATTGATAAATTTCTTAGAAATTAGATGTGCGTGCATGGATACGCCGTTTGAAGAATAATTTTGCAATATTGTATGTCAGGAATTTAGCAGCCTGGATGATGCCTCCTGCATTATTAAGGTGCAAAAAATCATTGTCCTTTCATTGCCGTGGTGATCAACAAACAGTGTATCTGCTCACCACCACTACGCTTACACAGTGTATGTACGATGCGCGAGCGTCTGCGTATTCCTCTCTTATCCCGGTCTGCCACACGCTTCGAGCCCGTAGGTATAGTGAAAAGCTCTGCTTGATCTTCATGAGATTCTACCTTTCTTGAGCGAACAGTGGGAGACCACTGTCGAGACAAAAGTACAGGCTTTCAACAGTATGCCTACGCCATATTTAGGTAATTGTTACTTCTGGAGACCACTCGCGCGGTTAGTGTCAGTAGATCTGCAATAACAGCGTCCTGTCGTGCAGATCATCCAGAGCATCCTCCCGAAAATCGAGCTTAGCCGGGAAGAATTCTTCGCCCCGGTCAACGTCGACCCGACGTAGATCCTCCCGGCTGTCAAGCTCACCGAAAAGGTCATCTACCGGGCGGTCGGAGACGGCCCGACGTGGGTCATCGCGACAGGGCAGTCCTACGGGTCGAGCAAGGCCTCGTCGGCGAGCCAGGTCACCGCGCCGCAAGCGAGCCCCGTCTTCCCGTCGCGGATCGCATTCCCCGCGTCGCAAGGCTCCCAGAGCGCGCCGCAAGCGTTCGCGGCCGACAAAGCTGAGCCCGAACCTGGATTACAACGAAGAAGATTCGAACTGGATATACCGCTACGCCTTCGAATCGCCTGCAAGAGGATCCTCACCTATCAAGAGCTCCCCTTTAGGTGAGCATGGCGAAATGCACAGAGTTTGGAATAGGAGCGCTGGAGCCTTGGAGTTCCAAGGAACAAGCAGTACCGCAAGCCGTAAAATCAGTGTTGAAATCGTCAACGAAGCTGATTATTTATCTTTGTCGGTGTGGAATGACGCAAAAAGTTAGGCGATCAAGCCGAGTGTTCCACGGAAGCCCGTCAGGTCGGTACCAAACAAGTAGTTATAAAACGGTAGGCACCAACCGAAAGAAAATGTCTAAGACGAATAACGGTAGTTTCGGCTTCGCTGTGGAAGTCTTATTCGCTTTAACGGGAGTGAAGTGGCAAGTTCACAGATGCTCATGTATTCTTCAGTAAGTGACGTAAACGGCGCGGGTGCAGCCGATAGGGGGTGTTACCACACTTCGTCTTTTATTTGTTAGCTTTTTTCTTTTGGTCGGTGTTCATCGTTTTGTGACTTCAAAAAGATTGGTGAAGCTTGAGTTAAGTCATGCATGGCCTAATTTACACAGCGAAGCTGGTGGATTTAAAGTTTTTCATGGTATGTATTTCCAGCTTAATTAGTCTTAGCTTAATATACCTGACTTAATTAACATTAGGCTATTTTGGCTTGACTTAATTAGGCTCGGCCTAATTAGGCTTGTCTTTCCCGCCCACTTGTTATACTATACTAACCGTTATGCAACGTGTGGGATAATAGCATGAACACTACAGAAGACGTGCGCTCACAATGCGTAAAGTGCACGCGCATTTATTTCATGAGGATGATAATTTTATGCAGATTTCTGACGGTTTAACGGAGCGCTTCAACAGCTTCGCTGTTGCAATGTCACGACTTGCGCTTGACTATTAGATGTAGATTTTAAGCACCCCGCCACATGAGCGGAATTTTCGGGTGCATACAATATTTTGTTTGACCCCATCTTCTGTTCTTCAGTCTCTCGACTCCTTTATAGATATGAGGTGAGCTCCCTTATAGGCTTCAGGTACCAGCGTCACTTTTCGTTTCGGAATACAGGTTTACCATAACTGGTAAAGCATTTTGCGCCATTATCTTTCTCAATGACGGGTGGTCTGATGTTGCGGAGAAATCGAAGGTGATTGCTGTCTTTCCTGCCACAGGAGACGACACAGTATAAATTGAGCGTCGAGGATCAGTGTTGCAGCCACACAATGTGCGCTCCAGAGTAATGAGAATACTCGAACACTCCGCGGAGAGCCACTTTTTTACAGTCGATGACATTATACGCGATACGAAATAAGTACATGAACATATATATTACGAGCGTTTATTGTTGACTTTTATCGCGGCTCTCTGTTAATTATTTTTCTGGTCTTGGTTATTCAGATGGTACTCTAATATGCTATTGAACGTAATTTTTTTTTGTGTGTGAATGTTGTGTGTCATGCATTTGTGACGCTACACCCTCCCTGTAATGACCCCGAGCATGGGGTTGGCAGTTTAAAATGAAATAAATAAATAAATAATAAATAAATAAATAAATAATAAATAATAAATAAATAAATAAACTTGAGAATATAGTGACTTAGTGTTTTGTAGACAGAAGGTTGATTAATGAACGTAATTTACGGACGACGGAAAGCTAGCCTTACGCCAACCCCTTTCACGTAGTGTTACCTAAATGAAGCTTCAACGTTGATGAGCCTTTTTCTTCATTAAATAATCTTACTTCACAACGATCAGAATATAAATGGTTACTCACTTATTATCTCGATGATTTTCCGCTCAGGGAAACTCTTGGAGCCAACGGAGGCTGCTGAGAACGCGTACATCAAGGAGATATTTTGAGCATCGCATTCACGCACCTCCACACAGACTTGCCTCATGTCCTAGAGGGTGCATATACAGTAACTCTATCATGTTATTTTTCACAGTGCCCCCTGCAGGAGCCATGGTGCAGTACCAACCGACCTTGCCCGTCCAGGCCCAACCGCCCACGGTGGTACCGATCCGGCAACCGTTGAAGGTGGTATCATTACCAGCGAGCCCTGTACTGAAGGTTCTTGGGCCCCCGCGGCTTGTTCACCAGTTCTCGGAGAGGCAGCTGCGCACTTCCTTCATGCCGCGACCAGATCCTCCCGGTTGGGACTCGATTCTCCGCTTGAGTTTGGCTGTCGCCGGTGCCTCGATATTGATCCTGACCATCATGGTCGCGGTGTACATCATCATGACTTCGAAGAGAGAAGCCACGGAGGAGGACATATTCGCTCCCGTCACCCCGTCGTGGCTATCCATCGCATTTCCATGACAACGCCGTCTATTGCATATTACACGCGAAGCTACTTATCTAGACCAGCCCGTGTTCGCTGTTGTATTGTGTGGTAATACTCATCGTAACGAGTCCTAGATCTTTCCAGTTTGTGCTGCGAGATTGATTGTGTAATCTCACGTATCACTGTTCTTGTGTTCTTACAAATGTTATGTCCAAGTGTTTCAGAAAGTCGTGTCCATCGCGCTCGTATTCAGACCGACAGATGCTTTCCCTTTTTTTTTTTTGCTCGGACAATTTGCTGGTTTATTGATTAGTGCGGCGAATCACAAGGCGAAATAGCTCCCAAATAGCATGATTCTTCAGGAAGCTGCATTAAGTAAACGCCGGGAAATGGCTAGATTACAGGAGAGCAATACGAGATCCATGTACGATAAATAGACCTAAAGAAGCGAGGATGCCTAATAAACAGGCTGTGTGCAGGTTGACGCAGCATATCTTCCAGTTCATGGTCATCTAACGGGCTCATAGGCCCCACAGACACCACGGACTCTTGACCAGCCGGGGGGCTCATTCCATGCGTCTGAGTTTTCCTTTATAGAACACGGTTTTAACTTAATCTCTTAATACATGGGCGCCAAGTTTCTTTACTTCTCTCTGCATTTCGTGTACGTGCTTCTTAAGTACAAATATGTGTGAACACATAGCCGCCGTTCCTTTCTGCGGCCCTGCTACGGTGGTCTAGTGGCCAGGGCACTTGGCCGCTGATTCAAAGGACGCGGAATCGAATCTCTGACACGATTGCTGCATTTCGACGGAGGCAAAATGTTGGTGTCCATGTACTGTGCGGTGTTATCGCTCGTTAGGGGAAAGAAACGTGGAATGGAAAGAAAAATGATAGGGGTAACGCTAAGAGATAAAAAAACTAGCGGAATGGATCAGAGAACAGACAGGAGTAGCCGATATTATTATTATCAATTAACAGAAAGAAGTGGACCTGGGCAGGACATGTCATGAGGAGGAAAGACAACAGATGGACTGTAAGAGCGACGGAATGGATACCAAGAGAGGGAAAACTCCACAGAGGTAGGCAAAAGGTTAGATGGAGCGATGAAATTAAAAAAGTTTGCGGGTATAAAGTGGAACCAACTCGCTCAGGATAGGGTGGATTGGAAACCGTTGGGGGAGGCCTTCGTCCGGCAGTGGACCTAAACAGGCTGATCATGATGATGATGATGATGACCCCAGGTGGTCGAAATATCCTAAGCCCGCCACGACGGCGCTTATAATTATCTCGTGGTTTTGGGACGTAAAACAGGAAATCCATCTCGCTTAATCGTGCCCTTTAGGGCCGTTTTACGCTAGAGCCACCTCGCGGCTGCGCACATGTCGGCGGCCGCACCACCAACGAGCGCGAGAGAGAGAGAGGGCGAGATGAAGTTGAGCCATCCCTCACCTCGAGTCTGAGGTGTAGTGGTTAAGGTACTCGGCTGCCACCCAAAAAACGCGGGTTCGATCCCGACCGCGGCGGTCGCATTTTCGATGGAGGCGAAAATGCCAGAGGCCCGTGTACTGTGCGTTGTCAGTGCACGTTAAAGATAACCCCAGGTGGTCTAAATTTCCGGAGCCCTCCATTACGGCCTTTCTCTCCTCTCTGTCTCTTTCACTCCCTTTCCCCCACCCCCACGGACGCTTAGCCGTGCTCCCTACATGGGCTGCAGAAATTAGCGTCCTTTCCTAACCGAACCACAATCATCATCAGCATCATCATCATCATCATCACCACCACCATCATCATCATCATCATCATCATCATCTCCCCGAGGCTGGTGGTGCGACAACTGGGGCGTGCGGAGGGGCGAGGCGGCTGGAGCATAAAACGGCCCTAACCCTTTCCTTTGCCACACACGTGCACCCCATCATTTTTGTCAATTAATAAAGAGCAAACATGTCGCTCAATTCATCTGCCTTACTGTTGTTTTGTCAAAGTGTTCAGATATTCCCTGAATTCTCTGTGAAATAATTTCGTGCGAATCCGCAATTCAGTGCCCTTCCGAGCTGTAGACGTTCTTCGGCGCTCCACAAACGAGATGCGCATGCTGGAAAACATCTCAACGATCAACTAATTCAGATACTGAATTGTAACTGAAGGCACATTAAATCATATGAAAAAGATTTCTGGATGTTAGAAAGAAAGTGTATGAACAGCGGGCGGTCGGGGGCGCTACCAGAAAATGTGAATGATGGAAGCATCAATGCTGTCCCCAGGTATTTTTGCCTCAGCTTTTCCTTTATTTTCTTCCTTTATTTTTTTTCCTTTATTTCTGATAGCTGCTCTTCATGATTGCGTATTTTAAAAATCCATGTTTTAAAACTCACACTGCACCTCTTGTCTGTTTTATTTGTGGGTTCCTACGCAATATTTATATTTTAGTACCTTTAGGTTACCGTGGCTCATTCCCATTCGCATTACCGAAACTCAGCATCATCATCGAAGCTCAGTACAGCGGTGGAGGCCGCAGCAGCAACAACTACGGCAGTGCAGGAAAGCACATCGAACAGAGGTTCAAGCGCTCTAAAAAAGCCGCTTCGTTCGCAGCCGTAACTCCTAGAAAATGGCCACGTCGTTAGGTACCGCTAAAAGCACGGCCACATCGAGTACGACGGGCACTGCCACTGCGAGCCCACAGTCGAGCCTGAAGCCGCAAGCACAGGCGGATAAGACGATATGGAGTCTCAGCTGCTGCCTCTGCGTTCTCATTACGTTCCTCGTCCTGCTCGTCGGTGTCGCGTTCGCGGTCACCAGGATTCAGCAGAAAACACGCACTGTCGCGACGGCGCATTCGACAACGGCTCCGTGGTGAGACTTGAACGTCGCCGTTGTGATGAACTAGTCTTATGCATCGTGCCAAAAACTCCGGCATCAAGAAAAAAAGGACAATTCCGTGCTCATTTTCATCTCCTGCGGCCCCGAAAGCACGTGTAAAGTTCGACATGCGTCACCGGTGGGGGCTTGTGGAGTGCGTATGAAAAAGGCGCTGCCGCGCGCATGTGAATGGCCAGACGTTCCGCTGTGCTTGGAAGTGGAGATGTAGTTGCCCGAATTAACTACATGCTCTTTACCATCAGGGTGTAAGATCGTGATGACAGAGATTCAGCAAGTGGGTAAAGAAGCACTAGCACCGCTAGGGATGCGTCACCCTGATTTGATCATTGTCATGGTCCGTAGCATACACTTGATACTGTTACACGTGCGTTGTTCAGTTCCTAATGTCATGTACGTGCCACGTAAATTGGCGCTTTGTACGGAGTACTTCAGCGCAGGTGAATAACATCTGCGCATTCATATCAGTCCAATGTTCCTGCTAGTCCGAGAGGAGATAGTGCGTGAATGGAACAGTCCGTTGGTGCAAAGATGCGGACGGACGATGGGGGACATATTTCGACATCGCCTACCCTGTTCTCTCTGCTTTTATAGGCATACTTTCAATGCTTTCTTATAATAATGGTTCTTATTGTTCACCTCTCGGTTGCAGTATCGGTAAAGTTTCTGATGTCGTTTGATCAAAAGTTTTGTAAGTTCTTCTATCGAGCCATTGCGAACTTTAGTCGCACGAAACATCTGTGATAAAAAAAGAGAAAATGACACATTCGTAACGGAAATTTTCTGCCCTATTGTGACCATGCATATTCTTGCGAAAGCCGTGGTGGCTCACTGCTTGACGACTTTGGGACAATGCTCCAGTGGTCGAGCGGTGGAAAAAATTCACAGCATATCCACGGAGTGAATGATGATGAGTGGGCGAAGCTCCGCATGTTCATCGTAGATCGTGCCGAGTTCCGGATTAATTTAGTTCACGCGCACACCACGAATCCTCATGGTTCAACTACGCAAAAGTGAAATCTCCCACCGGCACTTCATGGCAAGTCAAGATCCAGTGCATATATATATATATATATATATATATATATATATATATATATATATATATATATATATATATATATATATATATATGGCCGGTGAACGGTTCTCCAGCGCGAGCAGTCGGTATTTTTCAATCAAGAAACTCGCTAGAAGACGCTGCCTGCGCCAAAGTTGTCTCTCGCGGGTGAGGGCGCGTTCTCCTTCTTTGCGAGCTGGTAGAGCGTTCATTGAAGAAAGAGCGTTTCCATAGTCAACGCGCGCCTTTCGCTCTCTCTGTCTCTCTCTCTCTCACACAAGACAGCAGATGGAAAAGTGAGAGAGCTCGCGCGCCGGGAGGCACGCGCCGAGTGTGCGCCTCCCACACGTAGCATCGTTCATTTCTTTGAAGGTAACGCGCTACTAGGAACAACGGACGGACAGACCCAAACCTTAAGGAGCTTCGCCGCTAAAACGCAAATGTGAAAAAAAATATACATGTTTAATCCCTCTGTGGTAGGAATCGGTATAACCCGAAAGTGAAACCTGTTCTCGCGAAGCTGTAGAGAGAGAGAGATGTTAGCCTGGTTAGTGGCCTGGCTTGCTACTCCAGGTGTTTCGTGGGGAATGAATACGCGGCAGTCTCGTGAATCAAAAGCGGGAGATCAGTTGGGTGCTCTGGACACGTGAACCCGTTGCATGTACACATCAGTGGGCCCTCGTCGCTGCACTAGGATCCTCGACAGGTGAGCACGAGCGAAAGTTCTGGAACGACTCGCATTTCTCCACAGACACTACACTGCACGCGCCAGAGCCGTGCGCAAACCTGCCATAAACCAGGAGCGTCAGCAAACCGCCACACCTTGAAAGCGAATATCGAACGGGTTGGCAGCGGATCGTTTGGCGAACGCACAGCCTGCAGCAGCGAAGGGCGCATCATTTGCATGTCGGCGGCCGTCTTTGCGTTCCTGGAGCTGAGAGCAACACAACAGACCATACAAGACAAATGTAGCGGCTTTGTTTGTACGTACTTCGCCAAAGCAACGCGCCGGCAGGACGTCGCCGCGCCGCTTATCTTCGCTGCATCGACGCGCTGAGACTCCAGAAGCGCCAACTGCCGGCGCGCATCAGCACGTCAATCTGCTTCGCTCCAGCCTTCCCAGATGGCTGTATACCATCACTGCGAATCACGGGCTCAGTGGAAGGGACGCCTTTGCTTTAATTGGATGCTTTAACTGGAAATCAGTTTGATGAAAATTGTAAAGCCGTCTAGTGAAGATATAAGGCCCGTTGGTTCGCGCCTCCCAAGTGTCGGTGGTGCAAGACACTATATAAGGATTTAATATCCATGCTCTTTACTCCTCCCTATTACCGCTCACTTTACTCGGATCTGCCGGGCCTCGATCTACTGAAACGAGTTCGCAAAATGTACATTGCTGCTAGTTCAAAAACGTCCCTTTATAAACTTCATTCTGAAACGTTGCCGGTAAAAACGTAGTTACAAAGAAAAGGCATTTTTGTTTCCTCAGTTAATTGCCGTCCCTGTGATGTCCCGGACACAATAAAACATATTTTTGTTTTCTGCAAAGACGCAATTCCCTGCTGAGACATCCTGCAGCGCACACTAATGAAAGATTTCGCCATCAATTTTCATACGATTCGTTACTTTTTGCCAACATATCTTCTTGAAGTGCGTTTTGACGTGTTTTTTTCTCATGGGAATGCATAGTCTATCGAAAACTATGGAGGATTGTATGCAGGATCGCATGCAGGATCGTAACGCAGAGCACACTGCCGCTTCAATTGTACATTTTATCAAAAGGACAGTTAATCTGATCGACGTTTATGAAGAACACGGCTTCACACCGGAATGGTGTCCCATCTTGGTGCGGTTATCATCATAAACAGCACTCTTCTCTCGTAGCACAGTTTGGGGAATGTTCATTGATTTTCTACTGCATTTTATGCGGAATGTTTAGTGTTCTGCTGTATTGAGCGCTCATCGTCTCGAGCTGGCTGTTTCATACGCATTGTAATATATCATGTAAGAAAAAGGAGGTGTCGGTGGTGTGATTGGTAGAGCTTCCAGCTCCTATCGTCGCCTCCCCTGTGTTTGTGGGTTCGAATCCTTGTCGGCGGTACATTTTTCTCTTTAAATGTGATGATTTTTTAGGTATCCTTTTACGAGACGGAAGTACGTATGTCAGTGTTTGCTTGCTGGACTACGGCATAAAACACTTTGGCGTTAAAAATATGCCTGCAGCCAATTACGAATGAGCTGTACCTGCATGAAACGGCCACCATAAAGAATTGTAAGTCTACGTAGCCCAAAATGTGCAGCGCATACAAACATACCCCAGCCCTGCATATGCTTGTCGGGGCTACGTAGGTCTGGGCTACTCCCAGGACTACGCAGAAGGAGCAGCACCGGGATAGCGTAAGCTATACTTTGTTGCTACCTCTGGCAACCTTTTCTCTCACTTGTACTTTATTCCTGCGGCCTTAAATATTTTATTCAAGTTTTATTTATTGAAGTGTAGCTGCACTGATGTATCTCAAATTGGTGGAAAGTAATACAGGTATGATCACTTAAGCTAAGCGACTTAAGCTCGGCCTTGGATAATTTAAAAGAACTGAGGAAGACGGAAATGGCAAAAGAGTTCTGCGCAAACCCTCAAGGTGGAGCAACGTTTAAGGAAGGGAAATAGCCCAAGTCTATAGCCTCGCGAAATTAATGAAAAGCGAGCAAAATTGGATATCGTTGTATTTCTGCGAGCTTCGTTCGATTAGCACGGGGTCCCATTTTTCTAAATAATATCAAGTCTATAGCATTGGGAAATTAATGAAAATCGAGTAAAATGCGATATCATTGTATTTCTGCCAGTTTAGTTCTATTAGCACGGGGTGCCATCTTTCTCAAAAATATCAAGTCTTGGGAAATTAATGAAAACTGAGTAAAAGACGATATCGTTGTATTTCTGCCAGTTTCGTTCGATTAGCACGGGGTCCCATTTTTCTAAAGAATATCGAGTCTATAGCCTCGCGAAATTAATGAAAAGCGAGCAAAATTGGATATCGTTGTATTTCTGCAAGCTTCGTTCGATTAGCACGGGGTCCCATTTTTCTAAATAATATCAAGTCTATAGCCTTGGGAAATTAATGAAAATCGAGTAAAATGCGATATCATTGTATTTCTGCCAGTTTAGTTCTATTAGCACGGGGTCCATTTTTCTCAAAAATATCAAGTCTTGGGAAATTAATGAAAACTGAGTAAAAGACGATATCGTTGTATTTCTGCCAGTTTCGTTCGATTAGCACGGGGTCCCATTTTTCTAAAGAATATCGAGTCTATAGCCTTGGGAAATTAATCAAAAGCGAGTAAAATTCGATATCGCTGTATTTCTGCCAGTTTCGTTCGATTAGCACGGGGTCCCATTTTTCACAAAAATACCAAGTCTATAGCCTTGGGAAATTAATCAAAAGTGAGTAAAATTCGATATCGTTCTATTTCTGCCAGTTTCGTTCGATTAGCACGGGGTCCCATTTTTCTAAAGAATATCAAGTCTATAGCCTTGGGAAATTAATCAAAAGCGAGTAAAATTCGATATCGCTCTATTTCTGCCAGTTTCGTTCGATTAGCACGGGGTCCCATTTTTCTTAAAAAATATCAAGTCTATAGCCTTGGGAAATTAATCAAAAGCGAGTAAAATTCGATATCGTTGTATTTCTGCCAGTTTCGTTCGATTAGCACGGGGTCCCATTTTTCTCAAAAATATCAAGTCTATAGCCTTGGGAAATTAATGAATAGCGAGTAAAATTCGATATCGCTGTATTTCTGCCAGTTTCGTTCGATTAGCACGGGGTCCCATTTTTCTAAAGAATATCAAGTCTATAGCCTTGGGAAATTAATCAAAAGCGAGTAAAATTCGATATCGCTCTATTTCTGCCAGTTTCGTTCGATTAGCACGGGGTCCCATTTTTCTAAAGAATATCAAGTCTATAGCCTTGGGAAATTAATCAAAAGCGAGTAAAATTCGATATCGCTCTATTTCTGCCAGTTTCGTTCGATTAGCACGGGGTCCCATTTTTCTAAAGAATATCAAGTCTATAGCCTTGGGAAATTAATCAAAAGCGAGTAAAATTCGATATCGCTGTATTTCTGCCAGTTTCGTTCGATTAGCACGGGGTCCCATTTTTCTAAACAATATCAAGTCTATAGCCTTGGGAAATTAATCAAAAGCGAGTAAAATTCGATATCGTTGTATTTCTGCCAGTTTCGTTCGATTAGCACGGGGTCCCATTTTTCTAAACAATATCAAGTCTATAGCCTTGGGAAATTAATCAAAAGCGAGTAAAATTCGATATCGCTTGTATTTCTGCCAGTTTCGTTCGATTAGCACGGGGTCCCATTTTTCTCAAAAATATCAAGTCTATAGCCTTGGGAAATTAATCAAAAGCGAGTAAAATTCGATATCGCTGTATTTCTGCCAGTTTCGTTCGATTAGCACGGGGTCCATTTTCTCAAAAATATCAAGTCTATAGCCTTGGGAAATTAATCAAAAGCGAGTAAAATTCGATATCGCTGTATTTCTGCCAGTTTCGTTCGATTAGCACGGGGTCCCATTTTTTCTAAAAATATCAAGTCTATAGCCTTGGGAAATTAATCAAAAGCGAGTAAAATTCGATATCGCTTGTATTTCTGCCAGTTTCGTTCGATTAGCACGGGGTCCCATTTTTCAAAAAATA